>JAJEKV010000126.1:238168-410657 GCA_021234155.1 Isoetes taiwanensis
TCATTACGTAATTGCTTTAGCGAATAAAGCCAAAAGTTTATTAATCGAGAAAAGCATAAAATTTACACTTCATCTAATCACAGAAGTTAATAAAAAGCCGATGTCAGAGCACGAGCCCGAGTACAATGTACTCTTACCTGCATAGAGACTAATGATAATAACTGCATTCAAGATAATCAATCGTGACAAGCAAGCCGTCGCTTCTAATTCAAGGAGAACATTCATAGTCGCTAAATATTCTTTTCAGGTCGCAATAACACCTAAAAGGAATAAATGCCCCGAAGATGGAAGTTCATGAATGGCCCCATATCGCACCATAGGAGCCAACTCCTGAATCTGCGATGAAATGCCTTTGTTTAGCCGGGAGGCCATACTAGATAGACGCCAAGAGGATGCATCTAAGCAAATCTTGAATGTACCTAAACAAACCTTAGCCCAACACCGGTTGAACTCAAGACAAATCAAAGAGACAATGCTCAAGAGTCTCAACGCCCCAGCGGCGATGCATACCGCAGATATGCGAGGATCATACGGCGTCGAAAAGGCATTAACCCGCCAGTACCCGCGTGGGATAACCCACACCACAAGATGTGAATTTAGGTGGAGCAAATCATCCCAAAGCCACGCCATGCAAATACATTAAAAGTGGGCCGTGGAACCTCAGAGGGTGCCAAATCTATCCGCAAATCAGCTAAAAGAAGGCGAATATACTCAACCGACAAATTGCTTGCCTTTGTGAATATTTTCATGACAAATTCCCATGGCACCTCCTTTCTCAAAGAACACCAACTTCTGTACTATAAGAGTAAATTCTTTCTCAAGCGCACTTTCTCCCATAGAGATATGTCCCAACGAGTAGAACTTTGCCTGTACCAGCAGAGAGGGCGACCCGGCCATATAAATTAGCGCTTGAATAGAGACACACCGGGGCAACCCATCGCCTCTCGTGGTAAGGGGAAATGAACCGAGGTCGCCAATGGAGGTGCGAGGGTTCAGAGGCAAAGTGGTGCCTACTCACCATGGAGTTCCAATAGGGGTGTGGATAGAGGCCGTAAAAGATGTCCGACCGCCCTATGTCAGCCAACAAGCCACACAAAAACGGAGCGGCCTGGTGCTGGGCCGAGTTCAAATAAAGCCCAAGGTAGGACCGGTTTGATGTACCTTCGGGCTTAGAGGGATACAGCGCGGGATCTGAGTTTACCTAAGAAGGCGCGGAACCAGAAACGCTTTGCGCTGTGCTATGCAGCTACTTCCACTTTGGCATTTACACGCTAAAATACAACACCTTCCCAAATTCACGTGCTTTTTAGAAGCACCTCGTGTCCGTGCATGGGTATCAGTTTCACCCAGTAATGAAGAGTCATGGAATCGCTCCCGAGATCTGTGCAGCAACATGAAACAAAAGGCCACAATTGCCTCTACTTCGCCAATCCAAAATACATGGCTCGAAGCAAAGGTATCTGCCTTGGCAAGTAAATGCCTTCAGAGACTTCCTTTTTAAACGTAATAGTAGCTAGTGCATTGCCTTTGAACACAATGAACATAAATAAAGATGCACGGCTTATTGGGTCCACTATGCCTTTGGTCGTCGCTACACTCATGAGACCAAACGCTATTTATATATGGGCCTGCCTGCTAAATATTTCTCTTTATGCCGTAAATGGGCATATCCTCTGCAACAGACCAGAGTAAATTCCACTTGGAGACCGGAGCTCCTTAAACATTGTAAGTACATGTTGGGGTTCTGTGATGTAGGGATTAGTATCTTGTCAGAAGCTAATATAATTAGGAACCTCTCTTTCAAAGGTGCATGTTTTAACACTATTTTAAGATGTAATTTGCTATGAGTCAAGAGCCACTTTCGCGAAAAAATTCTTTTTTGCAAATTTACTAAAGTGCATTATTCAACCAAAGGATGGCAGCATTTGCTGTTCCTGCGCGGCTTCGTCAGAGTCGTTACCTTGAAAGGTAACCATTTTTCTTTGTGAAAATTTAATGCCGGAATTATCAAGTAACCCAACAGATTGAGTCCATCGCATTTTCAACAAGCAGCCCGGCAAATTACTAATCATGAGAAATCCAATTTTACAAAGATGTTCGGTGGATTTGAGAAAACTTCAACTACAAGAACAGAAATAGAATAGTTTTTTTATCGCCCACCGAGACCAATCGCCTATGGGACTCCAGATGGTATGAATACGCGAGCATATAATTGAAAGATACATAAACATAGGCAGTATCGAAAGACAATGTGACATTTTTAAGCTTTTTCTCAACTCTTAAACTTGTATGCCTTTACATTTGACCCAGATCAAATTTAAAGAATTGGGAATATTTTGCATCGATAGCGTGACAGAAAGATACTAACACAAAAGATTTTACTGATCCACAACTTTTCAAGCCCTGCACGACTCGACTCGAATGGGCAAATGGTACTATTCTTACATGGCAGCCACCTATGGAGGTGCTGGTAAACTAGGTGGGACCCAATATGGAGCAAGGAGTGCGTCATTAAACCAGATGTGTTCTTACAAATTTTATTGTTTTATGTCAGCTTAATTTTATTTTAGCCGATTTGGCAACGGGTTCCAAATCCCTTACGAGTCAGCTCTAGATATTCTATGTTGACTTATAGGTTTGACTTTATTGCAAAGGTTGCCAGTACCGCCGGTGGAAAATGGGGATTTGACTACCATCATGGGACTTGGTGGATAGCCCTAACGCACCCGTAAGGAATGCGGCAAGAATATTATGTAAATCAATGTTCAAAACAAATCTATAATGACAAAACAAACTATAATTATTCTGATATAACGCACATTGCAGTACCTTAATATTTGTCTTTCCGCCAAACATGACTTTGAACTTGTAATTAAGCCCCTTCACCCTCCGCCATGGAGGGCGCAACCCTCCCGTATGAAAGTAATCTGCTCTGTCGGTTTAAACATACCACATAACGTCAGCTTTCAATTATCCTTTATTTGGCAAAATGCCAAAATGAAGTTACAAATGGCTACAACAAGTTACCCAGAAGAGAGCAAAGGGAGTTACAAATGAAGTTACCCCAAGATGGAGCAGTTGATCTACAAATGAAGTTACCCTGTAAGCCGCATCAAAAAATATCGCACATCAGAACTGCCTCACCAACAATACTTCTTATGATTGGAATTCCCCGTGTGTGAATTTTGAAGCTCTTGAATCGCGGCATTATGAGCCATTGCCAGCCTACAACCCCGTACAAGCTTTTTATTTGTGCCGTAAAAGCTATATGGCGCTAACGGTTATCCCGTATCCTAACTTATTATATTGAGAACAGCGATCAAACAATTTCTCCCTATGAGTGTAACGCCTGATTACAACTTTATGATACTTGGTGGAAATGTGAAACTGAGGGATGCATCTATGCTTCTTATAGTTGTTTTATTCTCATACATACAGCAATAAAGGTGATAGCACCCATTACACGAAGACTGAACCCCTTCACCCTTTGAGGGAACAATGGAGTCAAGCGCCACCCAATACCGAAAGTATTGTATCGAAAAGTTCCTTTTAAACATTTAAACAGATTTGCATGCAATTGTTGCAGGAAGTGTATGCGGTTATTGCGGCTAATTGCCCGCCGTTTTATGGTGTTATATATGGATACTGTAAAACGGTGTGATGTGTCTATCGTCTCTATGGTACTGTGTACATGGCCTCTATAAGGGGATGTGTTGGTTTGCCTTATGGTCTCTTTGTGTACACCTATCATTCAAGAGTATTTGGGATAAATTACTTGTAACATTCAACAATGATAGATGAATTCAACGGCGGGCTTCATCGTCATCCGCGCACATAACATTATGTCGCTACCAGTACTTTGATGAAGGCCTTGTAGTATCTTCTAGTACAACCACCAACCTTAAAATATCCTATAATTTTGTCATCAGAAAGCTTCTCTTACTCAGCATCTTTGATGAAGCCTTGTAATATTCTAGTACACCCTATACCCTTTAAATATCCTGTGTACTCTCGTCAACATTGAGAATGCATCAATAAGATATATTTTTTACATATATGCAGCGCTTATATGCGTCGAAACATATTGGCTGGCGAGATAATGTATAGAGATACGATGCCTTCCTTAAATGTCTCACCAACACTTGACTTTTAAAATTTCATAGCTACGAAGCTGAATGGACTAGCCAACAAACTAACAATATAAGGTCGTTCAAGCTACATGGTAAAGAGTTCACTAAAGTCGGTTAAACTATTCTCATTGGCTTGCTGCATACTAAAATGTGCAGAAAACATCCTCACCATCATATGAATATGTATTAGGACCACACACAAGCGATAAAGTTAGTGCTATTGCCCTCACACGAGAAAGTGCACATATACTAAACTATCTAGCAACAATTTCTTCAACAGCAATGAGGATGGCAAACAAAATAGTTTGTCCATAAGATCGATGTTTATAGTTGTAGCTTTTTACATCATAACATACTGCCATATGTTATCCCTTAAGCAATACTGTACTTGAACATAAAGAGACGCTAACTACCATTAGGACCTAATGGCAAGATTTTTTTGGTCACTTGTGTTACACAAGCTCACATGTTACTATTCGCACTGCCTAACCGCACCAAAATGGTCACGTAATGAGTCACCCGTGGTTTAATTTGGTTGCCGAGGAGTCTACAAAGCCCCATCCATTGCTATCCGTGATCCGTGACAAACACAACACACGTAAAAATGCACAAGCACAATTATAGAATTTGAAAGACTAGGCCTGGCCTCGGCAGACTATCGATGGTTTCAGAAGCCAAAGAGCGCAAGATCACAGACGAAATATATTGAGCGCATATGTAGCATCCTTTAAACACGTGATTCTAAGGGAGGACCCCTCTTTTTTTTTTACGACAAAATTTAATCCGCCGCCTATCCTCTACTGCCACAAAATGGTATATTGATCCCCTTTGGGGATCCAGCCAACAGACTCCGCAATCACCATAGTCAAGGTTCCTCCTTCGCTCGATGTGCATGCCCGCATGGAAAGAGGCAAATCAATCCAAAATAGGGAATCTCAAACCTCGTTCTAAATCATACCAAAGGAAAACGTCGTCTAAATCATGCCAGCTAAAAATGTTATAATTTTTTGAAGTACCGAATACACAAAATCAAAACACAACAATCTTAAAGAAATCATATAAGAAAAACCAAAAACCTTCCAAAACTACAAAAAACCCAACACAGCCACACATATTTATATTCTTCAAATCTTATAGTATCTTATTGATCTCATATACATTATATACCCTAACATGTGGAACATACCCCACAAACGCAGGATCCACCACGAAAGCCCAAGCATCCCTAATGTAAATATGCACCTAAAACAAAAACCGGCTTGTGGGGAATTTGATTACAAGTATGAGTAAAGAATGGTTTGTGTTTAGGTGTAAAACTTTTGAAGAGTACCCTCGAGGAAAAGTATAACAAAGGTACATACACATGGACAAAGTGATATAATACAATAAGATGCAATTCTAAATTTGTGCAATGTATTTCTTCTTAGTTCAGCGCATTTAATGGGTTCAGCATGTGATTGACACTCAACCAAGCGCATACATTGCGGGTTATGGAACTTTGGACCCACCCATATTTTTGTATGAGACTTGAATCCACCATATCCTTGTAACTCCTTTTAATGATGTGTGCTTACCATATGAATTGATGTTGCACCTTGAATTTGAGACTCTGAAGAAGTCTTGGACATAAAGGCAAACTACCACGCATTTCCTATGAAACAACAGCACCAAATATGTATGTAGTATATTTACATATCTACAAAAGTCTAATACACCATGTTATTTTACTTCAGAAATAATACAACTACGTAATAATTTACCAGGAAATAAAGGGAAGCATATTTAATAGAAATGAAGAAAAAGATATGTTGGACCACAATGGTGTGCACTTGTAATTTAATTATATTAACTTCGTGGAGACAAACGCTACAATTGAAATTAGACGCTTTGGTTTTTACAATGCATCACGTAATTTATTTATTTATTTTTTTACTACAAACAATAGAGGAAAGATGAACAGGAAAGGGAGAAATATACTGACCCAAAATAACTTCCATGTTATAATTAATTGTCTTTGTGATGCCTATTATTCCTAGTAAGTACTATCTAGTTGTATTATTTAGTATATATTATATAGTTGGGATAGAATTTGCTCGAATAATATTCCTAGAATCCAAAACATTAAAATAATCTCAAGAAATCATGCTAAGAAAGAAAACCAAATCTTATAGGGCATCTATTGATCTCGGCATACATTATAATTTCAACATGTGGAATATACCCCACAAACGAGGATCCTGGCTCACCTAAAAGGAGGCACATGAAGCATCCTTAATGTAAATATGCACCTAAACAAAAGTGTGGGTTTTAGGGGGAATTTGATTACAAGTAATATGAGGGCGAACATTTGTGTTTAGGTGTAAAACAGCATTAGCTGTAAGACAAACATTTAATAGCAATGATGTAAGCATATATAATACAATAAGATGCACAATTTAAATTTGTGCAATGTATTTTAGTTCATGATTTAATTTGTCTAGCATGTGATTGGACAACTCAAGCGCATACATTGTGCGTTATGGAACTTGGACCTCCTATACTTTTGATATGATCCTTATATGATATGATAAAAATTCTATCTCTATTATATTCTATTCTCAGAACCTTAATGATATATGTGCTTACCTATATGAATTGATGTTGCGCCTTGAATTTGAGACTCAAGAAGTCCTAGTGATAAGGTAATTATCATTGCATTTAGCAGTTAATATTCAGCACCAAATGTGCATCGTATATATTCAAATATCAGATATCGAGTTAAAGCTCCAATACAACTACATAATATTTACTGCGAATAAATAGAACTAGGTAATATTTGGCTCTGGAACAATAAGGGAATATGAATAAATGAGGCGATATATTTGGACCCTCATGATAGCGCTTTGTAATATCATATTAACTTCCGTATACCGCTTACAATTGAATGCATACTATTTTATATGCATCTAATTTTTTTACTACAAAACAATAGAGGAAAGATGAATTGAAAGGGAGAAAAGATACTTTGGACCATAATAATGCAAATTTGTATTTTGAGTCATATCAACTTCCATGTTGTTCAATGGATTGTTTTGTCCTCAGATGAGTCTATTATTCCAGTAAGTACTATCTAGTTATTTCGTATATATTGTATAGTTGTATTAGACTTTGCTCGACATCCAATGAATGTATGCCATACATTTCGTTGATGGTTGGGTGCCTTGCTGTGAAAGGCAATGGTAGCTTGCTTTTTATCAAGACCTAGACTTCTATGCAATATCAATTCATCCTATAGTATAGGGTGGGTCCAGCCCCATACCAACAACATGATGGGGTTCATGTCTATACCCCACAAATATGCTGTTGGTTAGTCTGATCATACAATTATCAGCATGCATTAAATTGAAATACATTACACAAATTTCAAACTACACATCTTAATCATTATACATCAGCCATTATTAAAGTTTGCTATTCTCTCCTCTATATAGTATTATTATATCTTTCCCATGGATCAAGGTAATTTTTTCACACATGAACACAAACTATTTCCTCATACTTACAAATAAAAATTCTACAACGGTCTTTTGGTTTGTCGCATACATATTCATACCTGGGTGACTCGAATCGGTAGAGCCGTTGGATAAGGCCGTATGCCCTTTATTCCTCGATCTAGGACCGTATATAGAGATCCTCATTTGTGGGTATGCGTGTACAAGTTTTGATATACTATATAACACAAATACAAAATACTATAAGATTTTGAGGCAATGTACTATATGCTGCTGATTTATACATGTATAATATGATTTTTAGGGCTCTCGTCACGCACACGCCACCTCGTGGTGAATATGCACCCAAAACCAAAGGGGCTTATGGGAATTTTATTTTAAGTGTGGAATGTAATGGTTTATGTTATATCTAAAATTTTTTTTATACGGCCTTCAAATAAAACCAAAGGGGTCAATGTAATGAATTGTATTACTTATTTTAAAAAATTTAGTCTTGGTTGTTTATTATAAAACTAAGCGCTAGTATATCTTTTGAACATGCAACACAACATGGTGAATAGTCTCAAGGTACATTCCCTTGGTAAGAGGTTTGCTAATACTTTGAAATGCTTATAACACCTAAAAATCAGATTGAAGATTGCTTTTATGAAACTTTAGTAATACGTATGTAATGCCTTTGCACTTTGCTGTACTGAAAAATCTTGCACAAACATCTTCTTCAAGGATGTGCCTATATGATATGTAAGCATCCGCAACAAAATTTGACCGATTTGAAAGATAAAACCAATGATAATACTTCTATCGCAAGGCATCGTAGTTTATCTCAAGGTGTTTATATGTAATCGCATTCATTTGTAGATCTTTTTCTACATCAAACTCATAAATCTAACAAAGCACAATGAGAAATATAATAAGATGAAATCAAGATTATCTCATAATTTTGCCAATTTAAGATTTATTTCAAATCTTATAGAAGTCAGCCAACCGATTTTCACACCCTCTGTCAATCTTTCTTCATCAGTCCAGTCAAAAATACTTCTTCCCCAAACTCCAGCGGATCTCACATGACCTTTGTGGTTCATGAAATTGGGAACAAAATTTCCTTTCCTCGTGTTCCGTCAGGAGCAAGCTTATCTCAAAGTCCCGGTTAGAGGTGGCTGGAGCGTGTTATGCCGTGTTCCTTGCCACCTAAGAGAGAGGAATTTCATAATTAATAATTACAAACAGTTTAAATAAATAAATCAAATTTAAGTTGCATAGTTGAGCAAATGAGCTCATTCATTCTATCTCAGATAAGCTTCCCATTATATACATGTACCAATTGGTCATGATTTCATAAATTGAGTAATCCAATTTCTAATTTGCCAATCAAGAAAAGGCCGGGAAGGATATTATATAATTTTTACTTGCTCCAAAGCGTTACTGCACATTATATAGAGAATAGATTTTGACATATTTTCTCTTTTTTTAACATTCAAAATTTTTTATCATTCACCATAGTATTTCCGTCCACTCTGTAGATTGCCTTTTAAGTTCTCACGACATTCCTGTAGATTTGCTAGATTTATACATTTATGATATTCCTTCAAGATTGTGTTATATGTTTCTAAGATTCCATTATATTTTATAAGAGTTCTCTTGTTGTGATTCCTTAGATTCTTTAAGGCCTCATGAAGATTTCTTTGGATTTCCATACATTTGCCTTATATTTTATGAGATTCCTTTAGATTTCTTGAGATTCCCTTATTTTCTAGAATGTTCTAGAACATTTTAGAAAGTTCTAGAGGATTCTAGAATGTTTTAAAGCATCATGTCTGATTGCATGTTCCTCACGATGCAAGGATTAAAATTCGGTCCACAAATTCTCCAAGATTCTATATGGCGCTGCGTTTTATGAGATTCCTCACAGGTTGCATCAAGATTCCCTTAGGTATTCCGCATTTAGGAAGGGTTTACATACATTCTCTTATATTTAATGAAGATTCTTTTGGTTTTGTAAGGATTTTATGAAGATTCCATTAGGTTATATTATATCCTATCAAAATTCCCCTAGATTCTCCATGGTGTTATGGAGATTCCCTTATGTTTTATGATATTGCCTTAGATTTCGTAAATGTTTTTTACTTTCTACAACTTTCTATAAGGTTTACAACTTTTTTTAATTATTCGCAATTTTTTTTTTTTACTTTCTACAATTTTCTATAAGGTTTGCAACTTTTTTAATTATTCTAGAAGGTTCTATGTTCTAGAACCTCCTGGAACCTTCTAGAACATTCTAGATTCTTCTAGAACATGTAGAAGGTTCAAGAAGTTTCTAGAAGGCTCTAGATTTTCTAGAAGGTTTTAGGTTATTCTAGAACTTCTAGAAGCTCTTGAATTTTCTAGAACATACCATAATTATTTGGAACATCTTAGAACTTTTTAGAGCATTCTAGAACTTCATTCTAGAACTTTCTAGCCAAGAACTAAAATGCTTATTCTCATCTGGATAGCCTCCTTATATACTGGAAAAAGAGGCTCTTTTCTACATTTATGCATGTGGGATATATCTGCAAACCCTAAATTCTAGAACAATCCTGAGCATTCTAGAACTATTAAGGTTTGAGATAGCCTTAACAAGAAAAAACCATATATATATTCTTGAATAGAAGTGTGGAAAGTTAGTTAAGGGTTCCCTCCAAATCCCCCTTGTGGGGTAAGGATTAAGTTAATTCCCTCTAATGCAAAAAATTGTCAAAATTTAGGAATCCCCAAACAAATGGGCCGGTGAGATGGACCACGGGAGACGCCAAGAAGCTACCCCGGAAGCCACGGATCCACGACGGCCAGAGATTGCAAGGCAAACCCGGCGGCGGGGATGCAGCGGTATAGGCTATAAAGCATCTAGAAGCCACTAATAATCTATATATAATTACTAAAAAGCAAAATCATTAGTTTGTGTGCACTTTGGTAGTTGATTTTGTTGCATGTGTGAAAAACTCTTATTATAGGCGAGTAGGATTTAGAGTGAAAGAATGCGCGGTTTTTCTCATTCATTCTCGCGTCGTTGTATTAATTGCTAGATTCTTATATATGTAGCTACGGCGATCTAGAAGTCAGGGTTTTAAGAAGCGGGTCTTTTCATGAGTTGCTCACCCCATCGTTTTGACCTAGCTTGATCTTTGATATGTGTACGTAAAGACAAATGTCATGTGCTTTATTAATTTGTTTTTTTGAACCTTGGCTTTCAAGCAATTAGAGGTAAAATATCTGCCATTTGGATTCCACACGATTTTTGTATTTATACTGTCATAGTTCAGCCACAGCAATTGCTTTCTTTGTATGCATTGCATTCAGTTCTACTATTGGATTCTTGTGGGGTGTAGACTTATTTGTATTAGATTTGCTTTATTTTCTGCTCAGGATCGTCGGTATCTTAAGGTTTGTTATGAATCCTAGTTTTGTCGCGGCATCTTGACCAACAATTTCAATGTAGGCCCTTAAATGTAAAATCAGTTGGAGGTGATGTATAACTATGTTTTCGGCTCATTCATTCTTGTGCTCATCCATTCTTGTGCTCATTTTACTCTTGGAACCTATTTGCTATAGATTTTGATAGCCCGACTCACGGCGGTTACATTCTTTGGGCTGCATTTCTAGCGTTGGTTCTTCATATCGGTAATGTCTTCAGGATTTTGGTAGTTTTCTTACATGTCTTAGAAGATTTTTAGCCCATTAGGTGCTTATGAGCGACATATTTGCTTACTTATGGATTTTTTAAGGTTGAATTGAGTTGAGCGGTACAGGTTTAAGGACTACTTGGAATGATGTCGAGAGTTAGATGTTAGGATTGAACATCTCTGACTGTTTCATAGCTAAGCCCGACATAAATATTTAGGGAGGTAGATAACCTATGATCCTTCTTTATGAGTATTTTTCCTTCTGATGATGTCTCTACACATAGATTTGGAGATCTAGAAGAGAATAGAATCTATCTAAGGGTGCTACACATAGATTTGGAAGTCTAGAGAATAGAATCTATCTAAGATGCATAACAAACTTGCACATCAGAGGTAACATTCACGTTTTTCCCCAACTCATGTTCTTCTTCTTCCTTCATCCTCTTTTTCTATGTCTTTCAATACCTACAAGATCTGAAATCATCCCGCAATTCTCTCACGAATATAATATTTTAACAATAGTAATATAAGTCCTCAAAAGGTAAATGTTCTACTTTGGCGGTGATTCATAAGCTCTTTGAGTTAATGAGATGGTTCATGTCGCTTTAAAAGGCTTTGGGAGAAGTAAGCCCACTTTGCTACCCAATGTGTGGCGGTGCATTGAAACATTGAACCTTGTTGTTTATATTTGTGTCGCGGTGAGTAGTCTTAGGTCTGGATGCATTTCTCTTTTGGAGTATCTTTTGGATGGTCGGCACTTTCTTTTGGGTATTTATCCAAAATGGTGGGTATGCTTCTAAAGAGTTGCATTTCACGCATGGCAGAAGTCTTGGCTAATATGGAGTGTATGGAAGGCGAAGTGAAGAAAGGTCTTTTATGATAAGCGTATTTCTTCACCGAATTGGTGCTTCCAAATTAAGTAGAAGTTGTATAATTGCTTTGGATCTCAATTAGCTTTGATCATTATTAAAATTCCAATATGGAGTGATCATCTAAAGTGATTGATGCTTGAGGGCATTCTTATACGGAAGTACTTTGTAATATTTTGAGTGTATAATATGAAGTAAACGTTCTTCAAAAAAAACAATGGTAATATGATGATTCTGACATTTTGTACAAGCATGGACAAGGAAAAAGCCTGATATTTTAAATACTTGAAATGTGGAGACCCAAATAAGATAATATTCTCGACACTCTAGATGCATGCTTAAAATGAAATTTTGAAACTTGTGCATAGCATCTAGAAGAGATAGATGGCTTTGAGAAAAAAAAAACAAGTGCACAATTTACTTACGGGAAAACCTTTCACGATTTGTTTACTAAAGCCACGTCACGGTGCGAGAATTAGATATGTTTATATTGAGTAGTGTTTGATTGGAAATTAAAGTTCTACGATTGGTTTAGTAGTGGCATACACGGTTGGGTTCAAATGCCGCGTTGTCTAAGGATTCCGCAGGTATTTAGTTCTCTCCTTTGCATTTGCTGCTTCTTAAAAGGCAATTGAAGCCATGCTTTATAATTTTTGTATGTCTTCATTGGTTAAGAATACGCCATCATGTTCTAACTACGTTTATGGAATTGTTTGGACAAATTGGCCTCTCATAAATTAAGCGAGTTTTTCTAAGGTACTATAGTCATCAACAAAAGCTTGTTAAGATTATATATATCTGAAATAACTTGATGTAGCAATAATGTTAGCATAACAGGGAAATGATGCGAGAAGAAGCCTGCTTCATTTTGATGGATTCTTCAAATATTCTGCAAATTACGGATACATTCATCCTTTTTCTTAGATGTTAGAATGCACAAAAGCTTCATAAAAATGTTTGCAATGAACATATTTCCTTTTGAGCAGAAAGCGAAGGTGGTATATGCATAGAGAGAAAACACATGAGAAATGACGCATGCATCATGAAGCTATTTTGAATGATGGCAATGATGTGCATGGAACATCTCCGTGTGCGTACCTTCCTACCCTTGAGGCTTGATATTTTCTAATTAAAGCGAAGCATCTGTTGTTAGTGCTTTATGGTGAAATATCCTGTCGACCAACATTTCCACTCCTGAAGGCTTGTGTTCAGTCACACAATAAGTTTAATTTGATACTTGAGTTGTATTTTTTTACTTAATTCATGGACCATGACAATAGTCCATCAATCAACAAGCTGTCATGCGTCTTGTCCTAGATTGTGATTTGCAAGTATATGGTATCACATCCTGGGTCTTGTGCTACCATAAAATGTCTATGTTGGGGCAGAGTACGTCGTATAGTCATCTGAGAAAAAAGGAATAAACTTGGAATTTTTATTTTTTTTTTGAAGGGCCGAAAAGCGAAAAAAAGTTTATTAATGGAGAAAAAGTACAAAATTCACATTATCTCATCTAAGCTGTGTAAGCACAAAAAGGATGCCACAGAACTACGAGCACGGAGCACAATGTACTTACTCGGAATAGGAGACTAATGATAGAATCAATTGAGAATCACCCGAATCGAATCGTTTCATAGGTTCTAATTCAAAGGGAGGAACATTCGCAGAATTTTGTCAATATCTTTTTGATTGCAGTAATAACAACGTGTCGCGAGATGAATAAATGCCACGAAGATGTAGTTAATGCGGCGGCTCCCATATCGACCATAGGAATAGCAGGAACTAAGATGAAATGCCCTTTGTTTAGTTTGGAGGCCATGCATTGGGATAGGGCGTAAGAGGATGCGCCAGCGGTCCAATGTCGCGTTAAACAAACCTTGCTTAGCGGACCACCTTTAAAGTTTGAACCTCCAAGACAATCAAAGGAAGCGATGCTCAGAGTCTCAGCGTGCGAGAAGAGCCAGGCGGGCATGCTGCCCGGATATCGCGAGGATCATAAGCGATGTGAAGGCATTAACCCTTGAGCACACATTGGATAACACCACCCGCAGTCTGGCGAGACTTTGGGTGGAGCAACCCACATCCCAAAGCCATGCGCCATATGCGACACAAGAGTGAGGTATGGAACACATAGGTGCCACCCATCACGGCAAGCTGCTAAAAAGGCGATATCTTGTCGACAAATTGCTTGCCTTTGTAGCGAATATTTTCATAGCGTCCCCATAGCGCCTTTACGGGCCAACACCAACTTGCACTATAAGAGGCAAATTTTATGCGACCTTCTCCCATAGAGATATGTCCCAGCGAGAGGCGAGGAACTTTGCACGGAAGTGAGGCCAAGGCGATGGCTGACCGCCTCATACCATGCTTGAATAGAGACAACACACCACCCAAGAACCCATAGTCTCTGTGTAAGGGAATGGCCCAGGGTTTGCCAGTAATGGAGTCTTGAGGTCTAGAAGGCTGATGGTGCCCACCACCATGGAGTCTCAATAGGGGTGTGTGTGGATAGAGGGGCATGGCGGAAAAATTGCCTCCCATCTTTGCCAACAAGCCACCACAAAAATGGAGAAGCACTTGGAAAGTGCTGCGGTCACGAAATAAAGCCCAAGGTAGAATTTGGTTTAATGACCTTCTTGCCTAGAGGGATCTGATGACCAAGAGCTTGCCTAGAAGTGAACCGGGGAGAGTCATCCTCACCATTGAGGAGTCTCAAATGAACTTTGAAATAAAACCTTTGCTCTGCTGATGGGAGTCCATATACGGACCACTGCCCATTTTGGAAGGATGCGCCGACCAAGCCACCTTAACCCACATCACCTTCCTCGATTACCAGCCCAAATAAAAGTTAGAACTATTTTAATGAGCTCCACGCACTTTGATCACGTAGGGCTATGATAGGATATATATAAACATGGGTACTGCAAATTTGACTTGGCCCAGCATGTCGACCATAAAGGGGCGGCTTAGCGGTGGACCACGGAGGCTAAGTGCTTCTCAAATCCTAATGACCTCCTCCCATGCGGCTCCCATAGTAACATGGATGCCAAGCTGGAATCTAACAACTTGATGCTTTGTCCATGTGAAGTAATTTCCATGGATAATCGTGAATATATGCGGTAGGATTATCCAATGTCCACAAGCTGTCACTTACCTTACCCCACAAAACCTGCAGGGAAGCGGTGAAAAAGTATCTAAAAGCATTTTGGCGACAAGATTCTCATCATTAGGCGACTAGGAAGAGGAGCGTGTGATACGCATATTGATTGCAAACCTCTTGTGTGCGATCCTCCATTGCAAGACCATGGAGAAGTCCCTCTGTCATTGCGCAATGTGGTGAATAAGCCCAATGACAAAGCCTCTTCGAAAACAATTGTGAAAAGCAATGGTGCTAAAAGCATCCACCGGCAAATACCACGGCCAGGAGTGAAAAGGCATGTGACTCACCATGGAGCGAGAGCAGTGCTTGAAGGAGATATCTTGACTTCATAATATATGATGTGAATTGTTCCCCGAATCAGTCTTAGCATACATGATTGCATGAATTCCGGTGACTTCTTGTCATAAGCCTTTGCAAAATCAAGCTTAAGGTATACAAGCTGGAAGGTTTTGCTTACGTGCCCAATGAATTCCTAAATGGCGGCCCGGCAACATTATTCAAAATGCAGTTGTGGAAACTTTGGCCGGGTTGTTGAGATGGACTACCTTAAGATGTCCTTTACCCGCTCTGCAAAAGCCTTGGCGAAGAATCTTATATCACGGATGACAATAGGTGATGACGCCAATCTAAAATAGTGCGAAGATCCTTGACCTTGGGGATAGGTGAGATGGCACGTGTTTAGAATTCTATCCCAAAGCGTGGACGCGAAGTCGCGAGAAAGCATCACACACATCGGCTCCGGTCATTTCCCAATACTCACGGAAGAAGAACTCAATTGGCAAACCATCCAAGAAACCTGGGCATTTGCCTCTTTTTGATTCAAAGGCACCAAAAACTAAATCGCTCATTTGTCATAGCGCGCCTCTGTTGACTCATTGCTCACGGAGATGATGGGAAAAATCCTAGACAAAACAACATCTGCGCATTTTTTTGATTGAAAGGGAAGATGTTTCGGCAAAAATATGCGGAAGTGGTTATCTTGAGATGTTGTTTTGAGGTTAGGTCGGCTCTGTTAGCACCCGAAGACAATTGACGAAAACAATGGGGCCATGGTTGATGTCATCGCGAGCGCCTCTTAAATTTTGCACAAAAGCCATTACAGCGGCCTCCATCACGAAACCAACTGTGAGGCATGCCTTCATCTTTGCTTGCTTGAGATTTGCTCCTCTTCAATGCTTGGATACGTACTTAAAATATCGCGATCATGAACACTGGAAGGCGATCCTTGTAGAAGAATGGAAGCTGGTCTGATACAAGATGTCGATGGCGGCTGTGCTGCGGACTCTCGACCCCCACTCTTTGGCAAAACCTTATTTTGCGCCAATTGCGCCACTATGCAGTCCTTTTCGAGCGTCGGTTGAAAGCTGATTGTCCAAGTATTCTGCAACCTTCTTGAAAGTCGGCATCCTTTAAGAACTTCACATTCAAGCGAAAACCGTCCTTCGGACGCTTGACTGTAACGGAAGGCTTTCAAATGCGAAATGAATTGCGGATGGTGGTTTTGAAACTGAGTTATCTACGAGACAAAACGAAAGGGCTGGAAGTCTCATAGCCCCATCTACGCATTCAATAAGCTCTATCAGCGAGAGCTTAGCGACCCCCTGGCAAAACTTGACCATTGCACCGCGTGAAATCACCTTCACCATCAATCTCCAAGAGGTTGCGATCGCTGAGTAGATGGAGCCCGCTGGCGGCATTCAAAACCGGACACCGCTGTAGAGTGCTAATGTCGAGACTCCACTTCCACCATATTAAGATCCCCAACAAGAAGAGAAAGCCGGAAATGTGGCGGTAAAGGTGAGTATCTTCCTATAAAAAGAGGCCCATGATAGAAGCTCTCTGATGGGGTCTATTGTGGGGCGTAAACATTAATTAGACCATATTTAACCCCTTGTTCTGCCATACAATTAGAGCCCAGCGACCAAGCGATCGACTGAGTAGGAATGGCCGGCAAGGAAGGAGGCAATACTATCCACGACCCACTGCAGCAAAATCCCGATTTCGCTGCGATAAGGACACATTAAACTGCGACCAATCATGTACGCAGAAGCTTTGATATGTCTCGCCACAAAATAATGTATTTATTAGCATGTATATAAAATGTAGAAAGCATCAAAAGACTACATGCCATGCATTTTGATAGAATGGGCGAGCAAGACTGATCACTTATGGTACGTGCGGTTTGAGGATACTCGACAGCAGCAACTGGTACATTTACTTTCTGTTTCAAATTATCCAGCGGCAAGGTTGAAGCGGACATGGTCACATACGCCAGCATATAAAGGCGCATGTTCAAAAGTAGAAGCTCTTGAATTTGGCGAGGTATATCCATGCTTGTGCGATAAATGTTGATCAAAGAGTGGCATGTATTTGATTGCTGACCCACGGTGTTGATCACATTATTCCCGAAATGTGGCGTGTGTGATGCCTGTCGATTGTTTGAAGAGCGACCATACATGATGTTGTTCTCAAAATGCTCACGATATTGAGGATATACTCTATGTGTAGGAGTCATCTTTGAATGCATAAATTGTTTAATACAATGCAAGAACCTAGCTTGAATATAGATGAGGTGACATATGTAGTGTTCTCATGCATATCTGAGATGCCCAAAATATAAACTGGAAAAAATATATCCTCAATTTTATAATAAAATCTACACTGCAGACACCATATTGGTTACTATGTATGCAAGTGTAGGCGAAGGAGAGGCTGTAAAGTGTTAAGGGCGTGATAATCTCGGCCACATCGCGAAAATCCAAGAGGGAAGATGATGTTTTGAACTTTTTATTTAGCCGAGAATGCAAGAGCATGCATTGAAACCGGACAAGGTAACATACTCCGGCATAGATGTGCAAGTGCGCGGATAATAGAATATGGAAAGCAAGTTCATGCTTGCCTTATAATAAACGGTTATGGTCAAAGTATTGTTGTAGGAAGTACTCTCATTCACATATATGCAAATGTGGAAGTATTGACAATGACAAGCAATAGAATGCCCATTCAGGTCCTCATCCCATGGACCATCTTGATTCAGTATCTTGACCGGGGGATGGGCAAAATTGGCATTTAATGCTTTTTGGAGGCGAAATGAAAAACGAGGTTGGAGCGGATGAGGTAACATATGTTCTTTGTGCATGAATGTCTTACATTTGAAGCTCTGAAGCGGGGCAAGTCACATCACATCCTCCCTTTAGGAGCTGGAATGTTATTTCAAATATCATTATAGGTAATGCTTTAATTGGTGTATTCCAAATGTGAAAGCATTTACCTTGGTTGCATGGTTTTTGATGCAATGCCTATGTGTGATATTATTTCATGGAATGCAATGATCACAAGACATGCACATGGTAACGGTGCTGAGGTCTTTCAATTCATTGGAAAAAATGCAGCTTTGTAATGTGAAACCAGATGAGTTAACTTTTATTCCAGTTCTTGTGGCATGTAGCCACGAGGGATATCCGAATCGGATCTTGGTCATCATTATTTTTCTTCTATAACTCAAATATACAATGTTCAACCAAATATGGAACACTATACCATGTCTTGTAGACCTTCACTTGTACGTGCATAGCACTTGCATGATCACAAAATTAAGCTCAATTTACGTTAAGATTTGCACATGCAAGAATTTAATAACAAAAAGTTTATTTGAGTGCCTTGGATGGATTGTGTGGTCTATCAAGTATATCCACCAGTGTGAGGCTATTGTGAATAAAGACCCAATAAATTTTATCTTTTGCCATGTGCCATGTTGGCAACAATCAAACGTATCTCCACTTCTAAACTTCTAAATCGTATCTCCACTTCTATAAAGGGGTATAATCTTTCAGGAGGAAACCACTGGCCTAGCTAAATTAAATAGCTTTCAACTTTAAACCTTTATAGACATGCAATTGTCATGCCATTTTTCTTTGTCTTTGCTAATAAAGTATTTTTAGTTAGAAATTTGGGCATTTTAGAGTTGCCCTTACGATTGAGGATGGGACGTATGTGAGAACTTCTTCTCTGAGAGTAGGTGGCATGGTGCGTAGCGAAAAGAGCCTATAGCCCAGGCCAGGACTTATTGGAGAGTGCCTCTGCTCTCCAATCATATTTCGAGTTTCAAGCAGCCACTATCCTCTTGTTTCTGTGACACATGCTAGCAAGAACACATTTTGGGGAGAGTTAGAAAGAAGGTAGATACCAATGGGGATGTCTTTGACTGCAGCTTATGCGGTCTGATGGCGATGGATCACGGATGACAAGATTATTGGGGCCTTAAAGAAGGGCTTGCTCTTTGCCTGAAGCATTGTATACAAGCGTTGGCATTACAATTGAGGGAGAGTGATGGCTGGTTTTAGTGAGCCATGGAGGTGGTGGTTTTCATAGTAGTCATGTGGTAGGGCTGAGCTCTACCACATTGGGAAGATCGAAGGCAGATGCCGCGGAAGAGGCGGAGATTGAAGGTGAAGATCAAGGAACGAGGTAGTTAGTGAGGATGATGTGGCGGTCACGAGATTACGACATGTGTTTGGCGAAATGTTAGATGAATGTGAAAGAGGAGAAGCCATCTCATGTGTCTTGGCATGTTGTTATGGAAGGTAAAAATCTTTTAAGTCAAGTATAGTGAGTCATTTTGAATGATAGAATCCGTGGCTATCAAAGGGGTGAGGTTAGTGAAGGAGTTAAGACTATGGTATATTCTATTGAAGAAAGTAATGTTGATGCACAAATACGCCGGCATTGGGACAGCTTGTGCGATTATTACTTGAGAAGAACGATGGAATCCATGGTGGCACCACAAACGGAATAAGCTTGTGAGAGAAAGAATTCATCTGTTGCAATTCATAAGGTTTGGTATCTTGGTAGGGTGATTACTTAGCATGAGGGAGGAAGTGCGGCGGTGCATGGAGAGAGAGTAGAGCGAGTGGACTTAGTTAAGCAGCTTCGTCTTTTTGAAGTTCCGATTAAATCACGGCATATTCGAACATTGCGGCAAAGGACTGACAAGTCCACTTGGTTTTTACTTATGATCGGCCAGATAATGCGACTTATAGTCTCTCGGAGTCTATCATATCTCTTGCATCTTTAAGATATGAACCTGCAAAACATTTACCATCTGCATGATAATGAGTACAACTGAATAAGTTTGTCGAGTGAGCGGAATCTTGGTAGGGTAATATTAAATTAGGCGTCTTCAAATGGTTGAATTACGCTTTACTAATTGTCTCTTCTCTTTCATTTTTTTTGTAGGTGACAAGGGAAGCCAGGAAGGTCTAGGGAGTGCATAAGGTTCAAGCGAGACATTTATCAAGTACTTTGTCAATGATCATTTATGATTAAAGCTTCACCATTTCAGCAGTTTAAGTTTAGGCGGTTTTTGCTTTGTATAAATCTCGGCATGTTCTATTAGCTTTGCTTTACTTAATGCATTTCCATGTAAGAAGCTTTGTGATCTTGTTTAAACTTTGCTGAAAATGCAATAGCGGTGGCCTCTTTGGTTACTTGTGGAGCTAGTTGATTAGGTAATGCTTTACGCCTTCAGTTCCATTACTCGATGATTCATTTACCTGCGGCATTTCACGAAGCATAATAAAATGCTTCCAAGCAATCTTTGTTACCCTACCGCCTATTTTTAAAGGGCATAGCGTGAGGAGCATAAAAGACTGTCAAATCATACTTAAAAACAACAAAACATAAAAGCTGTTTGAAGACTGATTTCGGTTAAGAACATTACATAAAGAAACATATTATGAGACAAGCTAAACACAAGAACAATGTGCGAAAGCAGCGTCATATTCATATTTGTATAATACAAACTTTACAAAAGAGTTTACTGCATGGCGGTTTTCATGGCCATTTACAAAACAGCGATTTCATGAGGATGGTCGAGCTTTACAAAACAAAAGCAGATGTGGGATAACAAAACAAGTTAGGGAGATTTAAATTTCTTTGTCGAGGAGGTAGCTGATAAAAAACCTAAGCTATTATGGGCGATCACGGAGGCATAACTTACTTGGATATGAGGAATAGCAGTCAGGACTAGCGGGGCCGCTTCACCAAGCTGCGGGAGGTGGCATCCTAAACTTGACACATCTGATTGTTCCCTCTTGCCGCGGATTTTCATCCTCCAAAAGCGGCTCATGCATGGGAATCACCCAGATCCAACCCCTTCTTTGAACTTTTTAGGTGATATGAGCTCCATGATCTTGCATGTGCACCACTTCCATGCCGCGAGATTTAGCCACAACTTCCGGCCGTGCCCGTAGCCAGGCTCCAGGGGGCTCTTAGGGGCTCTTCCGGCGCCCTCGGTGGCGGCCTCTTCCTTGGGTGGAAGCCCGCCCACGGATTCTTGATGTGCGGCTGATAGTCTTAATCAGCGCCGGTAACCGGATGTAGGAGAGGAATAGGCGGAGAAGGAGGGTCCGGAGAAGGAGTATGGGATGCGGGAAGGAGAGGAATAGAAGCGTTAGATGGCGTTGAAGGAATGAGAGAAATTTGAAGCTTCGGATCGGGTTAATATACATTAGTAGCCATTTGCATAGCAAAATTCACCATAATGGCGTCCTTAAAAGGCGTGCTTACAAAATAAAGTCAAGTAACAATAATTAATTTAAAGTCATTGTTCAATAATCAATAATGAATTTCGTTATGATGTCATCCCTCGTCGATTTAATTAAAATATATAAAATATATACTTCCCTATATGTATTTACAAAGGCGTATTTCTTTTTTTTCTTATTTTTTGGAGTGACCATTGAACTAAATTCTTTTAAGCGGGAAGAACCACAAATACTGATTTGGATGTAACATTTCTTGAGATTGGATGTAAATATCGGTAGGGAGTACAGGATACATGAATAGAAAAATGGGCGTAAAATAAGGTTAAGGTAGGGCAAAAGTGCTTAGGCGGGTGTAAAAAGTATGGAATGAATTTGTTATGATTCTTGATGGGACGTATACATAGGGAGTTTTCTATGGAGGGTCAATTTTGTAGCATACATAGGGAGTTTCTCGACTTGATGCAGCACATGCCATATGCCCTTATATAGAATTGAACCCAGAGCGGGGATGAGGAGAAATGGAGTAGTCATGGTTAGTATTAGGGATAATGAGGGAGTAATGGGGATTGCAATTTAGAGAACATGGGGTTTCTGTAGAAAATGAAGAATGGGATAGAGATGGGGTAGTCATAAGGTACTATGGGCAATTGGGGAGTAAGAGAGTTGCAATTTAGAACAGGAGATTTCTACAAAAAATGGAGATAGGGGATGGCCGAGAAATAGATTGTCGTCATAGTTGAAGTAGAAGTGTAGGGAGTAATGGGGATTGTAATTTAGAGACATGGCATATGGGGAAATGGGGAGTTATTTGCATATGGAAGCAGGGGAACACATTGCATATAGAAAATTACCAATGAAAGAATTTTTTATAGGAGGATATATATCACAAAGGGGGATTATTTGTCATAATAATGGAGTATGAATATTGGTTGTTTAAAGATGCAGCACATATGGAATGGGGTACAATGAAAAATTTTTTGAGTAAGAGCTGATATCAAACTACAAAAAATCACAAAAGGGGATTGTTGTTAAGAAAAGGGGGTATGAGTAGTAGTTGCAGAAATGGGGTAGAATGTGCATATGTAGAAATAGGGTACAAATGAAGAAAGTTTTGAGTAAGGGGATATAAAACTACAAAATATAAAGGGGGTTGTTGTTAGAGGAAAGGAATTGCCAGATAATATTGGTTACAGGAAATGGGGTACGAATATTGCATTTTGTGAAATAGGGTACAAATGAAGAAATTTTTGGAGTAAGGGGATATTAAATTTAAAAAATCACAAAGGGGATTATTTGCTAGAAAAGAGTATATGAACATTAATTATGTAAGAAGTGGGGGTATGGACATTGCATATGGCAATGGGGGATATAAAAAACTTCAAATAAGAGGATATTAATCTACAAAGTTGAAATTAGAAGCCCGGTTTGAGCTGCGCGCATAAAATAAACATTCTTGACTTTTATGCATAATTTTACAAGGCCAATAGATTTTTAATTGGAAACTTGAAATAACCAATTGTTTAATGGGACATTATAAAATTTTCTGAGAAAGTTTATGAAGTTTAACCAAGTCGTGCTCTTGTTGGGCTCAAAATAATTCACAATATAGCAAGTAGATATTTCATAATTGTTTCTTTAAGACCTCGTAGATAGAGAGGTTTTTAGGTCAATGGAAAGAAAACCATATGTTCTTGCAGTATATGAAAAGCTAGGTTTTTGGGAGAAAAAAAGTTCATGGATTACGACCAACAAACTCATGATAATATTCTAAGTAAGCTAGAAAGATGCGGCGTTGTTGGGCGTAAGTTACTGGCCCAATAAATAGCCTACTTAAGCAATTGTTACATTAATTTATATTTCTGAGAATTGTGGATTCTCTCATTTTCCATTTATTGTTCTCTATTGTCGTTCTCTCATTATCGATTTATCTTTTCCCATTTCCTCTCATTTTTCTATTTTTCTCTTTCTCTTCTTCTTTCTCCTTTTCCTTTTCCCTTTCATATTTTGACTTTCTCAAATTTAGTGAATCTAGCCCATTGAATTCGTGAACACGGGCGTCATCTGAGGTCCGAAAGAGTGGGGGTTAGGCTGCGAGGATTGCTTGGGTTGAAGTTCTTATTTTTCGGTTGGCGCTTTTGCATCTTAGGGAGAAAAGCTAGTAACAAAAATAGAGTTTTATGTAAAATCCGGTATTTTGAGCTTCACCATAAGGAAATCACGGTATACACTAACATACATTAGTAAATTTACGGTTTCTCCTCAAATATTTTTGAAGCCTAGCGTAAACATTTTATTGCTATTCCGGTAGTTGTCGGTTTGTTGAAGGTATATGTTGACTTTGGTCCCGGTGAATCTAGGCCATGTCGGATGCATTGAAGGCCATCCGGATACGTGAAAATTTGAGAAGCGCCAAATATTTCTCAGCTCTTCGGTTGTCGGTATTTGGAGGACCTTTTGAGTCGGTCACATGGTTGTGCTTGGCGAGGGATTCTTTAGTTGGCGAGGCAGAATTTTGCTTGGGTCACATGATCACATCCAAGGAAGGATTCGTTGCAAAAGGCCAGGAAGCAAGAGAATTTTGGCGCATCTATCTTTGTCCGTGAGAGGATTGCTGCGGTGCTAGAAAATCTTCAGTGTCCTCATCACGCAGTCCTATTGGCTGGCAATGCTTCAGCCGTCACGAAGCGTTGAGCGGATTGCTATCAACCGAGGCTTCTTCATCAAAATGCGACATGTGACCCGCTTCCATTTGTATGATTAGCGGGCGAACCTGATGACAGCAGCATGTGACCGGACCCTTATCATCTTCTTACCGTCCGATTCACATTTTGACACATGAAATACATCGTTATAAATTCCTGGCGAGTGAAAGAAAATAAATAAATAAAATGCCATTTGCGCTCTAAATAAAGCCTAGTATTTCGCGCTCAGTCTTAGTAAATCTCGAGTAGTCGAGCGAACTCTCACCAAAGCTTCCGCTGCATTATATCTTTGTTTTTCTGCATTTTTCACTCTCCATTTCATCCAGAAGCAATATGTTGGACATGATTCTGCCCTTTTTGTCTCTTTTGTAGCAGTATTGAGGTTGCTAATTGTTAATTTCGGACGTGAGCCTGAAAGAAGTGCCGAATGATATGTAGATGCCGGAGGAGCGATTAAGAAAGACGAGGAAGGCTGCTGAGAGCGGGATTGGAAGGGAATTGAGCGTGCGGAGAAGAAAATTTGGAAGGAATGGAATTGGGCGAAGTGAAATATGAAAAACAAAAGCTGGAGGAATTGAAAGTCTTGCGCGCAGCCACTAGAAGAAGGCTTGGCCTGGACAATAAGAGAAAAATTCAATTTGGCTATTACTGGGCGGGCAGGGAACAGGCAAAACATCGCTAGTGAATGCATTGCGTGAGTCGGATTAAGTAGTGAGAAGGTAGATATGGTCTGGTGTCCTCTTTTGGTTAGTCCCAATTCATTAGGCAATTTTTACCTGAGCATTTCACACAGGTACTTTTTGATATTGCATGCCTTAAGACATTTAGTCATATGAATTGCAGATATAATATATACTGATATATAAGGAGGCCCTTCAAGGACTCTATATTCAATGACCTGATGAGTTAATTGAACATTTATTTTTTCAGAAGCAGCAAGGGGTGGATTTTGTGGAGTGCACTTCGGAGATGACACCTTATCCCCATCAAAATTTTTCTAGTTTCATCATTTGGGATCTGCCTGGTGCAGGGAAGCAGAAAGGCTTATCCAGTTGAGACCTACTAGGGGACAAGGCACTTCATGCTTTTGACGCGGTCCTGATCGTCACAGGTGAAAGAATATTGGCTGTTGACCTTGAAATTGCAAAGAAGTCCAAGGAACTGGGAAAGCCAGTAGTCATTGTGCGTTCAAAGGTAGATATCCAGATAAAGGCTTTATCCAAGAGCAAAAATTTAACCATGAAGGAGGCTGCACAGGAGTTTCGGGAAACTGTGAACGCAAATTTCAGAAGGGAATCGGACGCTGTTAAACTGAGTGGAGTGAAAATTCTGATGGTCAGTAGTCTTGCTTTCTCCAAGCAGGTATACTCGCGTAAACATGATTCAAGCTTGTCTTGCATGGATGAGGAGGCAATGTTGCGGTTTCTGTATGATACTACCACAAGTCGATTTCATAATCCAATTGGTATGTCTTACTAACTTGTTTGGAGCTTTTCATCCTTAAACATACTAACAACAGAACGCTGCCTTTTTACTATCTGCCTTTTTATTTTGGCAGCTGCGTGCAGTGGAGCTTCAAATGAAGTTACCCCAGAAGCTGCTAGATCAGTGCTTAATGCAATAGGCGATTGGAGCCGCAAGATTGCAATCTGTCTCACCAACAATACTTCTTATGATTGGAGTTCCCCGTCTGTGCATTTTGTTTCTGGAACTGCAGATTATGGATTGCCAACCACAATCCCTGCAGGTACAAGTTTTTTATTTGGTGCCAGAAAAGCTATATATGTGGCTAAAGGGACAACTGGTATCCTAACTTATTATATTGAGAACACAGATCAAACAATTTCTCTCATGTGGAGTGTACCATTTGATTACAACTTTTATGATAATTGGTGGAATGTGAAAATCGGGGAGGGACGTATCTATGCTTCTTATAAGTTGTTTTATTCTCTATATTATAGTGACACAGCAATAAAGGGTGATAGCAACTCCACTACACAAAGACTCGACACCTTCACCCTTGAAGGAACAATGGGAGCTTCAAGTACGCCAATACTGAGTATTGCATTGAAAAGTTCCTTTTGAACATTTAAATAGATTTGCGCATGCAATTGTTAGTAGAAGGGGAATATGGATGCTTAGGCGAGGTGATGTCATTTCATCATTCTATGGTACTATGTATGGATACTTATAAGGGGATCTGTTGGTTTGGTCTTTTGTGTGGACACTCTTAGTCATTCAAGAATATTTGGGATAAATTACTTGTAACATTCAACAATGATAGATGAATTCAATTTGTGGGCTTCATCGTCATCTCAACATCGTCATCTCAACGCACATAACATTATGAAGGCGTTGTAGTATTCTAGTACAACCTTGCCATCACGAACCTTGTAATATCCTAGTACTTTGTCAACATTGAAAAAGCTTCTCACTAGCATCTTTGATGAAGGCCTTGTAATATTCTAGTACAATCTTGCCATCACGAAGCTTCAAATATCCTAGTTCTTTGTCAACATTGAGAATGCATCAATAAGAGAATATATTTTTACAGATATATAGCAGTTTATATGTCAGAACATATTGGCTGGCTAGGAGATAATGGCTAGGAGATACATATTGGCTGGCTAGGAGATACATAGTGGCTGGCTAGGAGATAATGGCTAGGAGATACATATTGGCTGGCTAGGGAGATAATGGCTAGGAGATACATATTGGCTGGCTAGGAGATAATGGCTAGGAGATACGACGCCTTCCCTTTAATGTCCCCATCAACACTTGACTTTAAAATTTCATAATTACTAGCTGAATGGACTAGCCACCAAACTAACAATATAAGATCGTTCAAGCTACATGGAGAAGAGGCCCAATAGGAAGTCGGTTAAACTATTCTCATTGGCTTGTTGCATACTAAAATGTAGAAAACATCTCATCTATCATATGAATGAGTGTAATAGGACCACACAAGCGATGTTAGTGCTATTGCCCTCACATCGAGAAAAGGCAACATATACTAAACTATCTAGTACTACTTCTTCAACAATGAGGATGGCAACAAAATAGTTTGTCCATAAGATCGATAAATGGGTTGTAGTTTTTACATCATAACACATTGCCATGTTGGTCCTTAAGCAATATTTGTACTTGAACATAAGATCGTATAATCGCTATTAGGACCTAATGGCAGTATTTTTTTGGTCACTTGTGTTGCTGCACAAGCTCCGTTGCTACTATTGGGACAAATCTAACCCGGCACAAAAATGGTCGGTCAGTCATCCTGTGTGTTGCCTATGGTTGTTGGAAGAGTCTACAAAGCCCCATCCATTACTATACGCATCTTGCACAAACACAACACACCACGGAAAAAAATGCACATATCAATATCATAAAATTTGAAAGGCTAGTGGTCGATTACCTTGAGACTATAGATGGAATGATTAAGTAGCGAAGAGCAACCAAGGCTACTTGGATCAGAACATATTGGCCCGGACAAGATATGTAGCATCATGGTTTCTGCGGTATTAGGAGGACAGCCCTTCCCTTTTTTTTTTTTTTTTTTTACAATAGCTCTAATGCAGCGCCCTATCCTCCTAAGCCACAAAACATATTGATCCCTTTGAGGATGGGGCGCGGTCCTGCAGCAATCACCATAGTCAAGGTTCCCTCCTTCCTTGAATATGCATGCCGGATGGAAAGAGGCAAATCGAGAATCCAAAAATAGAGAATCTCAAAACCAACATTGAAATCATACCAAAAAGAAAAATGTTTGCTGAAATGCGTGCCAAAAAATGTTAGCAATTTTTTGAAATCTTGAATAATAATATTTAGGTAATCAAAACCACGACAATCTTAAGAAATGCATTACTAGAAAAGCGAGATGCTATGCATGGAGGGTTGTCACTCATGGCCCAGGAGGGTAAATAGAACTTCATCATCTTGAAAGTCATGTATTTTACGATAAATCAAAAATTGCTATTTTAAAACATTGATATTTTGTGAAGGAATTGAAGGTACCCGTTTGCATCACTAACTCACTCCTTAGATGTTCAACTCTTACCTTTCCACTCCAGAAGACCTTTCCAAGGTGATTTGGCATATAAGGCATACATTTCTTTTAGGCCTTTATGGGTTGTGCCCAAGGAGCCCTCCCCAAGCTGCTTGTGCTACATCTTTCTAGTCAAATCATCTTTCTAGTCCATAGGGTAAAGACAAGCTGACACGAGGTTGTAATGATCACATAAATTATCAACCATACATATAATCAGCGCGCCCATATCCCACCACCACGGTTCATTAACCACACGAGTCATCACGGTTCTACCACAAAGACCATCTAAGCTCCACTACAAAGATCCACCATCACGGGTCCCGCGCCCGATCTCTGTACCGCAGTCCAAATCCATATAACCTTGATTCACCCACCACGGACCACTCATCTCTCACCTGAGCCACCCACGAGGTCCTTTATGCGTATTACGCAGGATCGAATCCATTTATCCTTCATTGGTACGTATTTGGATCATAATTGTAACAACCACCGATAAAAAAACAAATGGCCTCAAAAAGACAACTGCCAGTTAAGATCCATATATCCTTGCTCCACCACCACGATTCATAACATCTCCACCACAACACCACCGCGGCTTCACTACACAAGTCCCTTAATCTTTTTTTTTTTTGCATAGATCCAAATACATCCTTAGTGATCATTATTTCGGATCGTAGTGGAACAACCCAACGGGATAAAGACTATTGGCCTCGGTTGCATTAGATGGTTCAGCCCCATCACTTGTTCTTGGTCATTCATCTTCATGTAGACAATCTCTAGCAATATATCCAAGGCATCTCCAATTTACGACACTTCATATCCCTCTTATCCCATTTTACATTAATCCGATTTTTAGATGCGAGGGTCTAAGAGACCTCGGTTATTGTAAATGAAATGATATGTGCCCTGCTTCTCCATTTCTTCATGCACAAGCGGCATCTAACAAAGAAGATTGGGTATAGCTACTTGCATTGAGATAATAGATGAAAAGTTGTTACGGTATAATATAACGACCTTCAAACTTGATGATTCCTCAAGAGAGGAGTATCACCATCTAGCTTATGAAATGTATTGGAGAACAGATAAGCCAAATTTGGACATATGAAGAAAATTGGATTTCAAAATTCAAGTGTCAAAATTGTTGAATAGGTGTCATACTTAAATCTAGTATATTTGTTTCCTCCAAGCACTTGTATACATTCATAGCTCTCTCGAAAGTGGAGGCCGAGTCACATATTCTTTGTGCGCTGCAAAAAATACAAATAATGAGATTCTTCTTGTAAGATAAAGGACCTGAGAAAGTTAAAATATTCCTTCTCGGTACATATCCATTCTTCAACTTTAGATGTTTGAGAAACCTTCCTTTTGACCATTACATTATGTAAATAATATAAACTAGAACTAGAATCAAGAAGTGCCATACTTTAACACCTAACGGAATGATGAAACACCATAGAAGAGTTTTTTTTGTTAAATGTAACAAAATGACATATCATCTTTCCATCGCAGATACATACCTTCTAAGGTTTTGACTTTAAGGTTGAAGTATTGCAGACATCCTCTTTCTGCTCTTTCTTTAAAATTTCTGATCAAACTAGGCATTTAACTCTGCAGCAGATTTGGGCTCAGAGCTTGCATTCTGAAGATTAGCATTTTTCTTGCTCTGGCTTCCTTTCAAGAAGGGATTTTTAGGCTGCTCTGCATTTGATCGCCAGCCTGCTGGAACTTGTTTTGGAGCTACTCCATGGATACATGGGCTTAACCTTAACAATGCTACATGTAATATTTTAACAATTGAGTCCTAGAATTTGTTCATAAATGGGTCCCCCGAGGAGATTTGTAGGGTAGGCTCAAAAATCTTTGGCTTCACTTTCTGACAATGCTTCTTTGCTGGGAGAGTGTCTCGCTGTTGTTTGACGACATGCAACATGATATCCAGGACAGGTTGAGAAAGCTTGACATATCATTGAGTTCAATTTTCTTCAGATCCAACCAGTCTAGAAACCAAATAATGATAATTCTTAGGTATGTTGGTTGACTCCATGCGTCATTTCGACTCTCCAAAGGCTCATGGCTAGGATCTTGGCACAAAAGGTAACCTTACTTAATGTGATTGTGCAACGCTCGGCGGTTACGGCCTCAAAACCCCTTTAAGGTTCTCAATTCAGCCAAGTGGCAACCTTGAGGACAAGGACACATGAGAACTAGAATATCTCATTAGAATGTATCCTGCTACATGGTTTCCACATTGCACATCATTGAACTTTCTGCATCCTCCAAGCAAAGTCATCCACGATATGTCAGTTGGTTCAAAAGGCAAGGCTTCAATCCATCCTTTTGCATAGTCTAACCATCTCAATCATCCAAAGCGTATCAATAATGCACTCAAAAGCATTATAAGTTGGTGAGATATTGTAATTCCGACCATTGAAGCAAAGAGATGAAGACCATTATCCACTCAGGACCTACATGAGAAGCATTGTCTGACCTTTTGTCCGTGCCCATCTTTGAGCCTTTTGTTCTTAGATGTGTAGAATCCCCGCCATAAATATAAGAACTTTTCTAAAGGATGGAGTGCAATGCAGCTTTGTCTAGTAAAAGAATAGAATAGAATAGAATTTTTAGCGCCCACGAGGCCGATTGGCCTCTGGGACCCAAACAAAAAGAGAGCAGCAAGTTTATTACCGAAGATTAAACCCAAGGGTTTTGAGGAAAAACCTTAGCGCAATAAGTAATAAGTATCTTGGCACACTGCACAATTGTATAGGACAGTTCAATGCAGATCAGGAGGACAACAACTGAAGTCCTGCATCCATAACCTCTTGGAGGTATGACCCTAAAACCCATCGACGCCGTAGTCAATAATCGATGCAACGGCTGTCCGTGCACTAGTAATCGAACATATCGCCGGATATGGGCAAACGCCGGGCGATCTGGAGGGCATGACATTCATCCTTAATGGCACCCGATGGTAACATCGGTAAAGCCTTTGCTCTCGCGGCTTCCCGAGCCCAACGCCATGTTTCAACGCGGGTGATGTGCACCCTATGGAACGGAAGCTATAAGTCCTGCGGCTTCTTCATGGGCATTTGGGTGTACAAATAATCGTGTGATGAATCCGCTATTAAGTGTTTTTTTATTATCCGGATTTTTCAGGTCCTCCGTGTTATAGGATATTATGGACTATGATTTTCTATGAAGGCATGGGTTTTACATCGAGAGGCATCTCTGCAGAAGGAATCCTATGCAAGTGGAGCGTAGATAAGTAATGGTAGCCCTAGAAACCGGAAACAAGCAACACCCTTTGCAGTCTGAACACAATATCCCATTATCGAAAGGTGTCCTTGTTCTTGTATTACGTGAAATTTCGGATAAAAGACCAATCATTGCCATTAACCAAGTTGAAATAACCCATATTCATTGCCAATTATCAAGAATATAGCAGTTCAATTTGTGAGGTAGCAACACAAAATAGTCCTTTCTCGGTTCTTTGCACTAGAACTTCATCGACTTCTTTAGGTGTTTCCATTCCAATTCGTCTTTGGGGCAAGCAACAAATTTTCTAGTTGTTTCACCCGAAAACACGCTAAGATTAATAATTTAAATTTCAAATAGTATTGCAATTGGTTAAACATGATACCTCAACATGCCCTTGGTTATCACAGTTAAGTTCATTCATAATCAATGCTACATATTCGCTAGCTTGCTCTTCTAGAATTCTTAAGCGACGGCGAAGCACTTAATTCAGAGAATGTACAGGAAAGCTATTTTCAGAACCTTTGTTTGAACACAATTGTATAACAAGGTCCCAAAAACATTGTGCACACAAAATAGAAGAATTTTTTGTAAGAGTTACCTCCTTGACCTCTTACATTGGAAATTCTACCGCCCAAGTCTTTGTCACATCTGGTCCAAAATGGTCATATCATGTTCAAACACGACATGGTAACATTAACCTATCGGCATAGCAAAATTTTAAGCTTACAAGTCAAAGAATAGCTGCAACCAAGAATGAAACCCTTGTCGGAACGGAACTAGAAATTTATGCTTGCATGAGGCGGTCGAGACCACGAATTTCTAAATGGCAAAAGTGAGAGCCACAGGTTCAAGGTCAAAACTACCCACAAAAGAGAAAAATGTAGTCACGGATCTCAACCTTGGAGAGCGAGCTTTGTCTTGGTCTTGGAAAGAAGTTTTCAGGTATGGAAAATCCGGGCGAAGAGTATGCCGCAATGGGCGAAATGGAAGAAATGTTGCATGTGGTACAACCATAGCCAAAGGGCGAGTTTTGGGGGCTAAACGAGGATTTCTTGAAGCAATCGGTTCGGATTCGGCCGATGGCCATCCAGTTCCTATACCTCTGATTCTGAACAAAAGGGAGTTAATCTGCAACATAGCGATCTAAATTATGAGGCTTCGGCATTGGATCACATAGTTTGTTTTGTTTTTCCGTTTACCATTTTACAAAGCTCTAAAAAGCATATTCATCATTGTGCAGCATTCAGGTTGGGCCAATCTACCCACATTTCAACAATACTTATGATTCAGACAATTTGGGTAGATTCTTATGCATATTTGGGATGGTTTTGCAGCCCACCTATAGTGGGTTGGCCTCCAGTGCAAAATTTCTGAAAGCAGACTCTTGCAACTCATACATCGCAGAAAAATGCCATCGCCAGTTCTGGTAGCTGCTCAGGGTGGATCAGTCTATGTGAAAGTGTATATGAATGGAGTTTCGATTGGGAGGAAGATGGATCTTAAGACCTATCACAGCTACGACAATAAGCTATCTTATTTGGAAGAGATGTTAGGATTTCCAAAGCGGTAAGCATGAAATGTTTTGGCTGATGTTTTGGGAGCATTTTGGAGCCACAGATTAGATTAGAACACGAGTTAACGGGTTTCCACGAGGGTTCGCAAAGAATTAAAATGACCGCTTGATTCTGACCAATAATGGGTTTGGAGATCATTGGCATATTCGAGGTATATCACCGCATATACTTAGAATATGCCACAAACCCATATGGATTCGAGGGTTTGCCCCTTAGCAACCCAAATAAACCAAAAACCTTCCACTAAACTAAAAAATCCCAAATTAACAACATTGATATTTATTTCAAATCTTATAGTATTTTATTGATCTCGATATACATTATACCTAACACGCGGGAACATACCCCCACAATCGATGATCCTATCTACGACCCAAAAATGGGGTCTAACATCTCGATGCCTGAAGCATCCCTAATGTAAATATGCACCTAAACAAAAGTGGGTTTTAAGGGAATTTGATTACAAGTATGAGAAGCAATGGTTTGTGTTTGTATGTAAAAACTTTCTGCCGAAGCACTTGAGGAAAAAAGTAATAACAAAGAGGAAGACAAATATTTAATAGCAATGATGTGCGATATAATACAATAAGATGCGCAGTTTAAATTTGTGTAATGTATTTTAGTTCAACGCATTTAAAAGTGTAACATGTGATTGACACTAACCAAGAGCATACATTGTGGGTTATGGAACTTGGACCCACCATACTTTTGGTATGAGACTTGAATCCACCATATCCTTGTAACCTTTAATGATATGTGTGCTTACCATACGAACTGATGTTGCACCTTGAATTTGAGACTTAACGAAGTCTTGAACATAAAGGCAAATCATCATTGCATTTCCTGGAAAAGAACAACTAGCACCAAATATGCATTGTATATATTCAGATATCAGATAAAGTCTAATACAACTACATAATATTTACTAGGAATAATACAACTACGTAATACTTACTAGGAATAACAAGGGGAAGATGAATAGAAAATGGAGAAAAAAGATATGTTGGACCACAGTGGTGCACTTGTAATGCATCATATTAACTTCTGTAAGACGAATGCTTACAATTGAAATTAGACACGCTTGGTTTTGCTAATGCATCACAGAATTTATTTATTTAATTTTTTTTTACTACAAACAATAGAGGAAAGATGAATAGGAAAGGGAGAAAAAGATACTTTGGACCATAATGGTTCACTTGTATTGTTGAATGGATTGTCTTGTCCTTTGTGATGAGTCTATTATTCCTAATAAGTACTATCTAGTTGTATTATTTCTAGTATATATTATATAGTTGTATTAGAATTTGCCTGAATAATATTCCGGTAACCAAAACACAACAATCTCAAGAAATCATGCCAAGAAAGAAAAACCAAATCTTATAGTATCTTATTGATCTCGATATACATTATACCCTAACATGTGGGAATATACCCCACAAACGAGGATCCTATCTACGACCCAAAAGGAGGCGTAACATCTCTCAATGCATGAAGCATCCTTAATGTAAATATGCACCTAAACAAAAGTGGGTTTTAGGGGGAATTTGATTACAAGTATGAGAAGCAATGGTTTGTGTTTAGGTGTAAAAACAAAGAAGAAGACAAACATTTAATAGCAATGATGTGCGATATAATACAATAAGATGCACAATTTAAATTTGTGCAATGTATTTTAGTTCAGCGCATTTAATGGTCTAGCATGTGATTGACACTCAAGCGCATACATTGTGCGTTATGGAACTTGGACCCTCCATACTTTTGATATGATCCTTATATGATATGATAAAAATTCTATTCTATTATATTCTATTCTGTAACCTTTAATGATATATGTGCTTACCATATGAATTGATGTTGCGCCTTGAATTTGAGACTTGAAGAAGTCCTAGTGATAAAGGCAAATTATCATTGCATTTCCTAGCAAAGAACAACTAGCACCAAATGTGCATCGTATATATTCAAATATCAGACATCAGACAAAGTCTAATACAACTACATAATATTTACTAGGAATAATAGAACTAGGTAATATTTGCCGGGAATAACAAGGGGAATATGAATAGAAAATGGAGAAAAAAGATATATTGGACCACAGTGATGCGCTTGTAACATCATATTAACTTCTGTGAGACAAATGCTTACAATTGAAATTAGACACGCTTGGTTTTCCTAGCGCATCACAGATTTTTTTTATTTTTTTTTTATTTTTTTTTATTTTTACTTACTACAAACAATAGAGGAAAGATGAATAGGAAAGAGAGAAAAAGATACTTTGGACCATAATGGTGCACTTATATTGAATCATAGTAACTTCCACGTTGTTCAATGGATTGTCTTGTCCTTTGTGATGAGTTTATTATTGCTAGTAAGTACTATCTAGTTATTTCTAGTATATATTGTATAGTTGTATTAGACTTTGCCTGATATCCGATGAATGTATGCCATACACATTTGTTGATGGTTGCATCTTTGCCAGGAAAGGCAGTGGTAGCTTGCTTTTATCAGAAGACCGAGACTTCTTCAAATCTCGAATTTATGATGCAATATCAATTCATCTGATAAACACATCTATCAGCAAAGGCTGCAAGGATAGGGTGGGTTCCAGTCCCATACCAACAACATGATGGGTTCAAGTCCCATACCCCACAACATATGTTGTTAGTTAGTCTGATCACATATTAGAACATTACATGCATTAAATTGAAATACATTACACAAATTTAAACTACACATCTTAATCATACATCATTATTAAAGTTTGCCTTCCTCTATAGTATTATATCTTTCCTTAAGGACCGGGGCAGAATTTTTTCATACACATGAACACAAACTATTTCCTTTCATACTTATAATAAAATTCCCCTAAAAATTGTTTTTGTTTGAGTGCATGTTCATACAAGGTTGTGACGCACGAGAGCGACAGCCTTTTTTTTTCACTCCCTTCGATTGTATAGTACATCTTCTTTATTAAAATGAGAGGCCATTGGGAACCGTGCCGGAACGCCGCATGTGCAGACGCATCCGGCGTTCCACCTTCCCTGCGGGATTTTTCTTGGTCGTGTGCGACTGTTTTTACTCAGGCGGCGAATTTGAAATGGAGGGCTCAACTCCGTAGGTCTTGCTCCAAGGTTTAGGTTGTGCTTTTTTTCTCACTGTCTTCTTTCTATCGGATTCACAGGTACTGAAGGATACGGAGAGCCGCACATTTAAAATGGAATTTTTATACATGCCAGTTCTTATGCATGCCGGATGCTTATGTTCAACTAGCTGGCTGGAGTATTCGTCCTTGCTTTGAGTTTTATCCGGAGCCTATCAGAGCCTATCTGATCCGGGATTTGAGTTTTATCAGAGCCTATCTGATCCCGGGATTGTGTGTAATCACCAAGTAGAAACGGTACAAACACAAACCCTCATCCTCGTTGCCCTCTTGAGCATTTAAACTGTTTATAATTATAAGATAGGAGATTGAACTCGATTTCTAAGCTTATTTTGATCTGATTACATGAATGGCAATGATCATGTTCTACATGTGATGTTGACCCCTATTATTTTAATCTGCAGGTAGTAGATGCCGCTTTTTGATTGAAACCAAAGCGGTTCTTGATGAACTATCAAGAAAAGAGCAATTTATAAGGAAAGAGCAATTAGAAGTTCGGGTTCTTGCTTGCTCATGTTCCATCACAAAAGGTATATTTGAGATTTTCTTTGTTGCTATTTCTTATCATGCTTTGTTTCCAAATTTTCTGCTGTCTATATAAGAGATGTTTTAGACTGTGATTTCACAATTTTCTTGACTATCCTAGAATGGTAAATTGATTGGCAATCAGTTGTTGACAGGTTTAGAAGAGCCATTGACATATTTGAACTCCAGAACGAGCATCATGGAAGTTTTTATTTTCTCTCCTCTATGATCTTTAGAATCTCAGGCAATTCATTTGGCGGTTGAAGATTTTCCAAAAACATGGTTGTTGTGACGTTTTATATCTGAGAATCATAGCTGTAATTGTTGATGAAATCATTCCAACTAATTTATAGTGCTACATTGGATGGAATTCTGCATGGTGGTAAAGTTTTTGTTCATCGTACCTTCTACAAGGGCCACCAGTGTTCCAATAGAACAATGTTCATGCAAATAGAAGGTAAGTGTACTTTTCAGGTTTTCTGTTTCTATAATGCCAGAGGGGATAATAATTATTATACTCTATGCAAATTGGTAAGTGTCGTTTGCTAGAGAATAAAGAAAGCCTCTGGTGATCTATGGTGCACCTTGAATGAGATGCAAAGCCAGATTTTTTTCAAATTTGTCCATGTCTTTTATATTTTCCAGACCTATCCCCATAAGATTCTCACAGGACGACGCGAAAAGTTGCACACTATAAGACAAACTTCAGGGCTCTTAGGTTTTACAAAAAGAAGTGAGAACGAATACGATGCATTTGGCACAGGCCATAGCTCAATTAGCATCTATGCAGCTCTTGGCTAAACTCTGCTCTTCTCAAATTAAATGAAATGCATTTATTTCAAGACTTTGTGAAATGTATTATTGAAAATTATGATTGTTTAGACTTACAAAATAAGAATGTAACAGGCATGGTGGTAGCACGAGATTTGAAGGTTGAAAACAACAATGTGATTGGAGTGATAGGAGATGGAGCAATGACAGCAGGACAGGCATATGAGGCAATGAACAATGCAGGCTATTCTGGTAAGAAGGTTAATGTGCTGGAAGGGAAAACAGTGTCCTATATGTTAGCTTCTACATATCATATGATGACAATGAGCATGAAGAGGAACCCTTGATTGACGGCCTTTATTCGACACAATTTGTTTCTTAATCTCCACAAGCTCACCATGGATTCTATCGAATTTTTTAATCTCTTTTGTTTCGAAGAGCCATTGACATATTTGAACTCTAGAACGAGCATCATGGAAGTTTTTATTTTCTCTCCTCTGATCATGGAAATTTTGGATAGTTTATTTGGCTTCCAAATATTTGGCTCCTAGCAGAACAATATATCAAAGCAGGAGTATAGCGCATGCATCTGTTGCAGGTCATCATGGTCCTATAGATATGGTCTTATAGATAGTGCATGCATCTGTTGCAGGTCATCATGGTCCTATAGATATGGTCCTATAGATAATGGTAAGTTTCAGATGGTCATGCATTATAATTTGGGCCTTTACATGCATGGCTATGCAAAGTTGATTGCAGGACATGAATCCAATGTAGATGTCCCTTGCCTTTTTGCAGCATAGAGTAATCATCCGAGGAAGCAGGAAAATACAACTTCTATATGGTCTGCATAAGTAGCAATGTTGGATCAGATTCCTGTATGAGTCTTTTATTTCTCTCAATTGGATAATTTTCATTTACTTTTTAAATAATGTTAGATTTGCGGAATTCATTTTTGGGAGCTCTTATAATAAGAGGGCATTGCAAAGCAAAAGGTACCATTTTTTATTCAATGCATTTGACATTTGATTTTTCACATTTTGGTCACAAAGAGCTTTGCTACCTCATTCTCATTAACATTGCATAGTTATGGGTTATGGCACGGCAAAAGGGAACAAACTGATTGTAGGTTCAAAAATTGCATATTTATGTGGCTTTTGCAGAGGTAATATCCTTGGCTTTCAATTTGTTGCTATGCGACATGTGGTTTTTGACAAGAAAAGGAGTTTGCATTATTAATTGGTTTTAGATTCTGTCGTTGAGTTATTTTTCAGTTCAGCTCAATTTTGCACAATACTGTGAAGCACCTCTTACTTGCAATTATGTTGTTTGCCACTTTGATCATGTGGCATTGTTTTCGCAGTCTGTAACCACATGAACCAAAGTATAGTTGCAGAAGTAGATGATTATTGTTTTGGCAATATATTTCTTATCAATATTTTTATCTTAATGTCGCTGCAATATTCATCAATTTGTCAATGTGCATCCAAGTCAAATGCAATTATACAGATTGGAAGCAAGCAAATTGTTCTAGGCACAATTTATAAATAATTCAAATGTTGTTTATAACTTTGTTAAGATTGTGGATAACTCTATTTTCAAAGTGAGATACAAACTTTAGCTATTGTTACATACAACTGCATAGTCTAATACATGTGTAAAAATTTGATAGTGATCATTGGACTACTAAATGAAAAATCTAAATTCTTACATTCTAATTATATTTCTTGCAATTTGTGGTACATATGAAATGTATCAATATATTCTATTTAAACTTCTTGGCTAGAGTTTTTACCCTCTCAAATTATTGCCATCAATTAAAATGCATGAATGTATAGGGGAATGGCATTGGGGATGCCTTTTCGGCACCATAGGATGGGCCCCAAGAACCGCTTCTGAGCGAGTCTCTGTGTGCACTGGAATGACAGGTCCACTACCATTTCCCTAAGTTGGGATGCATGTTTTCTATTGCTTTCTCTTGGTGGATGCACACAAATTTGAAGAATTAAGCAAAAGCACCGTTTTTCATTGGGGATGCACGGATTTGAAAGTTAAAGCGATTTTTTTCTCTTGGACTGGGTTTAAATGCCTCGATCCCGGCTTCCATTACGTGTTGGAGGGAGGGGACACATGGCGAAACCATAATCAAAACGCTAACCCAACTTCTGTTTTGTGGTATAGCATTATATTATAGATTCTTAAATCATAAGGGTGCAATTTTTCCAAGCGACTTATTAAGAGACATCTCTTTTCCTTCTCAACATTGGAGATAAAGTAAGGGACATACCCTGGAGATAAGATAAGGGGCATCACTTTCCCCTTCTCAACATTCTTTGGAGATAATGTGATACATGTTTCAAAGTTGCACATGTGTTGTATAACCTTTAAAACTTTACTTCACATTTAATCACCCTAAAACTTTACAAATGCTATGGTATTTTGACGTTCTGAATATCTTCATGTTAGTACACAATGCTTGAAGCCATGTATTGTTATCATTGATCCAAGATCTTAAGCTTAAACGTCCCTATCTCTCGCAAAAGAGAATGTACATGACCAAAAGGGCCCTATGTGCATGAAATGCTAGACATTTAATGCAAAATAGTTGACACCCAAAAATACATCCACAAAAGCCTAAACTATGGCAACCCACGAACCAATAGCCTAAATTATATGCATTCTATTACATTCACGCATTATGTTTGCACAGTATGCTTTTTTGTTATTCCTACCCATTCAATGAGCCCATGGCTAATGCCTAGACCCCAAAACCTTCATGGTGATACTCTAATACATCTATAACAACGATAACATTTTCATTCTTATTCCACCTATAAACTATAGTAATTTCCCATTCCGTCGTGTCACAACTAATGCGGCATCGCCCGGCACACGTTCTAGTGTATTAAATTAATACTATTAAGATTTATTTCAGCCAACCGATTTTGCCACCCTCTTGCCGCAATCTTTCTTCACTGTCCAGGTCAAAAATACTTCTTCCCCAAGCTCCATGGATCTCATACAATGCTTACAGGTTTGTGGTTCATGAAATTGGGAAACAGCTTCCTTGCCTCAGGTTCCGTTCAGGGAGCAAGCTTATCTCAAAGTCCTGGTTAGAGTGTGTTTTGAGCAGGTGTTATGCCAGGTTCCTTGCCACCTAGAAGAGAGGAATTTCATAATTAATAATTACAGTGCCATTAGCCAGAAATAATCAACAGAAGTTGCATAGTTGGAGCAGTCGGGAGCTCATTCATTTCATTCAGATGCTTCGTATTATATACATGTACCAATTGATTTACAGATTTCATGAGTTGAGCAACTAGTGCCTTTCTCGACTTTCCAATCAAGAAAAGGCCCTCAGGACATATTATATAATTTTTTTTGCTCAAACATTACTACACATTATATAGAGAATAGATTTTTGACATATTTCTCATTTTTGTTTTTTAACATTCAAAATATTTTATCATTCACCATAGTATTTCACGTCCACTGCCTTCATGATCGCACTGCTCTCCTCATCAACTTTCACTGGATGTGCATGCCAAGATGGAAAGAAGCAAATCAGAATCCAAAAAATAGAGAATCCCAAAAACCCTTGTTCGAAATCATACCAAAAGAACAAGGTGTTTCAAGCACGGAGGGTTGCCCTCTATGGCGAGGTAATAGCATTAGGAGCGTAATGGCATGTGCCACATATGCGAGGATTCTTCAACTCTACCGCAACCACATATCTTTGTTTAAATTCATGCTTTGGCACAATCTTTATGTGATTAACAACTCTATCCAAGTATATATTGCTAGGCCACCATATCCCCGTCCTACCACATGTTCCCTTTTATTCCAAACAGAATCTACTACAATGAAACCTAGTATGTCTAGAAGTGGTTTGATTTGATGCTCCTATGTCTCAACAAAGAGAAGCACATCCATTTTGCGCAATACATCTATGTTTTGCTACTTTCTCCTGTGAAAGTCCATGTATATTCCACGATAGCAACCTCAAGATCCCGAATATCTATTCTTTCTTCTTTTTGGTTACTACTACCTTCCCAATTCCATCTAGATATGCAATAAATCCTTCCATTCTGGCCTCTTTTACTTTTGCCCATTTTCTTTCCTCCCAATTCTATCAGGGTTAGGTCCATGTCAATCTAGATCTTTGGACCTTTCAATGCCCCTCTATTTTGTAGAACCCTATTTCGAGCTTCCTGGAGTGTTGAACTTGACTAAAATTGGTCTGTTAAACTGCGTGGCTTACCAAGTCTTGTGAATGGCTTGAGGTTCATGTAGATGCTTGATCCCTTTGAAAAATTGTGCAATGACCTAATTTGTATCCATTTGCATGTTCTATTAAGCCCGAAATTTTCAGAATGTTTACTCTTGTCTGTTCTTCTAGGCTCTCTGATGAGAGACATTCATGATGTAGATCCTCTGAACTTTTTGGCAAGAGGGTTTGAGCTCCAGAAGTTCCCGAATGGTCATCTCCTCCCTGAACTCCTTTGGCAACCTGTAGATATCTTCATCCTCACTTGGTTCTCCCTTAGCAGGAGAACTAGTTTTCTTGTTTCTTGTCATATGAAAATGACCTCAGTCTTTTCTTGCTTCTTTATGGTAATGGTGCTACGAAGCAACCTTTTCCGATCGAATGGTGCACAAGCTTTTGGAATAATCCAAGGGAGAGTGATGTATTTGTCTCCTCTTTTGTCTCCTCCAAGGGAGAGTGGCGTATTTTGCCTCCGCCACCTGGACCTAGAAGGGATATTATAAATTAAGGGCGTTAAGCCACACGACATTCAAATTTCTAGATCAAACTCTGACTCCACCCATCCTTCGAAATTCAAAACTGAGCTTCAGAAGTCTAGTAAGAAATATTACCAAAACCATGACTAGTATATGGAAGAACCGGAAGCTTGTGCAGTTCTTCGATAAGAACCAATCTGGTATGGATGCTGATTCTTGATTATGAGATGCATGAGTTTGGCACCTCTTATGTAATGACAGACAAGGGTACCAGGAAAGCTTCTACCACTAACCTCGCCGGACCTTCTCGTATTTGGTAGAAAGGAAATGCGAAAGCCAATGGTTTGATAAGGAGCAAGTGCGAGTTCAAGAAATTTGCTAAAGCTTTCAAAGCTTACTATATTCCACATGCCCATAAGCGTCAGCAAATATAGACCTCCTACATATTGGAACAGAATAACTTATTAGTACAGGCTTACATTGATAAATTCATGCAGCTCCATTTGTAGTGGAGGCAAAAAAAATCCAAGCATCTGAATCCTCGTATCAAAATCCTATCAATTTTAGTGGAAAGAGGCCTTATACTCCCTATAGACCTTGATCCCCCAGTCTAGGGCCTTCACAACAACCATCATACCAAAGGTTTGACAAAAAGGTTAGCCTCAATGTGCCAGATAAACCAAGCAACTACAAAAGCCATACAATAGCTACTACAATTCATTCTGCGAGAAGCATGAGAGTAGCTCAGGAGGGATAAGGCATGTTTTTTTATGCTTCTACCAGGGACAACGCATGCAGGGCTGCAATTACGTGATGCAAATGTCTCAGACGGCCTTAGTGGAACTAGATTGGGACGAACTGTCTACTTTGACAGACTTATTTAACTTAGTCGATGACGAGCCATACGATTACATTGAAGATGAGTTCCATATTTTTGCAGCTATAGAAACTGAGACTGCAGATAGTCAGCCACTATTATATCCATCATTGGAAAGATAAATTCTAAATCTTTTGTTATTCTTATGGATACGGGTAGTACCCATAATTCTGCATCCCCTACAATGGCGAAAATGTTGCTAGTCAAGCCCTTAAAATCCAAGCACAGAGCAGTAATGTTAGCAAGTGAAACCATCAAGAACACCCAAAATCGTAGGCTTCACATGAAGATATAGTTGTCAGGAGCATAGGTTGATATGGGGTTGAAATCAAGAACATAGGAAAGTATAACCTCATTTTGGGTATGGAATTTTTGGCAACTGCAAAAGCTAACATTGATGGCGAGAAACGAGAGGTGACTTTTACTGCACCCAATGGTATGCGCATCACAATTGTAGGTAATCAAGTTAATCCAATCATGGAGTGTATTTCTTTGAAGCAATTGGATAGGGCCGTAAGAAAGAATAAGGTTACTTGTATTATAAGAGCCGCATCTATAGAACCTCCATCCAAACAAGAGGGAATCATTTGTGGAATGCCAAGATTTATCGCAATCTACTTACAGAATTTTATAACCTTTTTTTCAACGATATAAAAGAACACCCTTCACAGGGGTAGAGTGAGATTGCTCTTGCGCCTGATGCCAAGCCTACTAATAAGGCTCCATTTAGAATGAGTACTCCTAAGTTGGCATCCTGGAGTAGATCCATAGGGTGAATCCATGGGATTGCATCTTCAAAAGGCTACAACTAATACTCAGCATGTTTAAACCTATTTGCAAAGTGTGCACAGGAAGGGCAGACGGAGTGGACTACCCTAGTCAATGGTCTATACCAGCCAACAACATTGCCATGACTCTGTTTGTTGTTTTCTGAAGGCCTTGAACGTAAATCAATCCCCTTGAGTTGGAGCCCAGGGTAGAGCCATTATTTTATATGCATTATGTATATTTATAAGATGCTCGGTAGTGTTGATGGATGGGCCACCCTTCGTGGTGGCATATTATTTATATATATTGTTGCTAGATGCTAACATGTATGTATGCTTCTGTAGTATAGGATATCCCAGAGGAGGACTGCGGCTAATGACACCTTTGTGTCCTTCACAAAGTGGTCCAAGTCAGCCTTTCTTAGTGATAGTGTTATTGGAAAAGGAAATTTTCCATATTTATACGATGGGAACAACGTATAGGTTCGAGGAGCATCAAATTAGCATCATACCTCCAAGAGGTAATGGACATATGAACTCAAACATCAAGCATAGTAGCGGGGTTCCCTTTATATTTTGTATGCTCTTTTTAAATAGTTTTCCTATGATTTAGTAGTTATATTCATGTGCATCTACTAAGTGGTATTTCTAGAGTGCATCCTTTCTTAGTTGTTGATTTTCTATAGGAACTGAAATCATGTGGCCATGTTTTATTCCTCTGCATATGATCTTCCATCAAATCTCATCATGAGACCTCCTATTGCACTTTCGCTCATCGAAGTCCTAAATCGATGGGTTCATGCTTTTTGTTCTAATATGCTTCATATTCTACTGACATCACCTCTTATATTTGTTTTTTATTCTTCCTCCTGCACAGAATGGGCTTGTAATTAAATTTTCATGCAAGTAGGGTTTTGCCAATGCACAACGAGAAGTGGCACAATAGGCGATTCTATATAGAATAGAATAGAATAGAATAGAATAGAATAGATTTTTTTAACGTCCACGAAGACCAAGAGGTCGTAGGAACCATACAATGGCCTAATACAATCATTACTACTTGGATTAAAAAACCCCTGCCTTGAAGGAAAAAACCTTTGAAGTAATGTTGATACTAGACAAGCAAAAGAAAATATAAGTAGGCGATGATGACTAAGTACTGAGGGCTCGATAATTGAAGACGCTCATCCAGAACCTCAAGTATATATAATGCCAAGTCATGCACAGATGGGGCTCTGAGAAGTGTGGAAACGTAGAATGGAATGCTAAAGTCAAATAATGATTCCTAACCATCTCAAAAGCGGGGCATCTTAGCAGAGTATGGCTTTCATCTTCAATAATCTGTAACTGGCAACATGCACATAATCTCGCTTTTTGTGGCAATTGTGGCCGCTCCCATCTACCTATCTCAATCCGTAGCTTGTGGGACCCTGTGCGAATTGATGCAATAGCTACAAGCTTTTTCCTGGACAAGGAAGCAAGCAAATAAGCTTATGGTCCTGGTGCCAAAGTGGGATTTATATGTGCATGATAATGACCAGTTTTAACTTGGGTAAGTTAAATGCATCCACATCTTCTGAGAAAAATGACCATCGAGATATTGTTACAAAAGCTCAGGATCAGAACTAGCAAGCACTATGCAGTGTTTCGGTTGCACAGATCAGTGGCAAACCATGCATTACAATTCTTTTTCCAACATCGTTTCAAACGCTGGGGAGATTTAGCCATGGCAAGCACAAGAAGAAGGTACCTATCATCATCCATGTGATGCACCTTGCTGATATAGCGAAGATGGCGCTTCGTGGCAGAATATTGAAGAGGCCAAAAGCCTGTCTCTTGTAAAAGAATAGCATAGAGAACCATAGTTTTGACTCCTAGGCTATAAGTGAGAAAGGACTTTTGCATCCGTTCCAATCTCTCCCAAGCACTAGTACTAATGGCAGGCCCCCATACTTCAGAACCCAATAAAACAAGTACTACCAAAGCTCGAAACAAGTGGATTTTCCATGACCAATCATGAATCTCTGCTCGAAAACAATTGTTTTGCATTGCATAGAGTGCTCTCCAGCCAGAAGTCACATGCTTGGTAATACAGTGTTCCCAAAGTGTGTTCTTACAGAACTCTACACCAAGATACTTGAAGATCTATAGAAACCTCATAGATGAAGAAATCCTCAAAAATTCAAAAACTCTGGACCATCGCATGCTTTTGTTTCACATGGTTTTGTTATCCTCTTCCACAAAATGGGTTACTACGCTAAGAGTTAAGAAGCCTTGATATGGAAAAATTTTGATCATTCTAAAGCTCCTTCAGAAATCCCATATATCCAAAAATCCTCCTCTATAATATATTCCTTCTCATTCTGCACTACAATTCCATACATCCTCCTCGAAATAATTGGAATGTGCCACTTTTACGAAATAAAAACATGATAGTATAGATTCACCAAGCACAACTCTATGGCGGTTGCTACAAACATTGTTTTAAGATATTTTTATGGTTGCAATAGTCTTGTTTTGTACTAGGTAATGCGCGCTTCGAAGAGATTCTAGCATATAATTTTCGAACGGCTCTGCCAAATGAGGCAGCGCACGAGCGGTGGAGCCGCGAGTGTGCCACCAAGTTTGGTGGCGCCACCGAGAAAATTATTGCCGGAATCTCAAGAAGCTTGCATTACTGGACATAATACACATTTGGTAAGATTATGTCCATTAAGAATTTTACACGTGGCATCTGGACGTTTCGGCTATGGCGAGCTCTGTTCTAGAAAGAATACATTGTATGCTTTAAGAAACTAAGCTACAGATTTGGGCAAATTTATTAAAAAAATACGCGCGCTCAAGTATATGGTTTAATCAAATACTAAGAAGTTTGAGCAGAGCACTTAGGTTAGTTATGGAAAAGCTTTCCGCTCTATGAATTCTTCGCCATAGGAGCATTCTGTGTATAAATCTAGGCAGGTTATCTACAGAAAATATATAGAGCTGGAGATATGGACAAGCATCTATAGATAAAATTTAGAGTCGAAGCTATAGATTATTCTAACCAGGCATTTACAGAAAAAGTCCAGAGACGAAGCTATGATTCTTTGCCTTTTTCCAAATGGCGGAGGCGCGATGGCTTTCCCTTGTGAACTAGCCTCTGGCTCCAATATTTGTTCAAGATTACGACGAACTTGTTCTAGAATGGGCATAATGAAGAGCAGAGGATGTAAAAAAAAATGACATTTCTGCATGAAAAGCTAATCTCTTACGTCGTTCATTCCACATGACATCTCCAGATTCGACACTATCTATATTTGCAAAATAGGGGATGTCGGAGAGGTTTTCTATGTCCACATGAGGTGGAGATATTGATGAAGAAACAGAGGATCGAAGGAACTTAGCGGCACCACTTTTATAGATGGGGCGTTTTTACATCATATAAAACTAATAGAATATTCTAGTAATTTCAACCAAATGTGTATTATGTTGCTATAATGTGCCACATGTTCATGTATAGGGGCTTACTAGGATAAAAAAATGGGTGAGAAAACTCTAAATCTGACGTGCACTTAATGGTAAAGAAACAAATGAAAATCTTCAAGTCGAGCTATGGTAAAATACTACATTGGAAAATTTCTGACACTTTGGGAAGCTATTTAATAAGAGGCTCCAAATTTAATGTTGTTAAAACTTTCTAATGCAGACTATTGCTCTAGCAACAGAAGATTGATTAGAAAGTAGCCAAATCCATATTAATGTAACTTGCTTAATAAATAAGAGCATCTTGATATTAATTTGCCAAAAAAGATACATGAACATCTTTAGGACATGTTTATTTATCACGTGTTTATTTATTGCATTTAACGACCTGCTTATACCATCCCTTTCAAGGAAAATCAAATCCATGAAAGAATCTTGAATCAATTGATTTGAATGTCCATGCAGACCAGATTGGGCTATAGAAAATATATATTGTATACAAATAAAAGAAAGAAGAAGAAAACCTCCTTCGGGGCGTGGTCCAATGGTAGGACTTTAAACTCGCCATAACTGAGGCCATCGGTTCGAGTATAACCAATATCAATCTAGTAATATATGGGCTTTAAAATCCATTGCCCTGAGGTCATAGGTTCAGGATTGACCATATATATATATACAATCACACGAGCAGCTCCTTGCATAATACCGCAATCTAGAGTGAATTTAGATTGGCTTCCTGTGATATCAATGTACTAGAGATGTATGTGATGAATAAATGAATCAAATCCCTCAAAAAGAGAAATCACACAAGTTTATGCATGTGATGAATAAATGAATCAAATCCCTCAAAAAGAGAAATCACACAAGTTTTTGCTCTGATGCACTAGAGATGTATGTGATGAATAAATGAAGCAAGTCTTTAAAAGGAAAGAAAGAAAGAAAGAAAATTGGAACTATAATTTCGAAAATCATTTGATACTTTCCCACTTGCAACATACGATACACAATACAACTTGATGTTTTGTACTTTTGTAACCCTTAGGGCGTTCAGATTAAAACATCGCACCAGACCTTACTTAGATAAGAAAAACTAAAATGTCATGAGGATTCTTCAATAACTATTTTCCAAAGCAATGATTTATTCTCCAATGACCGAGTTCCTATATTGATCTCCAATAGACATTAAAAATCTCCTCTCCACATCCTCCCACCCTCCTCATGAGGGCAACAATCCAAAAATAGTTATGCAAATCCAGTGTGTGGAATTCCTCTCCTCGGACACATTAGAAAAAGAGGTTAGTGACGTGCCTTGTTGATGTAACTTGTAATAGGATAGGAAGTAGTAACGCTCCAGACTTTAGATGAAACTTAAGAGTGCTAAATAATGAATATTCTATGAACTGCATCCACTTGGATGGAAAGGTTGCATAGGTCATCAGCAGAGACGAACCATGTTACTTCAGGAAATATGTTCCCATGAAGAATGGGACCAGTGCCATCATAGGGAAGCTTGGGAAATTTGAGAAGAGGCATGCTTTTATGAGTGTCATATTTGTGACCATTTTTCCAGCAAACTAGCTTCCATCCAAACATGGCCCTACTCCCATTTTGCCCTTCATTCATAACAAGAAGAAGCACAATAAGAAGTAGCACAACAAGAAATAGCACAACAAGAAGTAGCACAATAAGCATTGGAGTTCTCGTCAAGCAAAAAAAGCTTTAAAACTAAGCTATGGCCATATTTTGATCATTTTATAGAAGATCTTATGGGTGCAAAATCGGTATTGGGTAGCATAAATCACCATCCGGACGCCGCTTACAAGTGCTTAAACTAGGCATGTTAAAACTTTGATCTCTATTGAATTCAAACTTATATCATGCTGGCAGTCTTATGGAAGAGCTATACAATGTTCAAGTTGTGAGTACATGCATTTTTATGAGCTGCAGTAAAAGAATTTCTCATTTCATGGTTTAGTTTTATGCTTCGCGTGTATTGAATCTACAATTGCTGAGTCATAGAATCCGAACCTAACAGTTCTATGTTTTGTTTGTTTTGACTCACTACTGTATAATATGCAGTCTAGGCCGACTATATAAAAAAGGATATGATTGGGTGATGGTTTACAAGGTATTGTATTACAGCATTTATAGTTTAAGCTTTTTATAAATTATCTTTGGATGGAACCTAACTATTTGTGTCTTTAAGGCAAATGGTGTAGATTACAAAGAGAGTTCATGAAGGCCATTATGCAAATTTATATTTATCTAAGGTTATGCTATTCCACAATGATAATTTGCATCTTTCTATTCAGGCATTGATTATTAATTCGTGTGGCGGACCGCTGGTGAACATAAAATTTACAGCCTAGATCTTGGGCCATCAGATGGTATTAACTCGGCAGTTAGATGCAAGGGGATGACAATTAAATTTCATGTCTTTTCAATGTTAGACCGCCTTCATATGTTAGCATGCTAGACATGTATGCTATTGCTTCCTTTTTCTGCACAACACGGATCATGTAGCACCAAAGATCCCATATACTCTGTTCTGTTACATTTCTCAGTCAATATTTGCATCTGCAACCATGAACCTGCATGCGCAGGTTCCATATGCTCTAATTTTTTTCGCATTTCTCATGCAAGAGATTGTTTAATGCAACAGAGTATTTTCTGCCCTATGTATGCTTTGTTCATGCCAGAATCATCAAGCGGTATCGCAAGTCTTTCTTGGCAAAATATGTTTATTTCCTACTTTACATGTTTGAAAATGCAGCATTCCTTTAGAGTGCAAATTTTTAACTTAGCTCAAGGAAAAATGGCACGCATTATATGCATTAGGAGTAGTATACCGACTTTGGGTAGTAGGGATTTTGGCTTTTGAGATTGCAAATACAGTTGTAAAGGGATATAATTTGAACCAGACACTTTTAAATAGAGAAATAATGATTATTGAAGAAGAGATTCTGCCATCTGAGGCTGTCCAAAGGTTGGTATTGGAGGACATGCATGTACTGTGGAAAATTGCTATAGTAGATTTATAATATCAAATGGCTTGCATAATTCATGCATTGATTATATTCCCGTGTCAATGAGGATTTCATAATGTAACTCTAGCTTGATAAATTTGTATATCACAAGTTTCCTTGGAAAACAAAGGGATATATAAAGAAGTAAAAAGAAGACATTGAATTCAAATGGTGAAAATCATGAAGCAATTAGAGTGCATAGAACCAAGTAAATTACTATTTCAAGTGCATAGAAGTAAGCAGAAATAGATCAATTCTTTCACAAATATAAGAAGACATAACTTATCCCTTCTTTTCCTTACTAATATCCCTTCTTTTCCTTACTAATAGGTTAAAAAAGGACGATCGAATGCATAAACAAATGCTTGATTTCACCCTTTTTTTTTCAGTTTATGCCCAGCAACAGCAACGCTAGGCAACTAGTAGACATTAAACTAGTAGACATTAAAAATCTCCTCTCCACATCCTCGCACCCTCCTCATGAGGGCAACAAGCCAAAAATAGTTATGCAAACCCAGCATTGGAATTCTCCTCATCGGATGCTCTGGAATTCCCCTCATTAGATGCTCTGCACCGTGTAGATGTGTCTTTAGCAAAGTTTTCATCATAGCTTAAACAGTTTAATATGCAAGTGTTCGTGAGATTAATCAGTTTGGAAATCCATCCTTGAGCTGACAAAATAAAATGTGAATTAGCTAGGCAATAGAGATAACACATTAGAAGAAGAGGTTAGTAACGTGCCTTGTTGATGTATAGGAATTCTTGTAATAGGATAGGAAGCATTATAGTGCCAGAGTTTAGGATGAAACTTAGGAGTGTTAAGTAATGAATATTCTATGAACTGCATCCTTACATCGAGATCCACTTGGATGGAAAGGTTGCATAGGTCATCAGCAGAGACGAACCATGTTGCGTCAGGAAATATGTCCCCCTGAAGAATGGGACCAGTGCCATCATAGGGAAGCTTGGGAAATTTGAGAAGGGGCCTGTGTTTATGAGTGTCATATTTATGACCATTTTTCCAGGACTCTAGCTTCCATTCAAACATGGCCCTAATCCCATTTTGCCCATCATTCAAAACATGGACTTGACTAGGATCACCATGGATGGATTTTGGCTGAATATTAGCCACCGAGTTGCAGTTGGGCGTGATTGAGAAATTTATAACATCTGGAAAGAAACCGAAAGCAAATTTAAATTGCACGAATTGGGTACCTGGAACTGCGACTTTGAGAAGCTTTGTCTTTACTTTGAGTTGAGATCCGTCGTGTTTTAGAAAGGGCAGGAGCAAGAAACTGGCCACAATGTTCTGTTTGCCAAAGTAAGGATATGGAACTTGTAAAACTTCATAGTCGCAGATATCATCCTGGATTACATCCAGGATTTGCCAACCCGCTTCTTCGTCCTCCCAATTTTCTCCCATGTTAACTTCTATCTATTCAAGGCCCCTGATACAAACGGTCTTCTCTAACTGTAGATCTATCTGCAAAACTAACAAACACAGTTAATTCAATCAACCTGGAACTCCAGATCAAGCTCTTCTGGTGCTACTTATCCACCCAACCGGGCTCTGATTTGCAAACACGGCAAGTCTAACCTCAAATTCCTCCCAATTCTGAGAGTCTGCTAACCAACTGGATAGCCTCTGCGGGATTCTCTGGAATTCTCTAGAGCTAAGGGAAACACTTAATTCAACCACAATTTATCAAGAGATCTCTTTGTAAATGGCTTCTATCTCATGCTAGGCACTTCACGCTGCCTCTAATCTGAATCAATGGCTTTTATGCTAATCTAAAAGGTATTTGTGAGCTATATCTGGATTTGTCTTTTTTCTCCTTTAGCTAAATCCGACCATCACGCACCTTTTTCTCGCTAAATCCGGCTCCTATCCCGCAATCCGGCCAGCCTCACTGATCCGGGAGCTATTTCGGACAGTTCAACTTTTTTTTCTATTTTAACGACACAAAAAGGCTTCGTTTGCTATTTCGTTTCATTTATTCGATTCTAGAACTACTACAGAAAACACATGGAAAAGAATGCTGATAAGAATGCTCTATGCTCATGGGCATTTCCTTCATAACCAAAAACTGTTACATTCTAATAGCAAGTTAGTGAAACCATTATGGTCGGGATTAAAAAACCTCGCCCTTTTGGGTTTTCGAGGAAAAACCCTAACAATAATGGTATCACTAAGCTAGGATCATAAATCATAATAGAGTCTATCCCTCATGCTGACTAGCCTTGTTGGGTGAAAATTACAATATAGCAATGAAGTTGAAACTCATGTTTGAATTGCCTTCCTATTGATCTTCATCTTTTGCCTAGAATCCAACACTTTCATCCAAAATGCCAAGCTATAAGAAATGCGCTCATCGCCTATTTCCTGCATTCATGAAGTAAAAACAAAAGGCCACTAGGGGCTCATCTTCCAGGCACGAGGGCCTCCACCTAGGCACGAGGGCCCCCATCTAGGCACGAGGGCCTCAACCAGGCACAAAGGCCCCATCCAGGTATGAGGATCTCCATCCAGGCACGAGGGCCTCCAACAAGATGTTAGTTTAAACAAATAAGGTAAATTGGAAAAGGGTGGGAGGGTGGGGCCACACACTAGGAAGAAGGAAGGAAAATGCACAATGAGAGCTGATGAGGAAGAAATGGACGTGAAAGAACCTAAATATGAAGATAGAAGGGAAAAAGACAAAATAACTAACTGCTAACTACCTCCGTAGTTCTAGAACCTTGTTTACCTTCTATTCTATGAAACGAAGGTAAACATCATTTCTAGAACTACTACGGAAAACACATGGAAAAGAATGCTGAAACAGAGGCAGAGGAAAAGCAACGTAATCCCTTCTGGAGAGAGAAAAGTAGATGTCACCCACATGAAATAAAGTCAAGGACTAGAAAATAACTAGCTCGCCTTAGAAGGCTACACGCTTCCCCGTTTCAAAAATTCAAGAGTGTTCAATCTTCTAAGCATCATGAACATGTAGTGGCAAAGATAACAAATATGAATGGAGGTAAAAGGATAAGGAGAAACAAGGAAACATAGGCTCCACTTTAAAGAATATAGTTTATTCTAAGAGATTTGGCACTTGACTAGACACTCGCATTAAAAACTATTCAGAAAACATAGGCTCCACTTTAAAGGTCTATGCATGTATCAAAATTGCTACTTCAAAACAATAGAATACTTGATACCATGACTTTATGGGAATTATCCTGAAGAAATCTTTGGTGCTCGGCATGGAACAAGTATTGCAGAAGCATAAAGACAAGTCTAATAGAGCAAAGAATGGAAATACATGTTTTGTTAGCATAGAAAAGAGAGAACTCCTTGAAGACATTTGATCTATTTTTTATGCTCTGGGGGAGGAAAACATGGAGCATTGTTGTGCGAAGATGCTGATGCAGATGAAGTTAAAGAAATAGTGTATGAATCACTCTCCCTTTATAATTATGATGTTTTGGTCAGAACATTGTGCATATTCAAATATATAAGATTTACCACCCTGGTTTAGACCTTTTTACACTGCATCCTAGAATATGATGCCACATTTTATATATGACGACATTTGTGACTCTAGAACAAAAAATGCAACACATAAAATATAAGTTGTTTTTACATCTGAAGATAGATGTTGTAGTCTTATATCACTAGCAAATACTAGGGTAAGTCCCTCGGTATTAGAAAAGACTCCATTGCCCTTAAATAGAACCACTCAACTTATTCAAGTCTAAATGAGTCGTCTTAGTCTCTTTTACTTAAGTGGTAGAGTTCTATGGTTGTATGGCTCCAAAACGGGCTTCCATAGCATGTTGATTCCAGGTAAATATTCGGTTCAATGTGGATAAGACTATGATAAGCACAAGTTCTCTCAATTTCCTCATCAAGACATGATAGAAAACACATATGGCGTAGCAATGTACATGTATTTAGTACATCACATTGCATGACATAGAGCCATCACTTGCTTTTCATGGTTATGTTTGGAAGTCTTTGGATATAGAAGCTGATTCGCGTGGTGACTAATAAATAATCTCCAGGCCAATTTGATTGCTAATAAGCTGGGCATAACAAGAGGATTAGCAGGAATAGGACAACATTTCCTCACTCAACTTGCTATAATTTGCATGGATGAAAGTCCCTAGAATCGATAATTGATGGTATAATTGGCAGGACCCGTTTGCTAGATTGTAGAGATGTTCTTATAGACCAAAATTGAGGGCCATCCATAACATTAAATGGGTTATTCAATATGCTCGTTATCAGTTGGCCTGGAAAAAACCTGCTATATGAACGTGGAGAACAGTATGCTGAAGCCCAAGGAAACATGCCATTTACCTTTTATATGGTGAACAGACAGTTTTTCATACGAAACCGTTGCAAGCCCACACTCCATGCAAGTCCATGCTCCACCCTTGCTGGGTTTGTCATTCAAGGCAATTAACCATAACCAAAATGACGTCTTACACCAGGCATGCACAAAAGCTTCGTCTAGAATATTGCAGAACATGCATAATCTATCAAACTCAGGAAATCACATATGTAGGTATATAACAGACATTTGCTAGGGGGTGCGTATGACCTAAACCAGAGCAAATTAGAGCTTCGGCTGCTATTTTCAATTTACAGAATAACGAAGTCCTTTTGCTTTTCCCAACATCCAACTGAGAGAACCTATTTCTACAAAGAATAAATATCTCATAACAACTTGCACAACTTCATATTGTTACACGTCGATCTCAATATTGCCTTTGACGAGGAAGTCCAACAGCAACATCAATATCTTCAGGCAGACCCCTATGCTTTCCTAGGAACATAACAATTACAATAATCACCTTGCTAAAGTAATTCCACTTTCCAGAGGCGCTGCATAGGAAAAAAAGAATTAAATCACATGACAAAATAATGAAATAAAAAACAAGTAAATTATTGCCTCAATAACCTGATAACTTCAAATATGATATTGAATATGGAATAATTTTCTGAGTCATTTCTGATATGATGGTTTTCAATCAAACAAATTAGGAATATAGAAAGGAACAAATAAGCCGAATCTCGTGCAAGCAAGTTTCTACCATGTACTGCAATTTGAGCAACATTACTGTTTTCCTGCTGCTCATGTAAAGTGTGCTGTAAATCATTTTCTATAAGTTTTGTCGTTTGCCTTGAAAGAAAAACTGGATATGCAGCAACGTACCTGTAGATGTGCAAAGCTTGAGACATAACCATCTTGCTTACATCATGATCAACACAGTGAATTATTAGAACAAAGCTTTCAAATACGAGAAATAGTTGAGAAGCAAGAATCTCACATCATTCCAATGTAGAGGACAAGCATAGAAGGGAGATAAATTTGCTAAGTTCACTACATTTGCTCCAGCATTGCGTGTAGAGACAGACTGAAAAACTGCAACTACCATCTTATAAGCAGAGCGAAGTCCTTGCAAAGCCACTGATCTCCAGTCAAGAAAGAAAAAGAAAAGACATTCGCAAGTGTTGAATGCCAAAACCGTAAGCACAAGCCATATGGTCTGGTCATGAGGAAAAAGATGAGTGTAACATCGGCAAGGGTGCTGCAACAAATATTGGTATGTCAACTTCTTACGTCCCTTTGCATATTTGTGAAAGACCCAGATAATAAAACGTAGGCAAGGTGCAAACATTGTGTTCCCCACTAATATCAATACAAGGAGCCACAATAAAAGCACAGGAGAACTCTGGAATGGGATTAGATTCTCATTCAATGGGGAAAACCCTGCGTTGGCAAACAGAGAGACTGTTATAAATATGGCAAACATTACATGGGGGACATTTTTCACCTTCAATATACCAAGCACATGGGGACTACAGAGAACATTTATCTCTACAATATGAATGAGAAAAAAGTAGATGACAACAACTCGCGAAAGTGCAAGCATTGCATCATATTCTACCCCTGCAGTTTGAACTTTGTTCATCTCATCTCCTACCATCTTCTTGAACACTCTTAGCCATTTCCAACTGACATAATATTTCAACTACTTCGAAGCACTTCTTTTTCATGTGCGCATGGACAAGTTTCCCAAACCCCAAAGCTGGTACAACTGCACATGCAGCCAAAACATTTATTAAAGTGCCCTTAGACAGATTTGCACTTGAATTTGACCAAAAAACCTAAGAGCTTCATGTCCAGCTCCATATAAGGTGTAAGCTGCAATTATTACACTCCATGAAGTTGCGTCTCTCTCAGGCATGGAATCAAATACTAAGAATGCATGATCTACACAAGCACACCTGCCATACATGTCAATGAGTGTGTTCCCTACAAAAACTTCTTTTCCATATCCTGCTTTCATTGTGCAGGCATGGATACGCCTTCCTTGTTCTAGGTAAAGTGCATCACTGCATGCACTGAGAAGACAGACAAAGGCAACCCTATCTAAGTTTATATTTTCTGCTTGCATCTGAGCGAAAAGGTCAAGGGCTAATTTGCTAACCCCTATCTGAGAGTATGCTCCAAGCATGGCATTCCAACACATAACCTTATTATGTGCAGGTATCCCATCAAATACGTGACGAGCACAAACTATTTCTCCACACTTAGCATACATGTCAATTAGGCCACTATCAACAACATCATCTAACTGACAACCATTTTGACAAATAAAGGCATGTACCTGTTTCCCTTGCTGCAGGGCACTTGCCATCGTACAAGCACTAAGTATACAAAGAAAAGTTACATTGTTTGGTTTCACACCTTCGGATTGCATTTAGAAATATAATTCAAGAGCTTCTCTGACATTGCCGCACTCACTATGCCCTCTAATTAATGTGGTCCATGTGAAAACATTTCGTCTCGGCATTTTTTCAAAAACTTGCCATGCGTTATCCATTCTCCCACACATTATATACAAGAGCACAAGGGAACTACCTACGAAAATATTGACTTCACATTCTGTTCTTTGTATACACGCATGTACTCGTTTTCCTTGATTTAAATTCAACAAGGAGGTACATGCTCCAAGTACTGAAACAAAGGCAACTGCATCTGGTTTTACGTGTTCATCCTCCTCCAACTCCTTAAATAATGCAATAGCTTCCAGCACATGACCATGCATTGAATATCCGCCAACCATCAATGTCCATGTAAATATATTTTTCCAAGGCAGTGTGGAAAAAACATAATATGCATCCAGCAAACATGTACACTTCCTATACATGTCGATGAGACCATTCCAAGTAGATATATCTGACCTGCATGCATTTTTTATAATGTGGGCATGAATGTGTTTTCCGATGTGCAATGCTCTTCTAAGTGCACACTCCTGCAATGCAGAGAGGTAATATCCCTGATGGTCATCATGATGCAATATTAATGGAGCATCCCTTAGTTGGCCCACACATGCCTTGACAGTATGATCAGTGACAGAAAGCCCATTCAAGTTAGGTAACTGTATGGGTTTTTTTTATATTAGAAGTGCTTTAGTGAACTGATTTTAACCTGCTCAATCTGTGGAGCACACAGCTCCTTCACATTCTGGCAGCTCATGAAAAGTCCATTCCAGTTCTAAAAGAATATGTTCTTAGCAAATGTTAATCCACATAGAGTAAGTAAAGCATGCAATTTAGACCTTTTTTTTACCGAAAGGAAATTGATATCATATTTCCTTTAATACTTGCCATGCAGAAGATAAGGTGCACAAATTTATTACAATCACTTTCAGTAAAGGGCTGCCGCATGTATTAGAAGTGCTTTAGTGACTGATTTTAACCTGCTCAATCTGTGGAGCACACAGCTCCTTCACATTCTGGCAGCTGATGAAAAGTCCATTCCAGTTCTAAAAGAATATGTTCTTAGCAAATGTTAATCCACATAGAGTAAGTAAAGCATGCAATTTAGACCTTTTTTTTACCGAAAGGAAATTGATATCACAATTTCCTTTAATACTTGCCATGCAGATGATAAGGTGCACAAATTTATTACAATCACTTTCAGTAAAGGGCTGCCGCATGTAATAGATGAGCTCCCCCATTTAACAGATACAACTATAAAAAACACAGAAAGGAAGGACCATGATTTAAGACATTCCCTCCAGCTCTGAAAAAACTTCTGTGACTCCCACTATAAAACTAGCCAACAAAGACCAAGTATGGTAAAGGACTTCTGGTGCTATAGGACTTACTATGCTGTCATATGAGGCACAAAAGTGAGACAGACTAAACATACTTCTATAATGCTGCTTGAATCTTACAGCAATATTTGCTGGATTAAAAATATTATTACTTGCCTATTATTATTTGCTGGATCATGTGCAAGATCATATAGAGCTATATTCAACGGATCTTAATAAGTTGCCTGTTTCACAACCTCTTATTCTTCATTAGTTTCTAAGCATAAGAATTGCTTCACCATGATCTGGTATTAGTGACATAGTTATAATATTGCATGATGGTCCTACGCAAAATGCACTTTAGAATCCAAGGACAGGGCATCAGAACATAGAGAATTCAAGTATCACAGAGTTTTCAGCACAACGAATTAAAAGCATTGTATGAGATGTCTTATCATTGTTCACACTCTCAGATGCATCACATTTTTTTTTTTTGCTTCCTAGAATGGCATTTAAGCTGCCAAGTTATCTGATTATAAAACGACACGAGGGAACAGAAGCCGAGGAAGAGATGCTATAGAAGTTTTACCGTTTCACAAACTTACCTTGACAGTTAAGAGAAGTCTTGGCTAAACCAATGAGGAAAGGTTCTGGCTCATCCTGTGGCAAAACAAATTTAAATCTGTTTAAATCGGCATCCCAGTCCTAGCCAAGAATACGCTTCTGTCTGCCATGCCAGTTAATCGGTTGGACCATCCTCGGATTTAGAACGCAAATGACCGCCAATTTACAGGGCACAATCGGTACGAGGGTTTGCCCCCCTAGGGGCAACCCAAAAACGAGTACGTAACATATTGTGCACGAGGAGGCATAGAGGCAACTGGAACTATGTGAGAATTGAGCAAAAATGGAATAATTAGAAAGGGCAGGATAGAGAAAGAAATGAATATATGCCAACCGTACCAACTTGGCTTAGTACTTAGAGGTCTGCCATAAAAGCCAATGCACACTTCAATTCAATCTAACGGCTTCAAAAATGTTCGGATATATAATGTTGGAAAGCAAGGCCATTAACCAATAACCAAGATATCTAAAAAACTTTGAGGATGTCAACAACCACATTATACATACGGCAAAAACATGCATCAATATCCAGACAAATAACTTTTAACAAATATTTCTGGCATCATTTAATTAAAAGATTGGAAGGCAAAATTAGGTTTCCGGCAGTTAAATTGCATCCAAATCTTGGATTGCAGGCAGTGGCCGCCATTCTTGCAATCGGCCTCTGAATCAGGGATTTTCTCTGATCGCCACTGCTCAGACGAATTAGCTACTCAAGAAGGATTATCTATTCAAGAAGAACTGGCGATTCACATACAGGTTAAGCAAAGGAAAACGCACATGGTAAAAAAAATGGCAACAGAAAAAACACATAACGGCCAGATCCGGGAGGGGGGGAGCGATATGGAAAAGAAAGTTCTAGAGCCATTTGATATCCTTGGAAAATTCTCATGGCCAGAATAGAGTTCTGATTCAAAATTCCAACTGTTAATCACTGGTTGAAAAATAGGGATGTTTATTGATCCAGATCAAAACAGGACAAATCAGAGGGCAGGTAAAAAACGAAGATGATTTATACAGCAGGTTAATTGGTACTAAACAGGCAAAGATTGTCTGAAGCTAAAAATATGATGCCATATGCGAAGCTGCTGGCAAATACATAAGACAGATTAATTTTTGAACTGTACGGGTTTGAATTCTTACTGAAACCATGGCCCATCCATGTCTCTAAATCAAAAATTTTCTATTTGACTTACCTCTGTTAAGAATATCTTAGTTGCTGGATTCAATACCTTCGTTCGATAACTTAAACGGTTCTCAAGATTTCCACTGAAGCCGAGCGATCTAGATACCAAATGCTGCTACATCCTCAGTTTTAATACCATTCATCCCTACGATCTTGGCTTCTAGCCCTTTCCATCGCTTGCACCGAAGCTGGAGCTTTCCTCTGTTGTAGAATCAGATAAAAGACTAAAACCTTCTAACATCATAGAGGGCCTAAAAACATGGCTCTTTTCAAGCTCGACGATATGGGAATGAGGTGCCATCGTATCCAACAACAAGCAAAATTATGCCGGAATGGAGAATATGTTAGAAATAAAAGTGCAGCAGCAACGAATTTGGCACAAAAGGGACATCGTGTCTAAACGGAGCAACTGGATAATGGCAGACTGAAGGAAACTTAGGCACATCAAAAGAAGAAAATGAACAACGGTGGCCACACACTAGGAAGAAGGAAGGAAAATGCACAATGAGAGCTGATGAGGAAGAAATGGACGTGAAAGAACCTAAATATGAAGATAGAAAGGAAAAAGACAAAATAACTAACTGCTAACTACCTCCGTAGTTCTAGAACCTTGTTTACCTTCTATTCTATGAAACGAAGGTAAACATCATTTGTTTATAATTTCAATAGTTCCTTTGCTTTAAAACATTTCAATGGTTCTCTTAAGTTATAATTTAAAAGCTTCTTAAGTTATAATCAAAATATTCATCCAAAGCCCTTGCCTCGTGTTTGTCTTACGCAAATCATTCCTCCGAGCCACGCCCCCAAGCTAGTGCCGATCGGTAGCGGATCTTCATCTCAACAAAAAAGTCTCCTTGCTCTAATTTAAGAGAACCACATTAAATTGGCTTCTTCTAAATGGGCTTCTTCTAAATGGGTTGCATCCCATAACCGGCAACATGGAAGAAGCTTCTTTCAAGCTGCAAATTCACATGGCTGTGTCCATTGTCAATGTAAGATATCTTATTTTACAGCCTACTTAACCCGGGAAATTCCACGAACAGCTTTCCACATGCAACATTTAATGCTTTAGGAGGTGATTTAGGACCTTCCAGAATAAATCGATGATTTTTCTGTAACATTGATTGCCACTATATAGGATCTCTCCGTAATCATCTCGAGCAGTTGATGCAATCGGTAATTTTGAAAACAAGATCACATAGTTGCCATAAGCTGATAGGGGTGTTCTGGAATATTCCATCACATGTTGTGTACTACAAGAAAGATCATGCATCTCCATTTCTGAATACATTAGAAGAGAAAGCAGATTATCTTGTATTATCAGACTAATTTTGTCATTCTTGCCTTGGGAAAACCTTCTTCCTCCTATTGGAAAAATTCCTGTAGTTTCCTCACCCAATCAAAATTTTCAATTTCCAAACGGAATCTTCCTACAAACAAATTTCACAACCAGATCCAATTTCACAAAACATCAGATGAAATTTATCAGTGGGAAAGAAATTTCAATCAAGTAGAAGAACCAGTTGTACAGTTAAGAGATATTCTACAACAAATTGATTGAAGAGCGCTCAAAGCCGAGGAATTACTTCCTCTACCATTAGAACATTCAACATTGCTTTCATTATATTATATGCTATAATGGTGCAAGAAAATTTCTGCTTTGGAAGAAAAGATGGAGCTGGAGATTACAGGGTTGAAAAATATGGAAGAAGCAGGACAACAATTGTTGAATATGATAGTGTGTATCAGTGTGTATTTGTGTCGCTGCGGGTTTTTAAAATGCAAAGCATCCAAATTAGAATGCACATCCATATTTATAGAGGATGATTGATAGAAGATCCAAAGAACACAGAGATAAAAGGCAAAAAGATGGATTGAGATTCTTACTGGAGCAAAGTGCCCCGATTTTTATTGACAACAATCGTGCAAAAACTGTCTCAAGGTCGTTTATTGCAGAGAAGCCTAGACTTAACTGCAGAATTTTGAAGCAAAACTCGTTGATAGTAGTAAAGGAATAAACTAACAGGAAACTAATAGCAAATATTTAAAGAATTTCAGGTCTTAATTTTGTTGTCAAACTCAAAGGACAAACCGCAACTTTCATTATGTACAAAAAGCATTCTTTTATAACCATATAAGTCCAGTCCTAACAAAGCAGGCATTCCATAATCCATTACCTTTGATTTACTCCTATTGGCCATTTTATATAACTTTGAAAAGTGTCGAACTTTAGTATTCCAAATGGTTAAACTCATAAATGAAATGAATATTCAAATGGTGTCGAAATGCTATGACCATTACAACAAACAATAGATAGAAGTGGTCATAATAATTGATCAAACTTTGACCATAGATGGTCATATGGCACACATTCAAAATTGTGAGTGAAAGTTAGGTTGCTTTTTTAAAAATAACTATAGGCTGTAGAGACGTATTTGTCTAACAATCCAACAGTATATATTTGACACAATTAAGTTGAGATAAAAACTTGATTGATACTGATATCAAGTTCATGTGCAATGTCTCCCATAAGTTGCTCCTTGAGGACATAGAAAAGACAAGTTTATATGAAGTGACATCAGTATCTCAATGCTTCTAATACCGGCAAACATGATTAAGAACTAAGAGTGATGACTAATGGGGACACGATATGGGATTAGAGTTTGAAGTTGACATACTTTCATTGATGTAATTACCACTAGTAGAAGGACTCAACGATGGTATCTTTGGAAGACTGTGGGAAGAACTTGAGGTCCACATAGGATGGGGCAGTCTTTGGAGAAATTGGTGGGGAAAAGCTCTCCCATAAGTTACTGGTCGACCTTCAAAATCCTACCTTTTGATTTGCACGGTCATAAGTCACAAGCGTGCACATGTACCACTATGCCTGTCACAAATAATTTTGGCATCAACTTAGATTAACTTGAATTAGGACTATTGGGAAAAGGAACCTCAGATAATATAAGCAAAAAAAGAATCTCAATATATACCTTCAAGCAAGGTAGTGGGATCTTTTCCATTCTTGAATATTCTAAGACCTTTTGCTACTTTTGTATGCTACTCTTGTATTCATAAACTCGATTTGTCGCATGATTTTTGTTTCACATGGTTTTTGTTATCCTCTTCCACAAAATGGGTTACTAAGCTAAGAGTTAAGAAGCCTGATATGGCAAAATTTTGATCATTCTAAAGCTCCTTCAGAAATCCCATACATCCAAAAATCCTCTTCTATAATATATTCCTTCTCATTCATGCACTACAGTTCCATACATCCTCCTCAGAATAATTGGGATGTGCCACTTTTACGAAGTAAAGACATGATGGTATAGATTCACCAAGCACAACTCTATGGCGGTTGCTACAAACATTGTTTTAAGATATTTTTGTGGTTGCAACAGTCTCGTTTTATACTAGGTAATGCACGCTTCGAAGAGATCCTGGCATATAATTTTCGAGCAGCAGCGGAGCCGCGAGTCTGCCGCCAAGTTTGGTGGCGCCGCCGAGAAAATTATTGTTGGAATCTCAACAAGCATGCATTACCAGACGTAATACACATTTGGTGAAATTACGTCTATTAAGAATTTTACACATAGCATCTAGATGCTTTGGCTATGGCGAGGGAGGTTTTTCGGGCCACGCCTTTGTTCCAGAAAAGAATACATCATGCGCTTTAAGAAACTAAGCTACAGATTTGCGCAAATCTATTAAAAAAATACATAAGCTCAAGTATGTGGTCTGATGAAATACTAAGAGGTTTGAGCAGTTATGGAAAGCTTTCTAGCTATGGATTCTTTGCTATAGGAGCATTCTCTTCATAAATCTAGGCAGGCTATCTACAAAAAATATACAGAGACGAAGCTATGATTCTTTGCCTTTTTGCAGATGGCGGAGGCAGATGGCTTTTCCTTGTGAACTAGCCTCTGGCTCCAAGATCTGTTCAAGATTTTGACAAACCTGTTCTAGAATGGGCATAATGAAGAATAGAGGATGTAAAAAAGTGACATTTCTACATTAAAAGCTAATCTCTTACGACGTTCGCTCCACGTGACATCTCCAGATTCGGCCGGAGATGTTGGTGGAGAAACAGAGGATCGAAGGAATTTAGCGGCGCCACTATAGATGGGGCGTCTTTATATCATATAAAACTAATAGAACATTCCAGTAATTTCAACCAAACGTGTATTACGTTGCTTTAATGTGCCACATGTTCATGTATAAGGGCTTAGAAGGCTTCTTCGTAGATGTTCATGTATAAGGGCTTACTAGGATCAAACATGGGTGAGAAAACTCTCAATCTGACTTGTGCACTTAATGGTAAAGAAACAAATGAAAATCTTCAAGTCAAGCTAAAAATAAAAGCATCGTGATATTAATTTGCCAAAAAAGATATATGAACATCTTTAGGACATGTTCGGCTGTTGAACACTCATCCTCGAACCTTTTGGCGCAGAGTGCGAGAAGGCCATCCCGACCTATAGGGGACATCACGGTAGGGCGGTGGGGCGCAATTACTTGCGGCGGCTCTATGACCCACCGAGGGGGCAGCGTACGCCCATGTACCCCCGGGATGGCCCCATTGGTTCTAATGCGGAGGATGTTGTGGAGGGCCTACAAAGCGGGCGGCTAATGGGAAGGCGGTGACCTCGGCGGGTATGCGGGCGAGTACTCAAATGGGCGGGGGCCGCTTGTGCGGTTCTCACACCACATTTCAGCGAGCATTGCGGGAGGTCTCCCCGACAATGGACCACAAAGGGAGTTCTTCCCATTCACAAGGCGGCGACCCACACTTTGTCAGGCCAATTCACGAAGACGATCATGGTCGATTTGATTTGCCAAACCGTTGGCGGCATTCTCGAGCAGCAATTGACTGCTTTGGCGGAGGCAACAGTGATGCGAGGAACCCTCCACAAAAGCGGGCTTTAGACCGCCACTCAATGATTGACCATATCTTTACCGCTGCGGGCTTGATTGAAGGCGGTAAAACCACCGGCGGGACTTGTATTGTTGCTTTGTGGACTTCGCGAAGGCTTCGATACGGTCCCGGGAAAAGCTATGGGCTAGGATTCGTCAAGCTGGGGCTGCCCATTTGCACGCGGAATGCCATATCTGACAGTATATGAGAGTTGTTTTGGCGGGATGCGGTCGGCCAGGCCAAGCATTCTCGGTAGTATCGGGATCGGCTGCCCCTCCCACCAACACTTTTGGCCTCTACATTGACGAGGCACGGCTTGCGGGCATGGGGGATGGCATACCGGCTTTGCGAGGTCATCCGCCCGGCTCATCTCTGCCCCACACCCGAAGCTATGCAGTCTCATCGGATGCCCTAGACACATTCGCCGGGACTCTGAGACATGTACAAAGCGTGAATCTGGGTCAAGACCCGGTGGTTCTCATATCCTCTTCCGCCTACCACACCTCCTCCTCGGCACTCACATATCGAGGGCGGCCTTTTTGCGGGAGGTCACGCCCCACCTACCAGTACACAGGGGTGGAGTTCCCTCCTCGCTCCTGTTTGGGAGGCGCCCATCCGCTTTGCGGGTGACAGGCCGGAAAGCGCTTTATACCATGCGAATAAGTCTACCGTGCGAGCTCTATGATTGGGGCCATTAGTCAAGACTGTGAGGCGGTTAGGCCCGTCCCTTCAGGGGTCGGTTTGGGGGCCTGGCGTCTCTTTGGCGACACGAATGACTTGGAGCAGGTGCAAAGGCATTTTTGCACGGCGCACTTGGGGTGAAACTTCGGTCCCTATCAAATTCTCTTTGCGAGGGGGCGTTCTGCGCTACGTGCCAGTCCTCTGATTAGACATCGTCTACTTTGGAGAAGTGGTTAATATGGGTGATGCTCATCCCGCGACTCGGGCTTTACGCTGCGGGTAATGGACCCGCGAGCGGCTCGGGGCACATTGGAGGGGTAAGAGAGGATCCGGTGGATTCGCCGGATGGATAACGGTAGAGCACAAATACGTGCGCAGTGGACATAGAGGCCGATCGTGGCGACACATTGGGGATACCACCTAGACGCTTTGCTTCCTTTGGCAAACTTCCGGGACCCCGGCTCTAGAGCTGATCAAAACGGCCATACAAGGAGCACATCAACAGCGTTGGCACGGGGCCTGACTCTCACTGCTGCTCCCGGGGCCCCTCGAAAAGCCTTGAACTCATTGCCTCCATTTGCCACGGTGCCCACCATCTCACGATCGAGACGGGCGGGTGGATTGGGGGAGCCCGCCAGACAAAGCCTCGGTCTTGTCGGCGGGCGCCATTGAGGATGAGTCTCACACTCCAGAGGTTGCCCAAAGATTCGGTCAGATCAGGGCCGGATCACGTTCTTTAGTATGCAGTATTCTGCCCCTACATTTGCTAATGAAACACCGCCCCGCGGTGCGTTCGGGGTCGTATTACATGAGGTAATCTTGGATCGCGAGCCCGCCTCTTGCCCTTTCGCCGTCACTTTGATCGTGCACTATGGGTCTGCATACATGAGTGTATATATTTGTGTGTTTTGCATTTCAGATATTGGAACAGGTTTTGTCGCAGTTTGATTGTCGCCACAGTTTTTCCCTCGAAAACTCCTTCGAGGCGGGGGTTTTTAACTGGGTAGTAATCGCTTGTTGTGCTTTTTTTGTATTGGGTCCCATAGACCGATTGGTCTCCATGGACGATAAAAATACCTTCCTTCCTTCCTTCCTTCAAGGAAAATCAAATCCATGCAAGAATCTTGAATCAATGTCCGTGGAGACCAGATTGGCCTATAGAAATTATATATTGTACAAAAATAAAGGAAAGAAGAAGAAAACCTCCTGTGGGCACGGCCCAAAGTGGTAGGACTTTAAACTTCGCCACAACTAAGGTTATCGGTTCGAGTATAACCAATATCAATCTAGTAATATCGGCTTTAAAATCCATTGCTCGAGGTCATAGGTTCGGGATTCACCATATATAATGTACAATCACACCGAGCAGCTCCTTGTATAATATCTCGTAGTTGGAGTGAATTTAGATTGGCTTCGTGAGTGAATTTAGATTGGCTTCGTGTGATATCAATGTACTGGAGATGTATGTGATGAATAAATGAATCAAATCCTTCAAAAAGAGAAATCACACAAGTTTTTGCTCTGATGTACTAGAGATGTATGTGATGAATAAATGAAGCAAGTCTTTAAAAGGAAAGAAAAAAAGAAAGAAAATTGGAACTATAATTTGAAAATCATTTGATACTTTCCCACTTGCAACATAACGATACACAATACAACTTGATGTTCTGTACTTTTGTAACCCTTAGGGTGTTTAGATTAAAACATCCCACCGACCCTCCTACTTAGATAAGAAAAACTGCAATCTCATGAGGATTCTTCAATAACTATTTTCCAAAGCAATGATTTATTCTCCAATGATCGAGTTCCTGTATCTCCAATAGATATTAAAAATCTCCTCTCCACATCCTCCCACCCTCCTCATGAGGGCAACAATCCAAAAATAGTTATGCAAATCCAATGTGTGGATCCCCTCATCGGACACTCTGGTAATTCCCTCATCGAATGGTCTGACACCATGTAGACATGTCTTTAGCAAAGTTTTCTACATAGATTAAGCAGTTTAATATGTAAATGTTCATGAGGTTAATCAGTTTGGAAATCCATCCTCGAGCTGACAAAATAAAATGTGAATTAGCTAGGCAATAGAGATAACACATTAGAAGAAGAGGTTAGTGACGTGCCTTGTTGATGTATAGGAATTCTTGTAATAGGATAGGAAGTAGCAACGCTCCAGACTTTAGGATGAAACTTAAGAGTGCTAAATAATGAATATTCTATGAACTGCATCCTTACATCGAGATGGAACTTGGATGGAAAGGTTGCATAGGTCATCGAGAGACGAACCATGTTACTTGAGGAAATATGTCCCCATGAAGAATGGGACCAGTGCCATCATAGGGAAGCTTGGGAAATTTGAGAAGAGGCGTGCTTTTATGAGTGTCATATTTGTGACAATTTTTCCAGCAAACTAGCTTCCATTCAAACATGGCCCTACTCCCATTCTCGCCCTTCATTCAAAAACATGGGCTTGACTAGGATCACCATGGATGGATTTTGGCTGAATATTAGCCACCGAAAAAAATTTGGGCGTGATTGAGAAGTTTATAATATTCGGAAAGAAACCCAAAGCAAAATCATCTTGCACAAATTGGGTACTGGAATCGCGACTTTGAGAAGCTTTGTCTTTACTTTGAGTTGAGATCCGCCGTGTTTTAGAAAGGGCAGAGCAAGAAACCCGCCACAATTTTTCTGTTGCCAATGTAAGGATCCGGGCGGTAAAGCATTATAGTCGGAGATATTATCCTGGATTGCACCGGATTTGCCACCGCTTTCTTCGTCGTCCCAATTTTTCTCCCATGTTAACTTCTATCTATTCAAGGCGTCAGATCTTCATCTCAACGCTGCCCAAAAGTCTCCTTGCTCTAATTAAAGAGAAACACATTAAATGGGCTTTTTCTAAATGGGCTTCCAATTGGCGGCCAAGGTTGCATCACATAGACGGCACACCAAGGAAGCTTCTTTTCAAGTTACAAACACGTATGGCTATGTCCATTATCAATGTAAGATATCTTATTTGCTCCATAAGAAGACAAGTCTTCATTATACTATACTTTCTTTTTACATCCCGCACACAAGCAAAAGCGATATAGCTTTTTGTGCGGCCTTCCACATGCAAACATGAAATGCTTTTAGAAGGTGATTTTTTGGACCTTCCGAATAAATCGATGATTTTTTACGTAACATTGATTGCCACTATATAGGATCTTCTCCGTAATCGCCTCTGGCGGTTGGTGCAATCGGTAATTTTGAAAACAAGATCACATATTCTTGCTTTTGGAGGCTTTTTTTTAAGTTGCCATAAGCTGATAGGGGTGTCCTGGAATATTCCATCACATGTTGTTTACTACAAGAAAGATCATGCATCTCCATTTCTGAATACATTGGAAGAGAAAGCAGATTATCTTGTATTATCAGACTAATTTTGTCATCCTTGCCTTGGGAAAACCTTCTTCCTCCTATTGGAAAAATTCCTGTAGTTTCCTCACCCAATCAAAATGTTCAATTTCCAAATGGATCGTTCCTACAAACAAAATTCACAACCGGATCCAATTTCACAAAACATCAGATGAAATTTATCAGTGGGAAAGAAATTTCAATCAAGTAGAAGAACCAGTTGTACAGAAGATTAAGAGATATTCTACAACAAATTGATTGAAGAGCGCTCAAAGCCAAGGAATTACTTCCTCTACCATTAGAACATTCAACATTGCTTTCATTATATTATATGCTATAATGATGCAAGAAAATTTCGCTTTGAAAGAAAAGATGGAGTGGAGATTCTAGAGTTGAAAAATATGGAAGAAGCAGATGGCAATTGTTGAATATGATAGTGTATCGGTATTGTGTATCCGTGGTGGTTGCGGGTTTTTAAAATGCAAAGCATCCACATCCACCGGGCGTGACAGACCGCCAGTCACGAAAGTGTCGACGTCGTAAAGACACGCCGCATGCGACGTTCTCCGGCGACGCGGACGCCGCCACATTGACGCCGCATGGTCACGCCAATTGCGACGCCATGTCGCAGAACGCCGCAGAAGCCCACGCCGCAAAATGACCATTCTCTTTGTTGTGATTTGCGCATCGCAAGATATGTTGTGGAATTATACTTGAGCTTATATTACACCATGGTTTTTCCATATAGATCCGATGAATCTTTTTGAACACTTGCATGTATCATGTGAAGTAGAAACAAGAAGAACCATTTAGCTAAACTTTGTGCACAACATCCCGTAATGTTTGCTGTTGCCACCAGGACGCCATTGAAGATGAATGTCATACCCTCCAAATCTGCCCAAAGATTTGCCCATATCCGGAAAGCGGTATGTTCGATTACTAGTGCTTGGTTTGGTTGCATGAGTTATTGAACACGGCTAGAAGCCCGGGCTTGTTGGGGTCATACCTCCGGGAGGTTATGGATGCATGGGACTTCCGGCTCGCCAGTCCTCCTGACAAGACTAAACCGTCCCCACACAATTTATGCAGTTGTAACCAAAGATACTTATTATCTAAGGTTTTCCCTAAAAACTCTTAAGCGGGGCTTTTTAATCCTCGACAAGAATACGCTTTGCTGCTCTCTTTTTGTTTGGGTCCTATAGGTCAATTGGTCTCTGTGGACGATAAAAATTCTATTCTTCCGAAGCTCATATTATAATTGTTCCATTCACAATAAACAAAAAAGGAATAATTCTTGTGTGTTGATTCACTTTACAAATTGCATGGCCAAAAAGTCCATAAATGTAATAATTCTTCTTCTTGCATCGCAAAATTAGCAACTGTTTGCCAACACTGTGAACTAGCCATTAGTAAAACTGCCCATTCATGCCATGTTAATCTTGTTTCCATACATAATAGATGCATAATCTTGTTTTCAGAGATCCTGTCCTGCTATAATCTAAGATGCTTAAGAAAGTGAATCTATTTGGCATCTTACAGCATTATGCATTGCAGAAGGCCATTTCTACTTCCGCAAGTTTTGTGTGGACATCAATAATTCTATTTCATGTATACTCGACTTGGGTTTTGAGACTCTAGCAAGTGCGACTCCAACTATAACTTGGGTTTGGGTTTGGTCGGCACGCTAGTTACAATCATGTGTGTTTCGGCAGCATCCAATAATATCAATAAATAGCAAATCGTATGTTATACCACACCATATATTACCCTAGAAGAAGCCGGAACTAAAACATTTAACCGAATGCTTTAAAGCTTTGCATATTGCATAATAACTTCGGGATGAATGAAAATTGACGGGTGCATCGTGGTACCAACTTAATATGCCTAAACATCTTAACCATCAAAAGTTTTATGTATGCTAACTTGTAAACTTACGGCCTTGCAATCTCGATATGTCAAAAAGAGGGTCAATTACTTTTGCCAATGCCATCAAGAATCGCATAACATTGATGGCAAGAAAAATAAAGTTTTTTCGTGATTATTTATTTTTTGCTCTAGCATTAAGAGTAACATATCTTAAACGAAAAAGACCAAACGACAAAAATTAAGGTTTCTGGAAATAAAAAGGGCTGATCTGCAGAGATGGATACTAGATTTTCTCATATACGCATCAAAGCAAGCAGAACTTAACAAACAAATCACTAAAACCAAATGCTATGGTTGCCACACATTATTATTGTCGCGAAGACGCCTTTTCTCCCCTTCAAATAATACCACAATGGTAATTTAATCATTAGTAGCTTAAGTAATATCTATTGACACTCTTGATACTCATTTCATAAACCAACCTTATCAGGGTCCTTTCCATAGACTCCATAAAAAGCTTCGAAAAGTTCATCCCGGACGTTTGGACCTACAGGCAACAGGTGTCCATGAGTGGGATTTTTCAATTTAGTCACAGTTCAGAGAAAATGATATCAACGTTTATTAGCCATATAACCTAGATGAAATAGGGATCCTTGACCCAACAACAAGAGGATCAGAGAAAGAATTGTTACCTGCACATCATACCAAAATCATAGAAGATGAAATGGCCACCATTGGCATCACCAACCCCATGCTTCCTGAGCCCAACGTCCTGTCTCAATGCAGACGATGTGCACCCGTGCGAATGGAAGTTATAAGTCTACGTTTCTTCATGGGCAGATGGAAGAATAACAATTGCTATTGAGGGTTCAAAACCTTTTTATTAAAAATGTTCTCCCTGTTATGACTTTTTGTACGTAAAAATTGTTGTTGCTATTGTGGTAAAAATTAATGTTATCTTAGCAAGTAGGCAGTTGCCCATTAAAGGTTCCATGTGGACAATTAAAGGTCCCATGTGGTCATTTGATGGGCACTTAGTGGTCCATTGAAGGGCACTTAGTGGTCTATTGAAGGGCACATGTGGTCTATTAGGATCAAATTAACATCCCGCCTTAAAACCTTCGTAGCAAACTCCAAATATATCAAAATCTCTGGTGTTTGGTATCAAATGAAAGCTAAAGAGGCAAATTTCACCATGGTATGCTAAAATGGGAAGTTAAAAATTTTCTAGCCCATTATAATGAAATTTGTTTTCTTAAATGGGCGCTTCATGGGCACCCTCCCTAACACGCCGGTGTTGCAAAAAATATGCATGAATAATACCGATGTGAACACCCATGTGCACATGTTATACACCGTAAATATTGTATGGGTCAAGAAAAGCAAGCCTGCTAAAAGTACGTTTTCATATTCTATTAAGCTCTATCAGTCTCTTGGGAAAGCAAAGCGTGCTAAAAAAATATTATCTTATATTCTATTAAGTTCTATCATTGACAATCTCTTAGCATACTTATTACTGCTAAGATTTTCTCCTCAATAACCCTGGGAGGGTTCTTAATCCTAGCAATAATACGCTTACATCCTTTGTTTGGGTCCCATAGGCCAATTAGTCTCCACGGACGATAAAAATTAAATCAATTCTATTCTATTCATAAACGTTTTATATAATTATATATGCAATACTTAGTTTATAGTTTCTATCTTGCCCCTGCGCAGACCTATTAGCTTGCAAGGATTCCATTAGTTTATATAAAGAGATCCACTTGTATTTTGCTCTTGAAAATGGGATACTCCTTTAGATTGTATTTCTTGGATCTGCTCATTAGTTTTATGCTCTTGTAAGTTATTTGAAAATAATTGTGTTTAAGAATATTTACTTCTATAAGTTTGATGTCCTAGAGATGCATTATGACTTAATAAAAAAACACTAATCATGTAGACCTAGTTGATATACAACAATGATCCTTGATATGCCACATTTGGAAGCAGTCATAGAGTCATATTCTATAGTACTTGAAGGCATATAAGTGAACTAAAACAAGTATTTGCTTATCTTTTTCTAATGAAATATAACTATCTTATGGTACTAAATTTTAATTGCAATATGTAGCACAATAACTAGGGGTTCCGTGGGGATACAATAATGTATCGTCCAAGATCGTTGACACAATAACATCCTGCTAAAATGGTCTGTTGAAGGCAAGGGCTTTCTAATAAATACCTCAAAGCCTAAGGGCTTTTTTGAGAAATACGAAATACAAGGCGCAGGTATTTTGACCAAGGACATATAGTTAATTTCTCAAAAGTTGAGCGAGATAATCAATTATTGCAAAACATAAGAGTATTTGGTAGTTTTTCCCTATTTTCTTTCTAACAATTATAGTAATAACATATGGCCTTCAATCTATCTCACCATATTCACTGGACTTGATATCAACACGTTTGCTTGATTCCATGCGTAAGTTGCATCTGTTTGGATATCATATAAGAATCGAAATTTTATCGTCCATGAAGATCAAAAGATCTATGGGGCACCTAAATACAAGAAAGAGTATAGCAAACCCATTACTATCTAGGATTAAAAAACCCGCCCCAAAGAATTTTCTGGAAAAAACCTTAGCATTAATAAGCTTATAAATAAACTATATAGTTGTGCATTTGTGCATGTTGTGTTGATGTAGAGCATATTTGAGCTTGCTTGTCGAGAACTTTCTGGATATAAGATGACAAAGATTGTCACACATCGCAAGCATATGCAAGAGCAGGATGTAACAATCAATTATGTGTAGTCAAGTTGACGAATCGTGCTCGAATAGCTGCAAACGTTGGCCAAATCCAAAGTGTGTGGCATTCATCTTAAATGGATCCCATTTGGCAGCACTGATGTACCTTGCTTTCATATTTCTTATGGACCCATCTGTTATTTCAATCCTGAGATGGTGTGCACAAGTGCAATGGACGTAATTGTTCTACATCTCGTCATGGGCAAGCATGACAACATGTACTTCTGTGGACCACAAACTAATGTGGGATTAATCTAGATTTTGTAGTGTGTTGTCTTGACTATTTCCAAAGCATTGGCATCCAAAGCTTACCAAGGAAGCATGTTTCATGATATTGCTTCAATCGAGTGTGGTATTCTACACACGTATACATCTATGTTCCTCGCATGTTCCTTCCGAAAAAACACCGGCATGTTTCTCCTCCAACCGGGCTTCTAAGACATTGTGGACCCGTGGGCCACACCGCATAGGAGGTTTGGAAGTCGTGTGTCTTTCATGTTTACCATTTTCCGACGGTGAGAGTATGTGATGTTCTAAACTAGTATGTCAGAGGCAAGATTTCTATCTTTTGTAGGAGAATTTGGATACGGAACCATGGACTTGACATCAAGAGCCCAAGCAAAAAAAAGGCTTTCTAGATGATTTCTAAATCTTCCCAAGTGGTAAGTGATATAATCGACCTTTATACTCCCATTCCATATGGAGAACTCGATTCTACCAAACCCCGGAACATATAACATACGAAGGAATGCTAAAAGTGAAGCCAACTCTTTGGGTCTCTAAAAGCGAAAACAACTCCGGGTCTCTACTAACGCTAAGGAGCATTGCGATGTTTGAGAATTGGTGAGAGGATGACACTAGCACCTTGATGTTTTCTTGATGTGTGTTGATGAACTGAGCGGTGTTCCACTTTATATGAGGGTATTAGTTATATGCATATGAATCAAGTTGCTTCAAATGATGCATATCTGGGTACGTCATATTTTATTTTTATTTTCGCCCAATGGATGTGCTTGGATTCAATTCGTGGGGCCTATGGCCATATTATCTTACTTTGAGTTTCACACCTGGCATTCTCAAAATATGGTTCATTGTCATGTGGTTGGTGTTTGATATACTTTGAACATTTTTTGCTATGGTTGGACAAGATTTAATGATATATAATCCACTAGAGGGAAATTGATCATAAGTGAAGAAGTTCTTTTTTTTTTTTTTTTTTGAGGGCAAGGGGTTTTTTATATTTCATTTAAGCAAAAGTACATAATAAAAAGGAGATATTCTGCGATCAAACCAAGGGGATCTCCCCTGGTTGAAACCGGGAAACTGTACCACAAGTATTGATATACATCATATGGACATATAATTTAGCTGATCTTATAATGATCAGTTTTAATCCAAAACTTTATGGCCATGGAAGAAGTTCATTTTTTGGAGAGAAGGTATTTGCAAAATGATTCAGACAAAACCCACTCTCCGATTTTCTAAATGCATGCTTCTAACTTAACGAAGAAATGTAAATTTGCAAAATATATGATGCTTTCTATGCAAACTTGCACCAGACTATCTCGCATCATGAGAAAGTAACTAGCAGTAGGAGGGGCTTGGGGCAAAAGAAGAGAAAATGGAGGGGGGAGAAAAGATAAAGAAAGGGCGTAAGGCAAGAGAATACATCTGATAGAATATCAAACAAATGTGGAGCAAGATAAAGCCAAGGCTTAGAAAATAGAAAGGTTGAACACCATTTGCAATTCAATCCACTTGATACTCACACTTTTGATATCATCCTTGATCCTTTCATTACTTAAAAGACGGGGGGCAACTAGGCAAGGTTCTCAATTCAAGTTGCATTTTCATTCTATTATTGTAAAATATTTTGTTAAAACTTATGCTTAAAGGATTTGGATATCAAAACTCTCGCGAACTCTCTTAGCTATTATTCATTCTTGGAATCCACGCAGGGAGGGGGGCTTCTTTCTACTTGGTTTTGACCTTATTTGGCATTTTTTCCTTTGTTATGACATGTTCTTTTCTCTGCTTTGTCTCTTCTTTGAACCAGCTTTTATTTTGGCCCATGCCCTCGATCTCCTTTTAGAAAATAGAAGTCCTCTTTCAGACAGAGAGTTTTGCCATATTCATGGGAGCAAAATCCTATAATGCCATTGATCCGAGCTATTGGATCAATTCTAGAATGGGGGCATGCATTTCTAGACCTTTTGTTCTTTTGGGAGATTGCTACTTATTGCAAGGTTCTTCATCAACTTCTTTACTTCCTCATCTCTCAAGAATATCTTATTCTTATTCTCATATTGAACCATCTTTTATAAGAACAAAGTTCCAATGAGGTGGAGTTCTGGTTACTTGGATTGTAGTCTTTAGCCTTGATAAATTCAATATGAAAGGATGTTGCAATGTTTTTTGAGATTTGATCAGCACCAATATCCTTATTGAATAATCTTTTCCATACACTACTACAAAAATAGGTAGAAATGGCACAAAAGTGACATTTATCCTCCGCCTTTTTACCGCCCATCGGATCAACAGGGAATGGCAGACCAAATGCCATTCCCTACAACAGAGAAGTTAGGGGAGCCAGTTTTAGGCATAGATTTGGCGAGTTTAAGCAGAGATCTGGCAGATTTAAGCACATTGAGTTTTAGCAAAGATTCTGCAGGTTTGAGCACAGATTCGACAAGTTTGAGCAGGTATAAGCATAGATTCGAGACTTTTTTTGCAAAAGAAAGATGATCTATTGCCATTTTGCACGTATCTGTTTTTATAAACGAAGACCTAATTTTAATTGTCTTAACAATAGCACCAATGGCTACATTTAGACTACATGGTAAACCTACTTCTAATGCAACCGCCTTTGTATTCCTAATCTATAAATATCTTTAAAGCAATGGTGTACATGTTGGATATGAGCATATAGCCATGATCGTTATCATGATCCGACTAAGAATTATGCTACAAAGATTACCTCCCAATTTATTATCCAAGATATCAACATATTTACCAAGGGAAATATTGTACCTTAATGTATTAACTGCCACAGGTCAGATTCAGATTCTTTGTCATCTTCAACAAAATCGTTAATGGAATTGTTTGATACTAGCTCATGATTGTGCTACAAATATGAGCAAAAAGAAGGCAAATGAAGCTAGTTGTTTTCTAGTCATTGTTACAAGGATGTCCTAAAGGTTAACTATCTAAAATGAATGGTTCCTTGCGGTCCTCCTTAAACCCAGGTCCTTGCAAGCTTTATAAATCTAATCATCCCTTGCCATTAGATCTGATGGTGGCTATATCTAAGAACCTCCCGAATATTCTTCGAATGTCGTTTTGTAGAAAGATTCCATCAGAGTTCTGCTTTTGCTCGCTCTCCCAAAAATCCTCCCCCGCCTCGAAGCTTTATGGCTCGCTTATGCTATACCTATGTGAATAGTTCTGCTCATCATTTATGAATCACTCGCCTGGTCGCACCTTTGTAAATGGGGGCTTCTACCTTGTTCTTTGTTCGAAACATAAAACTATGAATGCCCTATTTACTACAACTTCTGAATAGAATAGCAAAACCAGAAATCTTTTCATGGAAGTAAGTTCTCTGTGATGACCTGGCAACTTTGATTTAGAGCTTGTAAGCAACAATTTTTTCCTCTTTTATTGTTCAATGATTCTGCACTTGACTTGAAGAAAAGCTTCCAGCCTAAAAAAAATAGTAAAGTAGAATAGAATGGGTTTTATCGTTCATAGAGACCAATCGGCCTATGGGATACAATGAAGGAGCACAAGATAAACTTATTACTATTGATTAATAAACCCTCACCAAAAGTTTTCAAGGGAAAACCGCGGGCGAATAAGAATGTTGTCAAATTGTACAAATATACATCATGAAATATATATAAATGTCGATGAGTGTATATGTCGTCGTGAGTTGGTAAAGTCGGAGAAGAGGCTACTTACTCGGATGATGGAAATTACGAGAAATTGTCAAATTTGGTAAAATTTGCTCAACCTAGTTTAAGGGAGGCCAAGCCTCCCTCTCGGATCATGGCAAAATAACCCTCCTCGGCCTCAAGGGTTATTTGCCATATTCCATTTGTGAAATAAACAAAAGAATGAATAAATTGAAGTCAATAGTTGAAGAACCATGTAAAATGCGCAAGAAGAATTATCGTGAGCCATCTAGGTCTACTCATGATAGAAATTCGTATAAACTTCCACGATTTGAGTTTGGTATTTTGAGAGGTGCTTTTAGCAATGGTCTGGGGGTAAGATTTCAAAGAGTGTATAGTATTGGAAAGCGATATTTTGAGGCATAAGGCAGCTTAATGTCGTTTTTTGTTGTTGCGAAGCAAAACCGGGCTAATAAATCGTGGTATTTGCAATGTCCGAAATGGAATTCGTGGACGCCACACGGATGGTGTTGCCGCGCCGCACAACAGCTCCTACATGTCGATCAAAACGGAAGGGATGGGTGGTCTCGAATGCGCCAAGGATGTCTACCGGCCTTGAATCTCTCGCTTTTATGAGGTGGAGTCTTCGCTAAACCATTCTCGGCGATTGATGGGTCCAGAAATTTGAGTGACGATCCTTAAAACCGGGCCCGATAATAGCCAAATCGGTCGGCTTTAGCTTCCACGCTGCCCACAATCACATGCAAACCATTTCCAAGGCTCGGAACAAAGAGGTCAAGGGATGGACAGAAGAGCAAAGATCAAGAGCCACCAATTGGGCGTAAAAACCAGCGCATTTGAGATAATCATTGGGGAAAATGCAGATAGCATGTGGGATTGGAATTGGCTGCTTGGTTTGAGCGGTTGGAATTAGCCTTGGTTATTTCGGCTGAAGCTGTAGGCTGCAAGAACGTTTGATTGTCAGATGGAATCAGGGATTAAGGTAACGAAATCCAGAGATCGTGGTGAATCCGATTCTGTATCAGAATTGCAGGAAGTCTTTCAGAAGGTGAAAATGCAATTATGGTTGTAATTGGACAAAGTTCTCAATCAGGCATATGCAGCAAAGCCATTCTCGGCTGGTTTTTCCTTGAATGATGACGTTGGGCATGGAACAATGCCTGGATGCTTTGGAATAAGGAAGGCTTGCCAATTTTCTCTCATGTGGCTCAGGCTTTTCTAGCCTGGAGATCGTTGTTGCTGTGAATCCCTTTTTTCTATATTGCAGAGAAATAATTAGTGAGAGTTGATCTACAGGGAGAAGTGTGTAGAAGACTACCTTGATTTATTTACTCGGTTCAATACCCAGCCTAAATGTTTCTTATTCTAACATATATTCATCATAGGGCCTAGCTTGTTTGTTTGGCATAACATTCTGACTTGCAACTAAAGCAGAGGAGATCTGATTGGTATCCTAGAAACTATTATACCTGCTGTCGAGGTCATTCCAGTGTTCTTCAGCTTTTGCCCTTTTCGTACTAAGGCAGAGGAGACTTGAGTGGATGCTATTAGGAGACTTGAGTGGATCTTTGACCGTGGTTCCGTGGCCGGACTTGAGTGGATGTTACACTACGTAAAAACATGATACATGCTACAAAATGGCCCTTGTGGGCATCTCCATAAACGTAAAACATGCTATGCCGATGCTCATGTAACATGCTCTAAGAGAGAAGCTTATCCCGGGATGAAAACCTCGCCTTTCGGGTTTTCGAGAAACCCTAAAGATAAACAACCATCTAAGAGATGTTATACACAATAGAAAAAGAAAAAGAACCCTCATGCCTATGTGCCTTTTGGGTTTACAAACACGTCGAAAAAAGGAAAGCCACATGCATGTAAGCCGCCAACTATATCGAATCTTCGATTGAAAGCGGCGTAGTTTCACCAACCATCCAAAAGCGCAAACTCAAGCGTCATCCCGCAAAAAGAATAACACGAGTAAGACAAAACCCAGGCCCACCGGCACCAAAGGCTACAAACATAAGCCACCAAGGCTTTAAAACCATAAAACACCACCAAGGCTTTCAACCATGAACAAGCCACCAAGGCTATAAACTCATAAACCAATAGTCCCATGCCGATATAAGCCACCAAGGCTCCATAACCATATCAATCAATTTAGTAATAACCGAAGTAGGTCAGATTGGCTGCAAAAAGAATAACAAGAGTAAGACAAGACCCTGTGCCCACGCACAAAAGGCTACAAACATAAGCCACCAAGGCTTTAAAACCATAAAATAGCCACCAAGGCTTTCAACCACAAACAAGCCACCAAAGCTTTAAAACAAAAAACAAGCCACCTAGGCTCTCAAACCATAAACGAAAAGTCACATATCAACATAAGCATAAGCTACCATAAACGAAAAGTCACATATCAACATAACTTAGCAAGTCTCCATAACCATAAATCAACAAATACAGCAATAACAAAGTGGATCATACTAACAAGGCCAAGCAGGTTAATTGGAAATAATGACCTATGAATCAACAGAAAAAGGGGAAAGAGGGAGGATGGGTGGGAAGTGAGCTCAGGGAAAACCAGAATGGAGATGCGCACAAAAGCGCTGATGCGGGAAACCTATGTGCCAAGCTCCAAATAGGGTGAGTGCACGAAGTTACTAACCGCTTGGGACACTTGTCACCTAGTTTAGAAGGCCATTTACCTTCTATTCGTTGGAAACGAAGAAGGTAAATGTGTCGCCTCCAAAGCGACAAGGTAAACTAGTTTCGGTTCAGGGAAGTATGTAGCAGAGGAATTGGTTTTAGGTAAACAAGCTGAGCCGTCGAAGTCAGATGGGCAATCTTAGCAATCTATTGGAGAACAGAAGAACACTGTTGGCAATGATGGCAGGCCCGGGCTGTATATTATTCATTCCAGGCCGTCTATTGTTTATATTTTTGGGTTGCCCCTAAGGGGCAAACCCTTGTTTATGGGTTTATGGCATATTTCAAAGTATATGCCAAGTATATACATGGGATATGCTAATGGCGCTAAAAATCCACCGTTATGTAAATGCTCGGTCATTTATGTTGCAGGGAGCCCTTTGGAAACCGGTTAACTTTGTAGCTCCGTAACACTCCAAAATGGGGAACATCCGCAATGGATTGCTTGTTTTTTGCATTATAGGTCCTAAGATCCACCTTCCTCCATTTCTTTCATTTTTGTCTCTACGAGGCGAATAGAAGGGCATGTCGATTTGCATGGCGATGGCATGGGAAGAACCAATGGCTACAAAAATAGGGCCGGCAAACGGTTTTGTCGTTCCGGTCGGATTTGCAAAAATGTATAGTGGTTTAGATTCTTCGGTTCTATTTGAAGAACGCATTTTGTTCGAGGAATGCAAATCCATGAATTTTCACCTTTGGATTGGCAAAAGAGAATGAAAATTGCATTGGATCTGCATATGGCTTAATCTACTTACACGAGAATGCACCAACCAAGGTAAACCTTTCGCTAGCCTCTATTGCTTTCTTTGTATTCTCAAAAAGTCGTGATTATGTTTCCTTGGAACCTTGAGGTTTTATTTATAGAATTTAGTGCATAACATTCAGATTGATGACGAGTTTCAAAGCAAAGCTAACGGGCTATGGCTTTTGGAGAAGCAATAACCGGGACAAACTCGGACATCTTGGTAAACTACTTGTGACTGCCTTGGTTTTTATCTAGTTACAAAGGCAAATATGCCTATGGCTTTGCTTCCAACTGCATCTAGGAAACATTCTTGTGCTAAACATGTTTACTTGGTATTGAGTAGCAGCCAATCCTTTTCATATTCCTTTAGTAAAAGTTGGTATTAGTAGTGCATACATCAAGTAAAAATAGTTTTTGATGATCCGCTAAAAAGACTTACGCCGATACAAAAATGCAATGTGCGTCCGGACTTCTCATGCAAGGATTTAGTGAGATGGAGTATCCATTTTGGGAGAATAATTCGGGGTTCTATAACCTCATCGTTCCCATCTATAGAGATTGCGGCTAGGTTGACTCGCTCATGGTGGTGAAGCAATAGACAAAGATGGCACATGCAAGCATATTTGTTTGTCTTTTCTCTCTATCACATGCATAACACTCGTAAACTTTGCATGTTAACTTATTCTCTTCTTTCTATGTTATGTAGATAGGCATATTTATTCTAGGCGTAACACTTTTTGTTCTTAAAATGCCAAATAGACCTTTCTTTCCTCAGCGCTTCATGCTTCCATAAGAATCAGGCTTCTTTGGATGCATTTGCTTCCTCCAAATGCCATGTCTGGATCTTCAAGTGAGAAATCGTCATTTTCAAATGCTCTATCGTCTTCAAAAGCTATTGTTCTAAGAATTGTCTTAGAATATCTCCATAAACTGGACATAAATGGTTCTGCGGTGCTCTTGGAATCTAGTTTGTGTCCCAATTAAGTAGCCGTCGTCTGCAATTAGGTTCAAAATGGACCAAACCGAGTTCCAAATTTGCGTTTAGATCCCCATATACGATGTGCAAGTGCAGGGAACAAAATGAGGGGCGTTTGTTTCCCTTCATTTGATCTTGCTATTGAAGATGAAGGATTATGTGGGCCGCAAATCAGGTATATTATTTTCAATGGAGAATCTGTCAAGATGGTGTGTGCTAATAGATGCAGGGATAGCACTATCACGTCCTATAGTTGAGGTAAAATGGTTGGTTGGCATGTTTCTAATGCTTGTGGGGAACCAATTTATTAGGTTTTCTTGAGGGAAAATTGTTGAGGATGCACTTTTTACTCAAGTCATCTCAAATTGAAAGAGACTAACTAAAGCTAAAAGGATTCAAAGTGAAAGGTGCTTAACAAATGATGATGTAAGCATGATTAATTGCAAGCGTCTATCTTGATGTCTATAATGATAATTTCGGTGTATTTGAGAATTACTAATGGCATGCCATTTTGCAAGTATATTCTTATTTGGATTCAATGACAAGACCCTAAGATTATGGGTTGTGCAAGCAGCAAATGCATCGTGTGTTTGGCGATCCTTAATGGAATCATTCACCAAGCGAAAGGACCTATGCAATCATTACTTAGTTTTTTTTGTTTATGCTTTCCTTGCATATATGATGAAGCATCTCACAACTTCATCCGGTGTAACATGACTTCGGATGTCAATCATTGGTAAGCAATTGGGTCCAAGTATCGGTGACAAATCGTGCTAGGATTCAATTCCGGCGTCATATATTGGACCGTTGAGCATGAAGCATTTGTTTTGCCTTTGTATTGATTTGCTAGCCCGTTATTCCCCGAATGTTGTGCGCCGAAGGTTGCGAGTTGATATCTTTGGTATTAGTTGAATGCTTGTGGAGAAGGTCTTCAGCAAAGGAAGCCAAAATGTCCTTTTCATTATCCCTTTTAATGTAAATAAAGGTAAGAAGGAATTTGGAAATGTTAATAACATGTTTGCTGGTTGCAAAAGGTCGGGAAATTTGTGAGCACGGAACTTGAATAGTGTTAATAAACCCTGGATGCAACTTAAGGCAAGGTGGTCTCTATCATACCCTTTATTGGGAGCTAACATCTACTCACTTGATCATAGGAGCTTTTATTCTTTGCGGTCGTAGTTTAGCCTTGAATTTTTTACCACTTTGTGTAAGGGGTATAGCCTCCCTGTGGTGGTAGTCAAATGGTTTGGTAATACATAAAGGTTGTGGGGACAAAGGTCACGGGTAATTTTGTAGGTTTGTTACTCCTTTCAAAAGAAGTAATAGTCTAGTTGATATGTGATAGTTGTGGCTTTGTTGCTTGTTGATCAACAAAAGTTTTTTATAGGTGAAAATATGGATTTATAACGTCGAAAAGTTAAGAAAACATCACATTTCAACGAAAATTATCATTCAAATTGTCAATTATGATAGTACACGTTGCTTTTGCTTTTTGGGTCCATTAGGAACTGAAAGATGCAATACACTAAAATAGGACCAAGGAAATGCTATAAGGACTTGAAAATGACAAATTTAAGCAACTATGTAAACGCACAAAACGAATTGAAGGCTACGTCACCCTCAAGAAACTGGAGGGCAACCCTCTGTGCGCAGCACCTTGTTTATTTTTGTAGCCATGGTCATGGGCAATGGTTTTGTGAATGCCATGGTCATGGGCAAAGGTTCCGAATTTAGTGAATGGTGAAATTGCACGTTTGCATGTTTGAAATTGACTTTCAGAAGTGGCAAAGCATTTTTTTGGCAAAAAGATGTTAGCCATTGATTTAGCATCATGCCCAAGATACGCTGAAGATCAATGAATCATATTCAATCTGAAGAACAAAACCCATAATACTTGTCAACCCTTCTACCTGAGCAGAAAAGATCTACTTCAACAGTTATGACATTTGTGGATAATTATCATGATATTTTGACCCAGCATGCTGCCTATCTTCACTGTTATATAGTGTCGTAATGTAGCAAACATGACTGGAGAAGAGGATAACATCCTTCCATCATTCATTATACGAAAAGGATTGAAATTGCACCACCGGAAGCAATGGCCACCCAATTGTGATATTCAATTGTGATATTGTAGGATGGGAGCTTAGGTTACTTGTTCAAAATCGACAAAAGAATCGAACAGGCACACAGTTCCGTAGAAGATACAATTTGTTTAAAAACATGTGAGGGTAATTTCACAGGATCTAATTATAAGATTTAGCAATGTAAAGAATACATCATAAAGAATGTGGCATCCCAATACGGATGAGATGTCCAAGATTATCTGATTTAACCTTACAAAATCGGCTCTATAATCTACAATATGGATCACAAAAGCGGCTCTAACAACATGGCTTACATTATTTGTAAGATAATACACAAAAACTATGCTGCCATTATTTCTTCAGCCAAAACCACTTGTCACGAAGCTAGTGGAAATCTTGTCACGAACCTAGTGGACATTCCCTGAATTGTCCTAAAATCCACCACCCATTGGTGGCATTCCATAAGCAGGCATAGCGCCAAATGCAGGAGCATAACCACCGGCCATTCCAGGCATTGGAGGAGCGGGCAGTGCCAAAGGCAAAAGTTGGGCATACATGTTCTGCAAGGATTTTAAGCATTTAACCAAGTGGAGCCAAATATAGAACCTAGAAACACTAAATTAGTGTGGCATCATACCTGCTGAGCAACCATATCCTTCTCTTCAGTCTCTTTTTCTTTAGTTTCTAGTGCAGCAGCCTCCTTGTCTTTAATTAGCTCATCCACTTTTGTCGTATATTCCCGTATGAACTGTGGCATGAACAACAATTTTACTCATAACTTGATCAGGATATAGATTGTAGTGTTAAGGAAAATAAATTAACCTGAAGGATGTATGGGAATGCAAAGTCCATGATATTGTTCATCCAAGCCAATTCCAAGGCAACATCAGCCCGGATGAGATCATAGCATGTAAACAAACAAGATGCAAAACACTCTTTCTTTCCCTGCAAAATGACGAACACTTATGAATTCTGCAATTTCCCACCTAAATAAGTTCCCATTTTTTACTTTTAACAGACCTGTTCAATAAAGTATGTCAAAAGTTCTTCTGCAAGCTCACGATCACCAGACTGTGAGCATGTCTCCATCGCATCCCTGTATAGATTGTCCTTCTTTGAAAGAGCAACAGATTGTTTCCATCTGTTGGCCTTCTTATAAATGAAAGCAGAAAGACGTCTAAACTCAAGAAGTTCGTGCTTTTCGAGCTGTTCAATGAAACAAAATGTTAGACGTGAATCAAATTATAATAAAAATGCTATCAACCTCTGTCACCTGTAGAGCTTCTCTAAAGCTTTACAACATGTTTTAACAAAACAGACATACATGGGGAGACATATGGAGGGTAATGTACCTTCTGGGCCAAAGATATCTGGTCAAAGTTATCATGCATGTCAATGGACTCCCTCAAAGCTCATAGTCCTCTTCCTCAACATATAATTCATTCAGTGCTTCATTCACAGCACTATTATTGCTGCTTTGAACTGCAACCATATATGGCTTAATCAACGGCAATTGCCCAGCCTGGAATAACGTCAAAAATGTCATTCAGCAATCGCATATTAGCGACATATCATGCATTTTGAGACATTCTTCAATAAACATTACCTTCCGCATGATATCTACTACACGAGTATGATCCACACGTGCAGCTAGCACATTAAGCAGATCATTCAAAGATCGGGGATGCTCTTGCAAGTAAAAAATGGACTGCTTTGTAATACAATTCAACATTTGCCACTTTTACTGCAACATCCTTAAATTGCATATGATCCCATGCATCTGGAGAATGGTTCATAATCGTTGCAGCTGCATTATCATACTCATCATATTGAATATACAAATATGTAAGCTCCTCCCAATGCTGTTGTTGGTCGCAGACGCGAATCAGCTTTGGAATATTGAGGCGGGTGGAGAAAAGCTTCAAGTGCTCCATCAACTTCTCTGGACGATATTTCGCATAAAGTGTGCCCAGTTCTGTAAAGATACCCATATGTGCACGTTCCAGTCCAAGGCCACTTTCCATCAAGGTAATAAGTTCATCAAATCTGCCCTTATTCTGGTAATATTCACTTACTTCCTCTAAGTCATCCACCTATAGAGTTCAATAAATGCATGTTATAAAGCTGGAACAAAGGCGCAACTCTCTTGCAACAAGAACACACAAAAATGTACCTGAACAATTATGTTAAGACCACATATTTGAGCAAGTCTGAACTCTTCGGCGTCAACACAAGCAAAACAAACTTCTTTCCAAGTCTTTGAACTATTCGCCTTTCGAGCAGCATCAACAGCTCCCTGGAATTGGCCAAGCTTCACAAGCGTACTGGCAAGACGACCCCAGTTAGAGATATGTGTGAAGATGATTTTGGCAGCCTCATATAACTTCTCATCAAACAGTTTATCCCCAACGCTCTGGAGATTTGCAGTATTAGGCTGCAGAATAAACTCTTCAATTTCACCAAGCTTGCCTATCTTGGCATATGCATAAATCAGCTCTGAATCAACTTTCGATTCCTTAACTTTTTTACGGACCATAAGCAGATACTTGACAAGATCCTCATAGGCATCAGTATTTTCTGCTGCCAAAATAACTTCGTTGAACTGTGTAGCATCATTGGCTCGAATGAATGAGTCAATAGCATCACTAACAAACCCTTCTCTCAGTTGAGCCTTAGCTACTTGGCTCCAAACCTCATCTTCTTCAACACGTAAAGCAAATTCCACTGCACGCTCTATGCTTCGGATGTTATCAAGGAGGACATTTACAGCCTGTTTGTTAAGAGCAAACTTCTTGAATATGGCAAATGCTTCCTCGTAAAGTTCAGCCCCAACAGCAATATCTCCGACAGCAGGACCGTCAAAGTTGTCCAATCTATTTACATAATCCATAACTCTGGATTTATCTGCCTTGATTGCAGTGAGGATAAGCAGATTTTGTAAGTTGGGATTTCCACTAAAGGCTGAGTTTTGAAGCACAATTTTTTCCAACAGCTCAATCAACTCATGGGGAAGATCTGCAGTCATGAATGCCTTCACCGTCGTAGACACCTGATCAGGATTCTTGCTTTCTGGCAAAGCGGTGGATACCACTTGGTCAATAAGCTGGCGTCTGAAGGGATTCTCCGGAGTAAGAACCTTTTCCCATAGATCAGGCTCCATACGCTCTACAACATATCTGCATAAAGTATGCAATGTGTCAGTAATGGAACTTCATTAATAAATTACCTCGAAGAGTCACATACCTTGCTTGCAGCTTAAAGAGGGAGTTCTTATTAGTCACGTTAATAAGCTCATCATCACAAAGCCCCCGTCTATAAGCAACAACAGCCAATGTGGGATCGCGCTTTTCACAGTACTTGCCCACAACACGTGAATCATAATAAGGATTCGTTGTGAGAAAATGCTCAGGATTATTATTTGTGTCAATGATAATTTTGCCAAGTGCATTATGGACGTGCACATCTTGACTCCCTTCGCTCACAAGGTGCTCCAAGAACTGTGTTAACAGCCTCAAGCGATTCCTATGCAGATGAACCAAAGGACAACAGGTAAGTCTACTATGCAATATGCGCATCAGCTAGAAACACAAACCAAAATTGACCAACCTTTTCTCACATTCCTCTACCAGAGGCTCAACTGGCAAAAGAGATCTCACAGAGAGAATCAAATTCTTAATAAAATCTTCAGGACAATCATCGTCCAGGAGCTGACCAACAACAAGCGGTGCATTGGATGGATTAACCTGCATAGAGTTGTTTTCGCACACAAATTGTTAGAGGGTGAATAAAATCATACAAATATCCATGTTCAAATGCCCACCTTCTGTACATATCCTTCAATATACCGAAGCATGTTATTTGAGTAAAGGTAATGTGTAAGATCCGGGACAAAACCAAACCGATCGCAGACATTTATCAGAGGACGGGCATCTGGAAGCCTAGCTTCCATTAGGAAATTTTTCGTCTTTTCAGCATTGTAGAAATTCGACTCTCTGGTGACCCGTTCCACTTCCTTCAGCTGACCAGTCTTTGCTGCTGCTTCTATATACTTAAAGTGGATCTCAGGATCCTCACTGCAAATGATTAAAGTAGTACGCATTTAAATTCCCAACGACACCCTTAATATAATAACCATCATACCTTGAACTCAGGTATGAACCTAAGAAAAAGTATAATCCTTCATAAGATTTGAATTGCTCAAATAATTTGATGCAAGAGTCGATCCCAAGTTGCTCAGAATACTCTTTTGCAACCTGCGATAAGGCTTAGTAAGTGCTAGTCCAAAGTCAATTTGCAACCTATGTTAAATTTTACCAAAACTTACCTGAACAACAATCTGTAGATTTCCCCGCATGTTCACAAGAAGCAGCTCTTTCATACAATCCAAGGCCCAATCCTGTGAAAGAGTCCCAAAGAACTCTACGAGCGCCTGCAATGCAATGGAGGTCAACCATTGAAACCAAATATTTAGCAAAATTCTAGTAGCAGCAAAAATTACCTGTGGTTCTATTGCATGCGTATTAACAATAACTCGCTTTATATCAGGGAATTCTGAATAGTGCTGTCAAAAAAAGATCTCTGAATACAAATGGCATCTAAATATATAACTTTGCGCTTCATATGACAACTTACTTGCAGCGCCCTTGTATACAAACCAGCTTTTTCACAGAGCTGAGCTATACGTGGCCGATCATAGAAGCTGAACATGCCATTTGCCAAAATGGCATCAGCTACATTAGGGAAGGTCACAAGGTTGATCTCCAGCACCTATCATATATCAACACTCAGGCCAGGATGCAGAGACGCGAGCAGAAATAGAATTTTAATCAGGAATAAGTAACCTATAGAACTACAAAAGAACCAAACCTTTGTTTGAAGCATAGCATGCTCCTGCAAATTAGGTTTTAGCACATCAAGAAGAAAGGCGGTTGCCTCGTATCAAGTTCCTCTGCATAGGTCAATAAGTGATGTTTTAAATAAAAAATTTGGCACCACGTGAAAGAAACAAGAACTATTTGTTAAATTCAAGTTAGGATCTATGGAATCACAGGTCAAGGTATACATGTGGCTCCTGAAAACTGTCTCAATAATCACTGACTGCTTTAATTCTCAAACTAGTTTCATAATGGTGATAGAACTATGAGCTTTGAGCAATACTTCCAGGAGATAATTTACCTGAAGAAATAAATCAGTGATGGTATTGTAGTCCAAGGGAGAACCACCTTCCATTTGTGACATCATTAATGCAAAATTGACAGCTCCCTGTAACCAACATTACTCAGCGTCCTTTCACAAGACACATGATAGTACTCTTCTTGGTGCGTTACAGTACCTGAGGATCAGCGCGTAGAATGGTTTGCAACAAAAACAAGTAATCTGGGGTGTACCCAACCTGGAGATTAAAGCAGCCAGTTAGACAAATATACATGATCATTTGTAGACATGCAAGTTGTTGAAAGGCAATACCTGCTTTGAGTATATTAATATCTTGTCAAACTCACGCCGCTCTGCAAATGCAGCTACTACCTTTGGTGTTGCTCTAGCTTTAATATATATTTTCAGAGCCATGTCATTGTCGACAGTCTAGCAGCAAAACGTCAATCCAACAGAAAATTAATATATAAAGGCATAATTCAACATTAAACTGAGCAAATCATTCTAAAACAAAAAAATCTGCCTTTCTAAAAGAGTTAACATAAGTATTCCAGAGTTGAGTGTTATCTTTGTTTCCGAAAATGCTTACTTTTACAAGGTCTCCTAATTCTTCACTGCATTCTAGTTTATCCTCAGCAAGCCAATTCTCCAGCAGATTCTTCTTGTTCTGGTTAACGACCAACCGTGAAAGCTCTAGCGATTCAAAAGCATTCAGCTTTCCCTTTGTCAAAAGGGGTCCCAAAGTACTGCAGCAATGGTGAGGTTTGACCAGGCTGCACAGGGACCTCTGCCACGATGTCCATGCAAACCACAGCATCTTTACAAAATGTTATTATAATATACCCATTGGGTAAAAGAAACAGAGAAGAATGTCGTGTCTTGCAAAGTAAAAAATTCCAATCGTTTCGGGATTAAGCATTGCTTTAAAAGGTTTATGACCTGGAATTTAGCTACAGTATCAGGAGTGCGAAGAATGCCCTGAGGAGACTCTGCCGCAAGCTCAGCTGCTTCTTTGTATTTCATTTGGGAAAACAGCTCCTGAAACCGTTGCACAACCTGCACCAAAACATAGCATTATTAACCAGAATATAGCATTAGCAAAATAAAGCATTGTTATCAATAATCGTTGTCCAATTAGAATGAAAAGAAGACTACAGCGCAAACTTACCAAATTTTCAGCCCCTGGTAGATTTCCACGCTTGGCAAGGTTAACTGCTAGCTCTAAATTGTTAAGCTGCCCCGCAACAAAGGGACGATGGTAGCTTCATTCACAGTGGCAAAGTAAAACCTGACCGCCCGATTGATAGCATAGAACCCTCCAGCTGTTGGGGAGTCTGCTGTCAAAAAATAGGATCGGACTGATACGGTTTTCGTAAACAGCAGTTGCATTCTCGAGGTCATAAACAAACAGAAGGCCCAACTTTGTGATAACGTATATCAAGCTGTACTTCGGTGATATCTGTGTCAAAGGTCGTTCCACAATAAGACAAAAAAAAAAATCAAAGAACAAAGTTTACGCAAAAATGGCCTCCAAAAAGCAACAGACTTACTCCAATATACAGAAGACACAGTAAGAAACTATAACTACAGAGAGCTAAATGCTGGATCACTTTACCTGCATGGCAACAGGAAAGTCATCTGCAAAATCTGGAGGAAAAAATAAATCTGCCTGTTTTCTTCACAAACCCTGGCTTCCCTGTACATATCATCAATATGTTACCAGTTTTCAAATCGAATGAACAATAGAGCAAAGCTCACTTTTGATAATGCATAACATAAACAACAAACAGCTAATGACATGCCATATAATACTCAAATAGTTAGCATTGGGAGGATCTGACATGATCTTCAGGTGCATACTGAAACCAACTAGGCCAGGTAGCTGTAGGGATAAAAGCAGTTTCATAATACCCTAAACTACCCAAAAAAAGGGGAAAACTAAACATGAGGGCCCTTAAGATAAAACTCCCTACCGTACCCTTTTCCTAGACCCCAAAATAATTCCCTACAGAATTAAAGTAGAACCGAACCTGGCTGGGCACCCAATTCAATAACATGCAGCTTGGATGTCAGCTGGCCAGCTGAGAAAGTTTTTGTCGCAAAAGCAATAAGTATTGAAGGAGTCTCACTACCAGGGACCTACAATAGTGCTACACCTTTAAGAAATGGAAGCAGAAAACAGACATGGTCCCCTATAATAGATTGAAATCACAGGCACCTTGAACGTAGCAAAAGATGCAGCATGTGCTTCTAATGCCTGACTACGTTGTTGATCGACAGAAAACAGCTGCATATTTCCCTTGACCAACTGAGGCCTCTGAAGCACACAAAACACAAGCTTAAGAAGCTGGCAATTAAGTAGAGACTTTGATGAAGCCATCGACCAGAAAAACAGTGGGTTTTACCTCAGGACTCCCAGGAGCAATTCCAATAAGAACAAGCCATTTCTCTGTTGGATCACAGCGGTAATTGATGATTTGGTTTCCATTCAAATTTGCTGTCCTCTCAAACATCTTGACTGGTTCAGAATCGCCTACAAAATTGAAATGTGGCTTAGAACCTGAATTAACAACAAAGCATGTCCAACTTGTTGAATAAGGCTCCTATTGCACCTTCAATCGACCAATGATAAACAGCAACTTGTGTAACAAGGCCAAGCATTTTTGGCGTTATCCACTTCCAGAATACAACCTTCGCATACCAGAGAATAAAGAAAATCAAATATTAAGTGGTGGATGGATAAAATAAAGCTGTCATGATAATGCAAAAGATACCTGCTCTGGCATCTGATATGACTTCATTTTTGCCTTCATTTCAATGTTAAAAATTTGCAGATGGTCTTGGGTTGTTCCAGGAATCAAAGCTGTAATTAAAAGACTAAACCCTTAGTTTTAAAACAATAAACCTCTGATTTTCACTAAAGACAATGATGGCACAAACCTTTCAACGCAAGTATTTTGCTAACAGGATTCATCAAAGCAGAATCTGCAGTTATGGGTCGACGGAGAGGCTGTAGCGGCAAGCTCATATCTATAATCACGACACTGTTTTGAGGAGACGTCTCACGAACACATATGAACTTATCTGATTCCATTGTCACATGTGTGAAGGTAATAAATTGTACATTTATCCCCAAGCTTGGCAGCTGGAAAGCACAGAAAATTTTGTTAATTACTTATTGAAACCAAGTTTCAAAACTAATTCATCCACAGTTCATTGTACTTGAAGCAAATAAAGTCCACTAATATTGTACTTATTACAAAGGTACTGTACTATAATCTGCCCATGGACGAAAATAACAAGACTTATCAGAGCGCATCACATTGGCATTTCACAACATAAATCATTTTCTCATCAACATCCACCAGCATCCCCTTGAATGATAATAGATGGGAGGAGTGGTGAATCAAGATTGCAAGATACAGATGCTCTACGGCACAAGCTACTTATCAACACCTGTTGATTACTTTAACACCGTAATTTGTCCTCATTATGCACAGTAGATCCAATGCGTTTGAAATTAAAATACACTAGGTTGTATGCCAAAACTTGTGAACTGAATCCTGGTTCGTTAATTTTGCTACTTCAATTACCCACTTTTATTTGACAAGAATTACATGTGTGAACTGTATAACAATCTACTTTATAACAACTCCGTTTCGGGCAGCTATTCCGTGAAAGCCAATGCAGCCTAACAAAATGCATACCGTAAGAACCTCCTTCATGGAGATAGGAGCACTTGCTGCCGCCATGTCGGCTAGTTCGTGTCAAAACCTCAGATCTGTGGAGATGCAACACGGCACGTAAGATGAACATCTAAATAGACATGAGCTAAGCTCTCGATAAACAACATAAGGACCTAAAATGCGCCAGAAAAGCGCGAGCATTCGAATGAAAAAAAAAGCAAAGACATCGCCAAAAGGGGAAAAAAAAAACAGATCGCAAATGCGGATTACCGTAAAATCAAGCAGATCCGGCAGTAGCCTAACCCAGATCTGAGAGACGAGCTTGGATGCTACTCGCGATCGACGACCTAGAAGGTCTTCGCGAGGGCCCCCGCTTTACAAACAAAATATCATACGAAGAACAGTGGCTAAAGAACACTGCATAGTCCCGCACTACGACTGAATATTCCCTTCCCCTGTAGAGTTAGCTGTAGAATATTCCCTTCCCAGTTTCTTTTTTGCCCACAATTTTTTGTTGTTTCTTAGATAAAGTGGGTTGTTCGTTGTGCCTGGAAGATTCCCTTGAAACCTCAATGAATACAAATGTTCAACCAACATGCCCATTTGGATGAAACAAGTTTGTTTTGAAGACAAATACATTTCTACATTATTTAACTTTATGTGTCGAGACACTACCACAATGACGGGCAGTGATGGGTGACAGTGTTTTCTCAACTAGAGGCACAAAATATATAATGTAGCGCCTTTGAATCTAGGCACTATCTACGTATATAATTTATATATAATCTCTAAGTTTGGAGAAGCTAATCTTTTAGTTTTCTTTTTCTAAGGACGAAAAAATAGACAAGAAATTTATTATGGCGGCCAGGCCGCTGCAAACATTTCTCTTTCTCAACCCCTGTGTGCCTATGGAAGTGAGTTGACAACGAGAACATAGTTCGTGCAAGAATTATCTATCTATGTAAATTTGTTTGCACACTATTAGTAAGCATTTGATGAAATGCAGAGTAAATGTTGAAGACTAAGGAAAAAGAGAAAAACTTCAAAACTATAGAGATGGCATTACTTGACAACTTAATTGAAAACAATTTGCACAAAATTATCCATTTGCGTAAACTTATTTGCACAATCTTTGTAAGCACAAGGAACAAATGAGGAGATATTGGTTTTGTATGGCAATAGAGTCGGTGTCATAGTCCTACATCATAGGCACGAATGATTGATCAAGCGGTTAGAATATCCTAGAAATTTCAATTTTTCGAGAGTAACTTCGGTTCATGGTTCAAAAAAATAGATTGGTGGCTGGAATATGTACTCACGATCTAAGCTACCCCATTTCATTCGCCACTACTACGAGAATCATGTTTGCTTCCTTTTCCTTTGGCTACTAAGATGTTTCAGTTCGTCGAGTTGAGTTGTAAGAACTGGAATGTGATTAGATAATATGTCTATTTAACCATTATTGGTAGATCGGATGATCTCTTAAACTTTTGAATTCTGGATCGTTCGATTATGAGCCATTAAACAAAGATTTAGGATCATTTTCTTCACTCTCTAAGTGTTTATAAGGTTGCAACCTTCACATAGCTTCATCAATATTACCTAGTAAACAAAAAGCTTGTTGGGGGAGACCATCCCATTCTCCAAAGGGATCATTTGGAACCCTTTGATCATTTGTATGAGAATAATATATTTTCTTGAAGAACAAAGAAAGATCTCCGCTAAAAAAAAAAAAAAAAAAAAGATTATGATAAAAAACTTCGATCTTACCCATATACCCAACAGCCTGCAAGACATCAACTAGGGCGACATGTCGCTGCATCACCAAGCTGCCCCATGCTACCACCACCCCAATGCAGGCCACAGCCCACGCCCCGCACACCGCAAACAACGCCTGCCGCAACAGCCAGCGCGAGCCATGCCACCTGCCATCTCATAATTCTAGGAGCAGAGATGCAGGAGCCATAATGTGGTGGTGCGCGACCTGACAGAAGAGGTAGGGGGAGCACCTCATTAACTGGCTTCAGACACAGATCCTGGCCCAGATAACATTCCATATGCCCATACACATTGTTAGGGCGAGCCGCCATGGAGTCCAAAGTGCCTCTCGAAGCCTCAGGGTGGTCACCTTCCATCGAGGACGCAGCTAAGAACGGCGACCATCCCTGCGTAAGGTGCGAGTTGAAGGGGCGATCTTGTACATGAACTGGGCCGACTCGGCACAACAGGAGGACCACAGACACAAGTTGAAAAAAATCAAGGGCGTCTGCAAACAAGGAGGGGCGGCAGGATTGGTCCAGGGAAGGATGCAGATCTTCCGACCACCAAATGCTGATGCGGGCACCTCGAACCCTCGAGGCCCTTTTGCTGGGACCCCAGCCACACACCCTACTCCAATGGCTCCACCTGCCACTGCCAGTAAGCCACATGCTACCTCCACCTCTACCACCACCCCTTGTGTCGCCACCACCAAACCTACAGTTGCATCTCTTGCCAGCAAATAGGCATTGTACCTATGCATGGTCTCTTGGAATTGTCGGGGTTTCTCGTGGTGGAAGGGATATAGTCTCAGCTCGGTGGCCCCCGATATGGACCTCATTTTCCTCATGGAAACATGGGAGCATGCTGGACACATGCTACCTGACTTGCCATGATACCAATGCTACTCCCGTCTTCAATGAATGCACACCTGCTACTACCGGACAGCCTTGGTACAGACAGTTTCCATGTGCAAGACAGACAAGCATAACAAGTACCTTTGGGTGCGCGTGCAAAATTGCAGTGGCAACCCTCTCTTTGTGGCGGCCTGTTACTTCCCACATGCCGAGAGCAATTTCTATCACACCCACTCGGATGTGGATAGGCTGGAGCCCTATGTCGATCTATATGATGACATACAACAGCACAAGGAGTGGGGTAGTGTCATGCTTGTTGGAGACTTCAATGCGCCTTTTCGCACAAAATAGCCCATGAGAATCCTTTAGCAAATGATGTGTTGCAACCGAGGCCCCTTGAGGAGCTTGGCCACGGGCATCGGTGACATTCGGTTTCGCGGTTGTTGCTTTGCAATATCTTTGACTGGTGATTTGCAATGGACTATGTTACGCACTAGCACCTCTAGTGATAACCAACACAGCAAAAGGGCAGATCCTTCAAGGAAATCGTTATCCAATGGGCCCCAACCTTTCCAAGGCTTTATCCCATACCCCACAGACCATATCAATTCCTCCCCCTCCTCGAGATGCTTGCCCTCAAGCATGTGGAACACACCAATGTTGCCACGAGGAATTGAACCTTGGCTCTGATACCAAATGTGGCGTTCCTAATCGACATGCCCTTAACCAACAGGGCAAAACCGTCTAGACGTTTATGAGTAGTCGTTTCTACCCATTTATGCCAGTGTCTCGGGAACGCAACACCAAGATTTACTCGAGCGGTCTCCCATGGGCCCGTTACAATCTCTCCCACTAGAACTATGCTCGTCCTCGAGCATCACAAAACCAAGGGGGGTTCACATAGTTTTAGCCGTACAAACCGGGTTTATTTTCCCTTAAACCATACATATACTCATACCTAGGGGTAGCTTTTTGAGATTTTTAGGGCAATTTTGGCACTGTATGTGGCTGGAAAAGGGGTTTTTGAAAAAATTCAAACACGTATACAAGGGGTTTGCCGACCCCTTGCACGCAGGTGGCATACCCCTTATACAATAGGTGCATCCCCCGGGCATAAAACAAGTCATGACCTACCGTCAATGGTATTTGGTCACACTTGCCCCCATGGTGACTCGAACTTCGAAGTCCCCATGGAGACTCGAACTCGAGCCCTGCTCTGATACCAAATGTTACGCACTAGCACCTCTAGTGATAACCAACACACCAAAAGGGCGGATCCTTCAAAGAAATCGTTATCCAGTGGGCTCCAACCTTTCCAAGGCTTTATCCCATACCCCACAGACCATATCAGACTCGCACAGTGGTCATCCTCTTGCCAGCACACTTGCAGGCGGGAGAACCAAGAAGGCGGGTCCAGCATGGTGGACTATGTATTGGTGGCTAAGCAAGACATGCATGTCATCAAGCACTTCTGAGTGGGAACAGATGGTAGGGATGAGGAGATGGACCTAGACCACCTGCCACTCTACTTGCAGCTGGCTTGGCAGGTTGCTCCAACCTGTACAACACCTCCTCGCATGCCCCAGCTCCAATTGGACTATGAGCATGCTTAGACTTACTCCCAGGTGCTCATGGAGGATCTGGCAAGCATTCGCAGCGCTCTACGTTGGCGCAACAGGTGGGCAGGCTCATTGACGTCCTCGGGGCTGCTACAAAAAATTGTTTTGGGAGAAGCTGCCCCGACGAACATCAGGGGCCACGACCTTCCTGCTTAACCCGTGGTTTGATGCCGAGTGCAAGGAACACAAACGCTAGCTCTGCCAGGTCATATACCATGTTGTATGCCTGGATGCGATCAGGCAATACTGCACTTTCTTTAAGGCTAGAAAGGCCAGGTATATTGCGGCCCATCAGCAGGAAATGTTCTTCCTCCTAGAACGTCGTCCCAGGACCTTCTTGCAAAGAGTGCTCAGAAGACGAGTATCGCCCACAAGAAACATCACCTCCAAGCAAGGGGGACAATACATGTAGTAGCGCTACAATCTTGAGGGTGCACAGATAGCATTACCCCCTCCAGTAGAGCCCGGTGCTGGGAATCACAGAGGCAGAGGTAGCGCAGAGGTTGCAGCGTCTAGCCAATGGCAAAGCGCCAGACCTTGGCGGCATGCAGGCGGAGTTACTCAAGTGGGTAGGACCGTCCATGGCGTCAATACTAACCGCCATGTTCAAAATGGCATTGCGGGAAGGTTTTCCCCCGCAGTGGACCACTAGTATGGTGGTTCCAATCTACAAGGCAGGAGACCCACACTGTCCGGCCAATTACCGGACTGTCATGATTAGCTCAGTGTTTGCAAAGCTCCTCGCCGGGATCCTCGAGCGACAGTTGACAAGATTGGCAGGGGCAGCAGAAGTTCGCGCACTTATGGAGGCAGGATTTAGGCCGAGGCACTCAACCATTGATCACATCCTCACGCTGCGAACTCTGGTGAAGGACAACAGGAACCACCGGCAAGACCTGTATTGCTGCTTCGTAGACTTCGCCAAGGCTTTTGACACTGTGCCTCTCATCAAAAGCTGTGGACAAAATTGCAACAGCTGGAGGTGCCTGCGGAACTGCAAAACGTGGTGTACCAAGTTATATGAGACATGCTCAGGCCGGTTGTAACCAGCGGGCCAACTATTCGAGAGCAGTATTGGGGTCCGCCTCTGGGGATACCCTCTCTCTCCTAATCGTTTGGCATGTACATTGATCGGTTTGAGAGATGGCTTGTTGATAATGGAGGTGATGGAGCTCAACTTCTACACCAGATCACTAGGCAGCTGATTTATGCTGATGTGGACCTCTTGGCTCACACTTAGACAGACATGCAATGCCATCTCGATACCCTGACACATTTTGCTAGACGATTGACATGTCAACTTGGCCAAGACCAAGGTGGTCCTCATATCTTAACCCTCACTTATCCTGGCCAAAATGTCGAAGTGGTACCCATTTACAAATATTTGGGGGTGGAGTTTTTTACGCCATGAACCGGGACAATTCCATCGATTCACGAAGCTGCGGGTAGGTAGGCGCTCTATGCAATGTAGAATAATAGCCACGGCGGAGCTGTATGATTGGGCCCACCAATCACACCTATTCAAGGTACTAGTGGAAAATGTGCTTTAGTTGATCCGAATGGCCGGATGGGAGAGGATCAAGCAATAATGTATTCTGATACTGATAATAATCTATGGCTGGAGGAAACTAATGATGCACTTTGGGCCCGGAAATCAGCAGACGTTGCCTCAAATACCATGGGTAGGCATGTCCTTCAGTTATGCAGCACATTTGGGATGATAGTTTGTAATGGGCTGAAAGCTTTTCCCGAGAATCTAGCAGTACACATGCTATCAACCACGCAGGTAATAGTGTGGTTGGCGTTCTTTTGGGGCAGCCAGAACATGTTAATTTGATTGATGACTTTCAAGTGTTAGAAAGAGAGACTGACTCTGACCATGCACCACTTTTAGTACAATTTAAAGTTAAAGTGCAAAGACTTCATAAGAACAAAGAAAAAACTGCTCGGGTGAAAACCAATTATGAGCTTGCTCATATTTACAGGAAAGAGGTTACTTCTGAGCTCAATAATGCAGATTGGCCTGAAGTCTCAGTTGCTTACTAAATTGATACTTTATCTTCTATTGCTTTGTCAGTGGCAAGAGGGGTATTTGGTGTTTCTAGGGGGCGCAAATTTGGCCCATGCAAGAAGTGGTTTGACGAAGAGTGCAGGCTTGCTAAAAAACATTACAAGATTGCAGCTAATAGGGAAGAGGCTCTCAAATCTTATAAGCGGTTAGTAAGGCAAAAGAAGCGTTTATGGCTCAAATCACAAAATGATGAGATGTTTAAGGAGGTCAGGTCTAAATCCTCCAAGAAATTTTGGCAACGAGTCAAGATATCTCCTCCACAAATGGGAGATTTTTCGAAAGTGACTTGTTGGAGCACGTTGAAGACTTGTATAACATCCCGCCTTTGATTATAGCTGATATTCAGCCCATGTTTGAGGTTTTGGACATCATAGAGGCCCTCCAATCAATGCATAATGGTAAGGCAAATGATCCGCATGGTTTGGTAGCGCGAATTCTTTAAATGGGGAGGCTCAAGAATGCATGAAAAGCTTTGTGAATTATGTAACAAAGTGATGCTCAAAGGTAAGTTTCGGGCACTTGGTGCGTAAAGTAGAGTTGTTCGATTCATAAATCGGAGACAAAGACAATGTTAAAAACTACCGCACAATTTCTGAGTGAGCGGTTTTTGCTAAACTCTTTGCTTCTATGCTTGAACATAAATTAAGTGCTTGGTTGGACACCAATAAAGCTAGAGCACATTGTCAAGCGGGCTTTAGGCCTAAGCATTCTACCACGGATCACCCGGTGACTCGGGGGCTATTATGGAAGGAGGCGAAGGCCCGGAAATGAGAGGTGTCTAGCCTTTATTGATCGACTAAAGCTTTTGACCGTGTTAACCGAAAAAGCTACCGGATAGATTGGAACACATTGGGGTCCCCGTGGATTTCTGAATGGCGATTTGCTTATCTATATGAAAAGTTTTGGTTCAACTCTCTTTTCCCTCATCTGAACAAGTCAAAAGCACCGTTAAAACAGGGTTGTCCTTGCTCTCCAACCTTATTTGGGATTTACATTGTGAATTGGAAATTTGGCTTTGTCAAGGAGATGTTGGGGCTGATCTTCAAGGGTATGTAATCCACCTCCTCTTGTATCTGAGATGATATAGTTCTAGTTTCAAAGAGTTCAAGGCTTGCGTAACCTTCGGATAAGTTATTTGCATTTTGTATATCTAGAGACATGAGGATTAATCACGCCAAATCAAAAAGCCATGATCATTGGGTCTCAGTCACGCTGCTAAACCATTCATTGTAGTGGGTGTGAGATTGAAATTGTTACACAGTACAAATACCTTGGAATTGAAATGACCAATGATTATAAGTGGAGAATAGCTGTGGAGAAGCGGGTTACAGGTGGTTTCAGAGCTTTGTATGCCATGCTAAACCTCTGTTTAATACCATGCTAACACCAACTACCATAAAGTATCACCGTAAAGCAACCGAAGTCTTGAGGCCAATCGCATTATTGAGCTCGGTAACCTCTTTCTGTAAATATGAGCAAGCTCATAATTGGTTTTCACCCGAGCAGTTTTTTCTTTGGTCTTATGAAGTCTTTGCACTTTAACTTTAAATTGTACTAAAAGTGGTGCATGGTCAGAGTTTGTCTCTCTTTCTAACACTTGAAAGTCATCAATCAAATTAACATGTTCGCTGCCCCAAAAAGAACGTCAACCACACTATTACCTCGTGGTTGATAGCATGTGTACCTGCTAGATTCGGAAAAGCTTTCAGCCCATTACAAACTATCATCCCAAATGTCTTTGATAACGGAAGGACATGCCTACCCATGGTATTTGAGGCAATGTCTGATGGTTTTCGGTCCCCATGTTTACCATAAAGGACAAACCGTCCTAACTTGTGTATGAATGCACAAGTTGGGATAGTTGTCCTTTATGGTCGCCAAACATGGGGACCGGGCTGTCACAAAAGATGTGTAAACAGGTTGAACGGGTGCAAAAGTGTTTTCTACTAGAAGAGCTTGGAGTAAAAATCCAAACACCGTATTCTATGATGCTAGCTGAAGTAGGTATGCTCCCCTTGGAAGAGAGGCACTTATATGGACAATAAATTATGTGAGCAGGGATGAAGGAACTTGAAGCGAGCGGTTTTCCTTACTAGCGTTGAAAGAAACATCACAAAGGGGTGGTATCACCGTGTACTTGATGGGGCTGCTCAATGGGGCATATCATCACATAATTGGCCAGTACACCTTCGGGAAGTAAGTGATTTGATACAAAAATAAGTCTTGGAAGAGTTGTGAGGATTAGGCCAAGTATCGGGATGTGAAAAATAGTTCTATAAAAATGAAATAAACAAGTTGGAGCCTTATGAGGTGCAAGGATACATGCACTCAGAGATTAGCGTAAATTTGAGGAAATAAATATCCAAACTGCCCAGTTCTCACCACCTTGAGATTGAGGTCGGAAGATGGAAAGAAATTCCAAGAGAGAGCCGATTATGTCCGTGTTGTATTTCTTTGCCACAAGTGGAGACCCGAACATCATGCTTTCTTGAATGCCCCCAGATATGAGCATATCAGGGATAGATTTGGTATTGGGAACATCACACTTGAGAGCTATTGTGCATGCCACCGCTTTGGCCGTGTACATACAAGCGATCATTAAAGGAAAGGGAAGACACTATGGAATTATATCATAACACGAGCATATTTTAATGGTCGCATTTATTCAAAAACTTTTGAGGTACTTTATTCATATACGAGTTCCATTGTATTGGTCGTCATATAGACCTAAGGGTCTCTACATTGACATTTTAATAGAATTATTATTATTATTATTATTATTATTATTATTATTATTATTATTATTATTATTATTATTATTATTATTATTATTATTATTATTATTATTATTATTATTATTATTATTATTATTATTATTATTATTATTATTATTATTATGGGGTCGAGGTCTAAGGCCCGGTGGTTTCTCTCGCCACTTGGAGAAGGTGCAGAAAGCTTTCTTGGCATGGGCCCTGGGGGCAAAGTCCACAGTTCCATACCAAATACCGTTGCAGGAGACAGACTCCTTGCCTCTTCAGAGGGAGGCCCTTGATAGACACATCATCTACTTCCAGAAGGTGGTCAGTATGGATGATACTTGCCTCCCTAACCTCGCTTACACCGTGTTAATGGGGCCTCAATGCCTAAAGGCCTGTTGGCAAGAAAATAGAACTCAATGGTTGGCGGATGGAATGTGCAAGAGCATAGGTGCATCCGAGTGCAAAAGACAGACGACCGCCAGTCTCATGCAAGTATCTTGATACATGCTTCCTCGCAAGCTATGGGATGCGACTCATAGCTTGATGACGACACATTACCAATGCCACATAAACCCCACACTGAGCAGGACTCGCAATGCCACCTTCGCACCCATCTACCCATGAAAAAGCGCATATCCATTGCCTCTATCCTCACAGGCACACCATCTCTGGATTGAGACGGGGAGATGGATTGGGAAGCCACGCCAGGAGAGGCTTCGTCAATGCTTCCAAGTCAGAGATGTGAAAGACGAATGCCACACCCTTCAGAGCTGTCCGGCATATGATGAAATTCGAACACGCTATGTTGAGCTAGTCTGGCATGGCCAGCCCCTGCATGAGATGCTGGGATTATACCTTCAAGAGGCCATGGATCACCAAGATCAGCTCGGTCCTCGAGCACTCGCCTGATATGTGTACATATTTTTTCCCCCTCATGATAGATGTCTGTACAGTTTGACATCACTGCTATTCATGTCATAGTTTTTCCCTCGAAAGCCCTTTGGGGTGGGGGTTTTCAACTCAAATAGTAATACATTTGATGCACCTCACTTTTGGGTTCCATAGACCGATTGGTCACCTTGATGATAAAAACTCTATTCTATTATGTTCTATTCTATTCTCTTTATAACATAGATTGTGTGGATCATCTATGCCAAAGACACGAGAATATCAACCAATAAATGAAGAAGAGCATATCTGTTAATGGTTGTGAGGGTCCAAATCGGAGGAGAGGGCCTGGGAGGGAGGACACTGCGTCAAAGCTGGGGTGTATCTTCTAGGCAAAGAACTCTCCCCTACCCCACCCTTCCATCCTCTATGGGGACTGAGAAATAGGGAAAGCTTTTGGGTCGATATATGCCAAACAATTGAACAATGAAGATAGACCACTCTTATCTAAATGATGAAGAAAATAATCATCTGAATGGGGTTATTTTTCGATAATTTCTTTAGCAGATCCTTCAAGTGTTTACATGAGTCCTAATTCCATATTTCCCAATATGAATAGACGTAAGAATATCTTCATGTATAAGACGTTTGCTGATAAGTATTAAGACTCAAATTTGTATCTCTATAAAAAGAGAGGAAAAATGGAGAGATATTTTTTTGGTTCAATTATCATTCTTCTTAGAAAAAGTGATGAAATTTGGTTCCTTTATTTGGGGTTCAATCCCAAACATACTTCAATAGGGGACGGATCATACCATCTCCTAAAGTGGAAATGGATAAAGTATCTTTTGTTCTTTCTTTCCAGTTTAATAGGAAGAAATGACTTGATGGAACAATAAGCTCTAATGACATATTCAACAAAACTTGGACTTATTCAGATTTAAAAGATAGCACTTCAAGGATGCTATTATAAGAATATATGTATTGTTATATGTATTGTTTAATTCTTCTTGATTATTATTATATTATTTATAAGTTTTAATTAGATAAGTTTATCTTTAAATTAAAGCCTTAACAGTCATCAAAGCATAAAATTGCTTTTCAAACTAATTTTCACTTGAATCTATTTAGAATTAGACATTTCAAGAACATAAAATTTCAATTTTCAGTGATTTAACAAATTTAATGTTAACAATCATAATAATTTCTAAATGAAATATGATGGTTTGATAAGTGATGACTTAAAATTATTATAAGAATTTCACAAATCGGATGTATCTTCAGCTTGCGAAGATTGAAGTGAACCAAAAAGCTCTTAATAAGCTTCTCACGAATGATATGGGAAAACGCACTTTAGTCCGTGATGCCCCTCAATGGAAGGCTGCAAAACAAGATGTACAATAAAAAACTATAAAAAGACTCAAATGACCAAAATACGGACAAGTTAAGCAATTAAAATACTTATTTGGCAAAGTACTAACTTGAATACACAATAGAGAATGAGTGATTCACTTTTTAGTAGATAACGTCTCGTTCAAATAAATGATAGCCAATCTAAAAATAGATGTGAATTAGTATAACATGTTAATGTAACAAAATTATCATAAAAGAGTAAAGTTATTACCATGAGATGGTTTGCGGCATCAATTAACATGGCCATTAGCTTTTCTCGCTCAGAACATTCGTTCATGGTCTCGGGCCAAGTCACAAACGACGGATCCCTCCAATAAATTCTATACAACATACCTCCTACTAACCCAAGTGTAGTAATGCTAGTGATCACTTTGCATTCTCTTTGATCCCTTCTATAATCTTAGTTAAAATACCCTTCCCAAACACCCATGCTAACTTATCAATGGGGATTTGGGATACCATTACTTTGGCTTTTGGTTTTGAGTGAATAAGTACGCGGACACAACGACAAGGGCACTACCACCATCTGACACATATGACACATCAAATATGAATATAACATATTCAAACAAAACTTGGACTTATTCAGATTTAAAAGATAACACTTCAAGGAATGTATTGTTTAATTCTTCTTGATTATTATATTATTTATAAGTTTTAATTAGATAAGTTTATTCTTAAATTAAAACCTTAACAGTCATAAAAACATAAAATTGCTTTTCAAATTTTACTTGAATCTATTTAGAATTAAACATTTCAAAAACATAAAATTTCAATCCTCAGTGATTTAACAAATTTAATGTTAACAATCATAATAATTTCTAAATGAAATATGATGGTTTGATAAGTGACGACTTAAAATTATTATAAGAATTTCACAAATGCGGATGTATCTTCAGCTTTGCGAAGATTGAAGTGAACCTAAAAAAGCTCTTAATAAGCTTCTCACGAATGATATGGGAAAAACTGCACCTTAACCGTGATGCAGCCTCAATGGAAGGCTGCAAAACAATATGTACAATAAAAACTATAAAAGACTCAAATGACAGAAATACAGACAAGTTAAGCAATTAAAATACTTACTTGGCAGTACTAACTTGAATACACAATAGAGAATGAGCAGATTCAGCTTTAGTAGATACGTCTCGTTCAAATAAATGACAGTCAATCTAAAAATAGATGTGAATTAGTATAACATGTTAATGTAACAAAATTATCATAAAAGAGTAAAGTTATTACCATGAGATGGTTTGCGGCATCAATTAACATGGCCATTAGCTTTTCTCGCTCAGGCCATTCTACCATGGTCTCGGGCCAAGTCACGAATGACGGATCCCTCCAATAAATTCTATAGAACGTAGCTCCTACTAACCCAAGTGTAGTAATGCTAGTGATCACTGCATTCTCTTTGATCCCTTCTATAATTTTAGTTAAAATACCCTTCCCAAACACCCATGCTAACTTAGCAATGGGGATTTGGGATATCATGACTTTGGCTTTTGGTTTTGAGTGAATAAGTACGCGGACACTACGACAAGGGCACTACCACCATCTGACACATATGACACATCAAATATGAATATGACATATTCAACAAAACTTGGACTCATTCAGATTTAAAAGATAGCACTTCAAGGATGCTATTATATTATAAGAATATATGTATTGTTTAGTTAATCTTGATTATTATATTATTTATAAGTTTTAATTAGATAAGTTTATTCTTAAATTAAAACCTTAACAGTCATCAAAGCATAAAATTGCTTTTCAACCTAATTTTCACTTGAATCTATTTAGAATTAAACATTTCCAGAATATAAAATTTCAATTCTCAGTGATTTAACAAATTTAATGTTAACAATCATGATAAGTTCTAAATGAAATATGATGGTTTGATAAGTGATGACTTAAAATTATTATAAGAATTTCACAATTTACAAGCTTTGACACTTTTAAAAACACTTTAAGAAAAATTTTAGTTTGAAATTTATTAAATTATAAAGTTAATGTTTTAATTATAACTATGAATAATTGAAAATATATTGAAAATTAATCAATAATAAACTTTTCAAATTTTTTTTTTATTAAAGCATAAGTGTATCATTTAATTAATTTCAGTCTAAAATTTTCTTTAAGTATTTTGAAAAATAACATTTAATTATACTGAGCCTTTCTTACATGAAAATTTAATTGTAAATAGATTAAAGTGAAAATTAGTTTAGAAAGCAATTAAATACTTTAGTAACCATCAAAATTTTTATTAAAAGATAATTAAGACAAATTATTAAAATCAATAAGAGTTAAAATATATATAATCTTATCATGGGATCCTTGAAATATATTTATTAGATTTGAATAAGGCCAAATTTTGTTAAATATGCTCCTCTCCCTCGTATCTTCTATGTGGCCTCTCATTATTTCATTTAGCTATTTCTCATACTCCCTCTTGAAGCCAAGGACTTATATCAGACCCTGAACTTTGTTGCTAGGATTCATAAACAGCTAGATGAATGGCTATCCAAGATGGCTTTATCCCAATCCATGACGTCAGGATGGTATCGAGAGGCAATTTCATGGGCAAAGAGATGGGGAATATCACTACACGCTTAATAGGAGGACCGATTTGGGTACCAGAGAACTAGTGCAGACTAGAGTTGTTGAGCAACTTTGGGCGAGAGAAGGGTTCACTTAATGGTCGGGTTATATCTCAAATGTAAATTCATTATTGGTGTATCCAAAGCAAGCTACGAAAGCTAGTATCCCAGACATTTGAAACAATGCATAGCAAGATACAAGACAAGCTCTCACAAATTGCATGTGGAAATAGGTTGATGGTCAAAACTCCAAAAGAAGAATGATACTGCAAGGTATGTGAATTGAATATTGTGGAAGATGAAACCCATGCTTTTTTGCATTGCCCAATATATGAAGATATTTGGAACAAATTCTGCGTAAAAGAGGCTGATTTTTTCTCTTTGTTAGATAGAGATCCAATGGAGCTTAATATTTATTTCAAAGCGCTCTCTAGTATTGAAACTATGAGCCAAAAACACATATATATTTTTGCTCCATGGCCTTCAAGGTCCAAAGTGGGTGTGATCAATTCAATTATTGTTATTATTAACTTGATTTTAGATCTATTTTGATAAAACAAAAAATAGGTTGTATAAAACATAACAGTCAATCACAACAAATTTTGTTCTATATTTGGAGATGAAGACAATACTTTTATTCATGATTAGGCTCTTAGATTAAGGTGTACCGTACCATTAGGTGGAGAAGTGTATGAATGCCAGTCCCATCATCTGTAATGTGTACTGAGAATGAAGTGGGTGGGTGCAAGTCTTCTCGTGTGTAGAGGTTACCATCAGGTGGAGAAGTGGATGAGTGCAAGCCTCGTCATATGTAATGCCTATTGAGAGTGAACTGGATGAGTGTAAGTCTTATTGTGTGTAGTGTGTATTTGAGAATGAATCGCCATATGTCCTAAATGGATGCTGCCAATAGGGTATGACTAAAACTACTAACTAGCTAACTATTCAGAAAGAAGATGCAAATGCTTCAATTAGAAATCATTTGAGAAGGGTGGAACATTGTGCTGAAATTGTGCTTGGGAGCTCTGCCTCTGCTATTGTAAGTTTCATAGTTGCAATGGTGATTACAAGAATCTTCAACAAAGACTTGTTAGACATGGTTCCAACTTTGATGTCTTGTGGTGAAGCCCGACTTTGTGGCCATCATGATGCCTAATTTGATGTGGGTGAAGTGATTGTAGTCGTGGTTTTAAGAAACATGATTTCAAGGAACTTGCATACATGTTTTCCGCAATGTCTGTTGTTTGACCGTAAGTATACACTCAAACAAGCTCTTAGTGCATTTCCTACACGATTCTGAAGCAAAGTTTGTACACTTAAGATACAAGCGTGTACATTTATGTAGAGCTTATGCTCTTTGATAGATTAATAATTTGGTTCCTATAATTTTGTTTTGCAAGAAATGGTTGTAGGTTTATGTGATTTTTCTATCTCAAAATTCTGGTCTAGTTTTCTGTACATATGCTTTTAACTCATGTTATATCTAATAATGCAAAAGTTGTGATGTTCCACATATTTATATGCCTTTCTAGATATAAATACTTGACACGTCACTAGAAATAATTAATGGTGCATTACTTATTCATAAACTAAGGTTAGCTATATTAACTCATTAATTATTAAGATGGAAAACTAATCCTAAACCCTAATTCATTTAGGGCTTAACCTAATATTAAGAAGGCTAAAATATTAAATTAGTTAATGATAACTAATCTAGAATTGCCACTTGGCCCAAATTGATTGGGCAAGGCAGACCTGCTAACTTTGGGTCACCCAAATTGGGGCTTCCACGCCGGGGATGGGCCTGACACTCTTTCGACTACACGATATGGCCATTTGAGTGTCCTTAACTCGAACGGGCACGATGAGCCGGCCTTTAGATTCAGGGGAGTAAGTCAGATATGGATGCGAGGGCTGCTGATGTGGCACATGTCCTCTAGCACACCCAGGATTCCATTGTGCCCGGGGAGGGGACGCCTCCTTAACCTGCCTCATCGGACCGGGGAGATGTAACCCAGAATAGTCTCATAGGGTGATTCCATGAGATTGCATTTCCGGAAGGCTACAATCACGCCATAGCATGTTCTAGCCTATCTACAACGTGTGCATAGGAGGGGCAGATGGAGTGGACTATCCTAGCCATTGTGTTCTATGCCAGTCAACGCCATGTTATGCTTCTGTCTATTGTTATCCAGAGGCCCTGACTGTCAATCGACCCTCTTGAGTCTGAACTCGGGGTAGAAACCTCATTTACAGTGCATTTCCTTTGTATATTGGTATCATATTTTCGTTTGTATTGATGATGGATGGACTACCCTTTGTGGTGGTATATTATTTATTTGTATTGTTGCCAGGTGATAACATGTATGTACGCATCCGCTATATGGGATTTCCATATAAGGCATGGGACAAATGACACCTCCGTGTCCTTCACCCAGATACTTAGCCATCACAAGTGGTCCGAGTCAGACAGATGGCCTTTCCGTGGTGATAGAGTCGTCGTGGAAGGAGAATTTTTCGTATTTATACAATGGGAGCATCAGATAGGGTTAGGGGAGCATCCACGAAGCAAACATTGTGGAAATTGTTTCATGCCTTTATTATAGTATATTTTAGTGAAATGTTGTCTTCCCTAGGGTCTCCTATTCAAGGGGAAACAAATATCTTTGGGGAATCGGCTAAATATTCTCGAAATGAGATATTAAAAAGGGATGTGTATATAGTTTGTCCCCTATACTCAATAATATGCCCTGATGAGGATTTCACTCCTTACCAAAAAGCATTTGGGACTATGTTACTATTGAGTTAATTGTCTAGTTGTCCTTGTAGCAAAATTTCTTACATGCTTTCATCGATTGAATAACATGAGGGAAACCCTATATTTTGCAAATGTCTTTGAGATAGATTGACATCATTAATTTTCTTCTAGAGGCAATGGAGGATTATAAGCAATGTGGTCATAATTGACACGATTTTTTGTAGCACTTGCTCTTGCACAAAATTAGAACAAAAATAATGCAAAGATCAGAAGCCAAATATGTCTATATTTAATAATTGTAAAATTTCTTATTAACTTTTAGCCACGTTCGAGTGGTTAAGGAGACAAACTTGAACTGCTAGGTTCTACCTGCACAGGTTCAAATTATGTTGTTGAGGATTCTTGTTTCTAAAAGATCATTAGTAGGCTTATACATTCTTTGGATCCCATGGCCTCATAGTCTTCGTGAACATTAAAAATCTATTATATTCTATTCCTAAAACAAGCTAGCTATTTGGGTCCCATATCTTTCAAGAAAACACTAGATATTAATTAATATTATCATTCGAATTTGGCTTTGAGCAGCTTAGAATGTCAGTTATTGGCTGCATTCTTTCCTGCCCATCAAAATTTTACACCTGAACAATAATGCTTGAACGTTGTATATCATTAAACATCTTCTTCAAAAAAAACTGGGATCTGTCTGGGAAAGGCTGTAGACTTAGCAAGTAACCAAATTATATCCATTCTACTGTAATTTTTCTCATTTGTTGATTTCCTTTCATTGAGAGCACAAGATTCAAACTCTTTATCACAACCACTATCACTATCTTCAGCTCATTGTCCAGCACACTCAAGTATATAGATACGGGCTTACTATAAGAAGTTCATTCAATCCAGTTGCATGGCAAATCCATTTTACTAATATCTCTATAGCAATACAATCTTGCAATTTTTCAATTTGGGTGTCGGATTTTCGTGTGTTAAATATTAACTTCAACTCAAAAACAAATTGTGCCACCATGAATTCCACATACTAAAGTAGATGTGTTGGTCCTTAGAGACTAATATACAAATACATGTATTACCAGTTCCCTCACCTCTCTGAAGCAAGGTGTAACGGATTAATACACAAATACATGTGTTACCTGTTCACTCACCTCTCTTAAGCAAGGTGTAACAGACCTGACCACTTGATGGTTCAATATACATATTTAAGTACGTACATATGTATATACATGATGGATTGTACATAAGCAAAGGCTTTGCCTCTATGGAGGATTTCCAAGAGCTTTCCAAACACGTAAAGGCAAAAGAAGGAGCCGTGGCGGCATTTGGAAGACTGCATCTGAAGGATCGCATCAATGCTGGACTGCATCAATCTATTTTGTCAAGTGGAAATTCTCGCTGATTCAATTAAGATAATATATACTTTCATAAAGGCTTCATAGCTATATATATTTGAGAAGATGTGGCATAACTGGATAGCTTCCAAGCAGATGGACTGCAATCAGATTGTAGCATGCCTAATTATAGTTGCACAAGGATGAAAGACTAGTGCGAATCAATCTTAGGGTTCTCATGCCTTGTGATATAACTTTGAAAGCATCTAAAGGAAGGCTTGGTGAATATGTGAAAGGGTAATTTGCCAATATTAGGTATGGATTGAACTAAATATTACTTGTTGAGAATCTGAGTTAGTTATGCACTGGCAAACTCGAAAAGCACCAAGAGGATGAGGAAAGTCATGTGGATCGTGTTGAATTTGCTACTAAAGGGCTAATTTTGATGAATCAAGGATTGTTTTTATATAATCAATGGTTGTTCCTATCCTTGGATACTGCTTGAAGAGCTCAAAGGGAAGCTCTAAGCTACCGAAAATTAGAAAATCAGGCTAGAAGATAGATCGAGATTACGAAAGGAGTAAATTCAAGCTAAGAAAGACTGATTTGTCTTGGGAGGACTCTAATATGAGGAATCAAATGCCATAACTAAATGTTAAAGCTTCCTCAAGTAGGTCTACATTGCCTTTTTGTTGGTTCTATTATTTCTTCTTGCTGTTGTTTACATTGTTAACTAACAAGGAATAAACCATTGGGATAACGTTGCTTTGCATGTGGTCAGAGACATGAGTTGATTATAGACTAACTCTAGCGAAAGAGACATTGTGTAAATAAAATGCTAATGAAAAGTAAAAGGATGTGTATAATTCTAATATATATGAGTCAAAGATATATTGGGAGTCTGGAGATGGAGACTAGATCAAAGTTTGTTTTGTCATGAACTTCAGGGAAAAATGGTCGTGGAGCGATGGGAATCATAAAGCTAGACATTGTTGTTTACGTATGCGTATTTTACCTCTGGGCACATATAGTACCTCATGTATGTAAAATCGCAATTATACTATACCTTAAAGTTACTTTGCCAATTTTCCAATCGTTTTGTTTAATGCGCATTATAGCATTATTGATCCGAAAACTCATTATAATGCATTACTTAATCCAATTAAAAATTCCAAATATCTTAAATATGCTAAATGGCCGAAATGACCCATAAAATTCGAAATTTTTAAATATGAAAAGGAACTAAATTATTTACACTCAAAATCAAAAAAAAAAAAAGCCTTAAGTCTTAAAACACCCCAGGTATTTAAGACTTTTGTCTTACTATCCCAAAAGGACTTAAAGACCCAATTAGCAATCCTAGAAAAAAGACAGGTGCAAACCTTTTTCCAGGCCAAGATTTGAGTCAACAAGAAAAATTTATAGTCTTTGAAACAGAAAAGTATTATTAAGACACTTAAATTATTTAGACACTGATTCTTTTCCCAAAATATGATGGAGTATATATAGTATTTCCAAGAATTAATATGTAATAAGACAAAAAACAACATAATATATCCCAAGTAACAGCAGTTCCGAAAACAAATCAGTAGAAAAAATATGTTTATAGACTGCATTGTCTGGAACAACATATTATCTTAAACTTAAACCAAAACGACATATTGTTTTTATGCATCCTTCATAAACTGCAAATACTGTTTAGAGATCACCATTTTCAGAATATAATTTGTGGAAAAAATAGCTCCCATGAACTAATAAAAGAAATCTGGAGGAGGAACTCCGGTTACCTGCAATAAAACCATAAGCAAGTAGCCTTGGAAGGGTAAATGCCTAAGCTACCACAGGTAAGCTATGGAGTTACTCAGCACATTGCCTTTCACCAAATTGTCCTTTACACATAAATAAATGTTAGATAGACGTTAGTATATGCTTATGAAATCAACAGAGTATTTCAACCTTAGTCGTTTTAATCAAGTAGTGAACTCAGATCCATAACATGTCATTCTCAATCCCATTTAGGAAAAAACTAAGTCTAAGTTATCGATGGGTTCCCATATGTGTATAGCAGCATTCACCAAGTTAGCTTTACAATATTCCATCAGATCTTTATGCTGTTTATACAAAACATTCGCCCAACCAGCAACCACCATGCTTTACAAAATTAAGGTTTACCAGTAAAGGATATGTTGAACTAAGCCTCAGATCTATGTAAAGTAGAAAACCAGTTTATAAACTTATGAGTTACATATTAACTTTCAATAAAGAGCAGCAGTCTACTTTAAGCACAGAACTTGTAAACTCTTCATGAGGGTTCTTGTCATGTGTCCAATATCATACGGTAAGCTAGGGAAATTATTCTTCTTCAAAGTGTTGAATACAATCCGTACGATATCCTTTTTGTTGAAGCCATTTTCACAAAATGCCATAATTAAACATTGGATGTCTGTAGCAGCTGTAATAGGGGAGGAGTGCATATATATATGGTAGTATTTGGAATATGATGACCTTACTTGCTTGTCCTTAGGGCCTGCAACCAGATGCCTTAATGAACTTGTTCACTTTAAAAGGTAGTTTCCTTCTTTTATCGTATCTGTAAAAGGTGAACATGCCTAAGTGTGGATTTGTGACCTGAATAGTGAGATTCATCACATGAATCATGTGCCCCCATGGCTTCTGTCCTGGAAATTGCTTATTGTACACCGTCTCATCTTTGTCGAGATGATTCATATTATATATAGTGCAATCCGCATCTTTGGAAAAGAATTCTTGTACATCCCCAGCATTGATCAAAGTAAGGTCATCAAAATATCTGTAAGCAAACTAAAACCTTGGAATTCCACTTGTTCTTTTCAAATGTGCCATCTTAATTATGAAGAGTTCAAACCATGCCAGATAGATGTTACACCATGCAGGGCTACATGAGAAGCCCATGGGTCTCCCTTTTTTTTGCCTCCAAAGTCATTCCCCATTTGTAAGTAACAATGGCATAGAAGCCATGTATTTATGTTCTTAAAATCCATTTTTGTCAGAATAAACTTATTTGTAACAGATATAGATCAACACACTTATCCCATTTTGCTTTGATGCCAATACTTTTTATCTTGACAAAAAACTTCTGTAATGGAGCAATATGTAGTTTATATTCCCAAACCAACTCAGCAACATCATCCATTATCTCAATGATTCCATCTTTTCCGAATAAAGGTATGTTTTTATAGCATTTCATAATGTCTGCTGTAACACACCTAGGGGGTTGTGGGATAAGTAAATAATTTTTATTCTTAACCTCAGGTCAGGAATATTTAAAAGAATTGCAACGGTTGGGAAACATATTGAATACGGGTGTCTATACTAAGGTACGGTAGGTATCTGAGAAAAATAGCGGTAATATCTGAACTGGAATAGCAGATCTATGATTAGAGGAGATAAACTAGATAAGAATTTGTAAGAGTAGAAAGATGGTCTCTATTATTGGAAAGAAGACGATATTGTTCTAATTTTAGAAAATGCCGATAGTATTAAAAAAAAGGGAAACTTTAAAACATGATAACTCAGCGGGCGTTTATTAGACTGGAGCGAACTTAACTATTCTGGAAAGTCCTCCGAGTCTAGTTTCATAATTGGGGTGGCATCTCTCGTGACTCCTTATGGTTAGAGAGATATCGCAGAAAAGGTGGACAGGGGTCAGAATTTAACTTGTTCTTTTCAAATGTGCCATCTTAATTATGAACTTGAGTTCAAACCACGCCAGATAGATGTTACACCATGCAAGGCTACATGAGAAGCCCACGGGTATCCCATTTTTTTGCCTCCAAAAGTCATTTCCCGTTTGTAAGTAACAATGGCATAGAAGCCATTGATTTATGTTCTTAAAACTTATTTTTGTCAGAATAAACTTATTTGTAGCAGATAGATCAGCACACTTATCCCATTTTGCTTTGATGCCAATACTTTTTTATCTTGACAAAGAACTTCTATAATGGAGCAATATGTAGTTTATATTCCCAAACCAACTCAGCAACAACATCCATTATCTCAATGATTCCATCTTCTCCGAATAAAGATATGTTTTCATAGCATTTCATAATGTCTGCTGAGAAAAGGTTATGTATCTTGTTGGGAAGGTTAAGTACAAGGTCATAAGTAGAACTAATAGTCCAGTAATGATTTACTTTATTCCCTAACCAAATATTCGGGATGTTCTGTATTCCATTTGCATATGAGAGGCCATAGATCAGTTACACTACTTAGCATTGCAGTAATCAAATCTGCAATCTCAGTGAAGATGCTATTATGAGCATTGGTGATCCATCAATACTCACCCCTGTGTGCCTTAAAAATACCCATGAGGTAAGGTAATTTATCACTGAAACTCTTTAGAAAAGGGCACAGTCCATGTATACCTGTTATGCACTCAGATTTGGTCTCTTTAATTCCCAATGAAATTCTTTCAAAATTCAAACATTCAATCGTCGGGCCATCTCTCTGATATGCTTTTGGCATATGAAAGAGGCATTATTATTCGCCTTATCTAGACCTGAGATATACAAGTTTTGATTTAACCAGTCCAAGTTTCTCTTAACATCCCCTTGTACTTGTATAAATACCACAAAAGTTGTATTTGACATGCAAGGTATTCCCAACTCGGCCCGAAACTCCATCTCGTTAAGCCTGGGTGCCGCCATCGTTAGTTTTAGTGCATACTGAAAAACATCAGCGGAACAAACCCTAAAAAAAAAAAATGTTTTGAAATATTCTAAAAAAACAATTCCCAAAGGACTTTTGGTCATGTAAAAACACCTTAGTGAAACTTGGCAATCAGTGTCGAGTGAAAACCCAAGTATTATCTCTGTTAGTTAGAAATCTATTGTACCATCTTGATGTTCATAAGGAGAGAGAGAGAGAGAGAGAAAAAAAAAAAAAAAAAAAAAAACCGCTGAACTAGCATCACTAGACCGGACATCCCGCCTTGGTCAATCCCTTAGCAGTATTATCATACCGTAACTAAACAGAGCATTTCTAGCATGGTACTTAATTACCCTTGTCTTTTACTTTATTTTCCTTTTTTTTTAAGAAAAGGACAACAACCAAATAAACATTAAACCATAGAGACAATTCATCTTTTATCATAGGTCAAATGCCATTTATACTTGATCATATTATCATAAGGTAGCTTCTTATCATAAGATACCAGCCTGCTATGCCTACATATGTATAAGTAACATATGTATAAGTAATATGTCATCCTTATGGCATTTAGTTCAAAAGGTTTTATTCAAACTACCTTACAGCCATTGATATTATTTTGAAGACCATTAAGTACCACAAACATCATGGGTCTTAGACTAACTGAGTCTAGGTGTGACTTTGTTTTAAATCATTCACCTATCCGATGGTTTTAACCATTTGAAGATGTTACCATCATGTATTTAAGGAAAACCATCATTTTTAGAAGTCTGCCATCTCTTATCTTATTGATTATAACAGCTCTATTAACCCGTGCATTTTCACAGACCAATTGAATTTAATTATCAGTCCATGCATATGTAACTGCAGGCTTAGTTATTCCACTATAACATGCTTATTTATGCAAATCAATGCTCAAGAAGGAATAATAACCATATATATCCAACAAAGTATCATATATTACTCTGTTATATTGCTACTTTTATGCTCCAATGATCGTAAAACATAAGGCGATCAGAACATAGACGATTTTGGGCATATATTTTTTTGTCAAGTCTACTGCTGTATAAAAATAGAGGTCCATACAGCAGCATATTCATTTAGCTATTTTATGCTTATAGATCAACTGGAAAAAGCTCTAAGTATACTGTTACAATGTACAAAAAAGTTTTTAGAAAAGAAACACATCCTCTATTGGTTCCATGCTATCATAAGCTTCATCTCTGAGTCGTCCTTGCAACTTCCTCATCCGGTTACTCCATCATCCATACATGCAATGTAAAGCTATTTAAGCAAAGGACACAATGGGAAGAAAGCCCCGTCCCTGCAGCCAATCAAGCAAACATTAGCGGTAAACCCGGTAAAGATGCAAGGGCCAAAAGGTACTATGGGGTTTTCAGTTTATAACTGATTACCCATTGCGCCATTTGCCCGTTAGTATTACAAAGCATATAAAGAAAAGCGGAGTATTATTTAGCCACTGCCCTTGTTTACAAAGAATACATCATTCTATATAATTTAAGAATCTGGATCAGTAATATCTGGATATGTTACTATTGTCATGCATTATTACATGGGCTACATCATCCTGAAGTCTAGTCCATGCTAGTTAACCTTTTTCCGCAGAAATATAAGTCCTATAACTAGGATTTGGTCTCCTGTCACTTCATATCAGTGATTTTAGAAGGAAACATAACTTAATGGTTATATTTCCATCCTATTTCTTATGACAGCCTATGCATTAGAACAACCTTATGCTTTTTTTTTTCCCTTTTTATTCTATATGATCATTAATGGCAGTCTAAGATAAGTCTACTGTAAAGCAAACATATAGATTTAAGAACCACTCTGACTACAAGGAACCTGAGATTCGTCTGGTTCTTCAAAGTATTCTTGTGTATCTCTGACATTTTGAGCAGATTGGAAGTCCTCTTGGCGTTTTCCGCCATATGCTCTGTTGCCCTTACGATAACCAGTTATGTCATCCCTGTGGTTGAAGCTCCTCTTCTGGCCATAGCCACCTCTATACCCTCTTCCATCCATAGCCGGATCTTTGCTCCGAGTATGTAAGGCGCAACCTTCAAACTCCTGTCTAAGTGATTCCTTGTTCAGCCACTCTTCTTCAGACCCTGAGGTCTCACAACCATCAGAATAAAACCCCATTATGTGGGTGTGGTCTCCGAGATCAAGACTTGGTATTTGGTCCAGCCGAATCCTTTTGCATATCCGCCAACCGCCGAACTATCCGACCGCGCTCTCATGCAATTTAGATTAACTCCCCCAAAGGCATTCAATTTTAAGCCGCTATGGATTTTTATCCCAACTATATTTAAAAGGAGCATTATTTTCCCATTCTTTTCATAAGGGTATTACCACACTTAGATATGGTTATGTGCTAGGCACTATATACTAGGGCCATCAATGTGATATCATACAAAATAAGTTAGTCATGCTTGATATACCCATCTCCTCATGTAGCATTGCACACTTTAACATTATACTCATTAAGAGTAGGAAGTTTAATTGAATTATATGACCTTGTATTTCCAATGCCCCTTTGCTAGTGAGCATTACAGATCATGATGCAAGATATTATAAAAAATAAAAATCCCCCGCCCTCAATGTGGAATGTGACTAACATACCTTGATTATCTTGTCGCGGAGCATTGGGATGGCTAACCCCCCAATCGCTACAGGGGTTATGCCACATCCCATAATCACGTTAGCCTTGAAACTGTTTTTTACAGACATAATACAAAGGAAAGGAAAATATCATAAAATCCGTGCATTTATAGTCACACCTTCTTTAGTATGGTTTTAGAAATTGGAGCAGTACTGCACAATCATATTGCAACCCAGGGAAGTTGTTAATTTGGATGTACTTATATACTCCTTTTCTTAGACCTCTTTGATCAAAGCCATTGTTCTGAAAATTCTGAATCAGTAGCTTAATGTCTTTGGCAGCAGCTCTTGGACATGTATGAACATACATGTATGGTAGTATTTGAGACACAATGACATTCCTTGCCTGGTAATATGGCCTGCAGCTACTGGCATGGACATATTTGAGGACTTCGAATGGTAATACATCTCTTTTATCAAACTTAGTGGTCTGGTATATGCCATTAGCTCTGCTAAGGATCTCTATTGTCATATTTAGAAAGTTAGCTTTATACGCGTAAGCATGCATTGAATCTTCTTTGAAAGCAATACTGGTTTCCTCTTTAATCCCAAGATACTCCATGTCGTAGATCATTATCTTGTCTTGTTTACTAGAAGAAGTATAGTTCAGAAATTCTCTAATGATATGACAGCTAATGGACAACAGATCATCCATATACCTGAATGTTAACTTGAACTATTCAGCCTCATTGTATCTGCCATGTTCAGCCAAGGTCTTTAGAAATTTAGCTTCGAACCAAGCAAGGTATAGATTGCACCAACAAGGGCTACATGCAAACCCCATTGGTATACCACATGTTTGGATCCATGGCTATTCTGGCCTTGGTGAAAACAATTGGCTAAAAGCCATATATATTAGCCCTGATGCATGTAGCCTCTGTCATTAAGGACCAACACTTATCCTTTTGGGATCCACTTTGAACCATTTGGCTACATATTTCGTCCCTCATCTTTTTGGATCCAAAAGCTTTATTGTTATGGGTGAATACTATTCATATAGTCCCAAGTGGCCTTAATAACTTGTGTCATAACATCACAGATAATGTACCCCAAATAATGGGATACTCTCATAAGATGGTTATATCGCCACATATACCGTTATTTTAAGGTGGAGGTTTATAACCACATCAAAATATGGACACCATCCAATTGGGATTAATCTTTCAGAAATATATTGCGTACTTACATAATTTCCCTAGCTATGTCCGCCATATTTCAATAATCATATTAAGAGTTGCGTAATAATTTGTGAGAATTGTAAATAAAGTTAAGCCGCGGTGCATCGGTAATCCAATCCAGTATTTTCTTATGAGCTTTGTAAATGCTAAGTAGGTATGAAAGTTTCTCGTGAACTGCATCAATGTATGGCATAATAGCTTGCATTTCACTGTGAACTTTCCATGATCAAGTATTTGATCAATGTTTACTTCTAAAGTCTCTTTTGCTATTTAGCTGTCAAGTGCCAATTCTCAGATATGGCCTTTGGACAAATAAATGCTGGATTGTTTGTGGTTTGTTTACCCCTACATATATAAATACTTTTACAGAGCTGTATCCAATACTTTGGTGACATTTTCATCATTTAGCGAAACTTTCTAATAGTGTCTTTTTGGCTGTTGTTCCATCCATGTGATGTGCTCTTTTCAAGAATTCAAATCTGCCATCAAGCTTCCTATATGTATCGAGTATATGTGGATAAGTGAATTTATGTAATTCAAATATCTTATCTATGCCGGATTTCAATTCTACCTTGAATTTTCCCATTCCAAGCTTTTATCGTATACATTTGAACTCCCCAGCAGCTAAAGCATACTGAGATGCTTGTTCCTGCATAACATTGATATCAGGTTCTAATGTGACCAATATCCTGGGTCAACAAATTTGTGTAATCGAGGTATTGAACATGGACAAATCTCTCCTCACTTTCCCCGGCAAATATGTAGAATGGCTTATAGCACAAATCTCTCATATTTTCGTGATATTTCAAGAGAACATGGTGTGTTGCTCATAATGTCCATGCCAATATTACCCAACACATCCTCCTATAGCTTTATAGACTATTTGCAAGCAGATTTATCTAGTATTTTACAGAATGTGCAAAATGAACAACTTTTGGTTTATATCATTCTCTAGGTGACTCTTCCTAGGCATCTTTCATCAGCCTTTGGTTTCTCAGATAGCAATACGTAAAAAAATCCCACTCATGTTAGTTCTAAAATGCATTTTTCAGAGATAGAATTACTTCCATGTTAGACCAAAGATCTATGTCTAAATTTGGATGATCCAGACATCGGAAGTGTGCAGCCGAGTGGCATATATGATCTCATATCATATGAGTTAGTTACTTTACATCAGTCAAATAGGTAAGGTAATTTATTTCTGGGCTTATCATGTATACATTCACATTATTACCATGTACTAGAATGATCCTACCAAATAATTTTTTGTACTTAATTCGTGACATCATACCTATGCATCATACATCGCTTATACCGTACATCATCATATTCTGTGATCTATAATTTCGTTGCCTTTGCACAGAATGCCCCACGCTTCTCGGAGTTTCCAAGCCTTCCAATCGCGGAAATTATCGATTTTTCAATTTGGAAAGGGTAGGTCAGACCAGAAGTCTAGTGGGAGTACTAATCACGCCTGAATTGCTTGCTTTGTTGGACCTCGCTAACCCTTGATCGTTTGTTGCTGCCAAGTATAACAAGAGCCATTGAACCACACAAATAGTCAATAGACTTAATGGTCTTCTCGCATATATCCTACCATCCGCCCTTAGGGTAACAAGTCTTCAAGTCAAGATTGGTTAGCCGCGCCAGCCATCCTCACGTCATGCCAATCAACATGTTTTAACTCTGTATCCAATGTATGCCAAAATGCCCGCTTAGAGTTGTCTTGAGGCAATTCTCGAAAGCTAACAAATTATTTGTCCAGCGAAGGGACATATTAGATATATTCATTCAAATTATTGAGTTATTATACCGATAGCTTGATCAAGTTTACATCATGTTATCATCACATTTGTTGTCCCTTGTCGCTGTTTTATCCTCTAGATATACATTTGAGATAATGCACACATTGTCCCTCCGCATTCGCTTTAAATAGAAGTCATCTCTTTTCATATCTTGGTATGCCATGTGTCCTTTCTCTCAAGCGTACCACTTTTAGCACATTTTTTATCAAAAAGTTGGGAAGTAACTTCCAACTTGATTCCGTTTTCTTCATTTTAATCATTTTGAAGGCAGCCCATCTTGCCTCTATAAGCCTCCCTCCATAGTGATATTCTCAATATTAGCCAGACATCTTCATCAATTGGAGCAAGTGCACCGTAAAGTTTTTTGTCCGCCATATGGCTGACACATAAAAGCCTGATTTTCTACCAATCGCCTATTAATGGGAATTTTAAGCAGCTTTCTCAAGGTAAATTTGAACCTTACACTTGAATAAATAGCTATCAACTGAGTGTTTTTGGTTGCAGCGGAAAGCCTTATCCTCTTCCTCGTATGAGGCTTACTCCTAATATATATCAATATCATGCATTTGTATCTTTATCTTCAATTTGGTTTTCCACTTATCATTTCTCCTCCCTTAGCATGCGAAGCTTTTTAATTTCATTAACATCTTCTAGTGCGTTGACTCCAATGATGAAACTTTAGTGTCTATCTTCATGAGTCCAATGTATATTTTTGAGCTAAATCAGCTATACATCCCATATATGAAGGAGCAACTCTTTATCTCGGAAGCCCTCGCTGTCTTATATATGAAGGGCAACCTCCTCCCTCTTTATCCGAAAGCCCTGATAAGGGGTAATAAGAGTATTCCATTCGGGCTAAACCAAGGTGAGACACAACCTAGAACCGATTTGGACTCTCATTGCTTCCCTTTCCAAAGACTATTTCATGTAATTCTGTACGATGCAAAGATATATAATGGTTTGTACAAGACCGCTTGGCTATCTAACTTATTTTTGTCATACCCAGTAATGGTCTTAGCTCAAGTTCCAAATAGGCTAATAATTTCATACTCCTCCTCAAATGCTTCCTCGCAATTTTCAGCCGATGCAACCAATGTAGAGTCAGTAAGATATTACTCATAGTATATTATTACAAAGGAACTTTTCGATATTTTTTTTTTCCCCAGATGCTATTCTAGATAATCTTACAACTCGCCACAAGGCGTATAAGTAGAAGTATCAACAATGTACCAAGTGAGATGAAGTTCCTAAAGAAAACCCGCAAATTAACCAGCATCACTAGACCGTATATCCTACCTTTGGTCAATCCCTACAGATTATCATTCCGTAGAATTAAACGTATATTTCTAGTACTCCAGACTTCACACTGTCTTTTATTTTATTTTTAAAAAGGACAACAAACTAAATAAACATTAAAACCATGTAGACAATTCATCTTTTATCATAGGTCAAATGCCATTTATACTTGATCATATTATCATAAGGTAGTTTCTATCATAAGATACCACCGCTATGCCTACATATGTATAAGTCATATGTCATCCTTATGGCATTTACTTCAAAAGGTTTTATCCACCCCCATCCATACCATACATCTTCATGGCCGCCTCAGAGGCCCCTGCCCGCATCTCCCATTTGAGGGAGATATCCTCACCCCCAGCCCCCACATCACACTTCAAACCCCACTGAGAACCAGTAGGAGGGGTCACACAAGGAAACGGCCCTACGATAACAAAGACAAGGGAGAAACCTCTTCCATGAGGAGGAAGCCCTGACAAAGGCCCAATCGCGAGATTGACTCCTGAGATGGATTAGCTATCGCCAAGCCCTTATCAAAAAGCAGACGAGACTAAGGAAATGTACCGGAGGAACAGACGAGAGCAACTTTTAACCCTGGGATTGCGTGGATCGACAAGCAGAGATAATAAATTCTCAAGATCCCATCGCGTACTCAAAAAGACAGCTGGCGCTGGAAAGGCAACGGTTACGTAGATGGAGACCCGCATGCTGCTTAGGGAAGATCTGCTTCGCTTTTGGCCCACTTCCACTTTGAGAGGTAACAGATACAAGGTGGCTCCTCACGACTTGCGAGCTCGCTGCGGATTCCCTCCTCACCACCATGGAGACTACATATGGCAGGCGCGCATAAGTGGTGTTGAGTAGATACAAGGCAACTATTTCCTTCAAGTCGTGGCCGAGGGGCATGCCAACAAGGATAGGAAATGTCCGAGCCATCATCGGCCTAGGCAGAGCTAAGAACCCTGCAGAGTAGGGTCAGACACAAGATCGAGATCCGTGAGCTCAAAGCAACCATTGCCTGTACAGGCAAATACCATGCCGTAGGTCCATGAACACCAAGTAAGATCAAGACAAATGAGTTGGCTAAGCCAAACAGAGATTCCAACAGAGCTAGGCTCTCACTGTGCGCCAGAGGTCAAGAACACGCGGGACGCCTGCCGCGACGCGTTCTACGTGCCCCCACGTCGCCAAACAAGGTGACCGACACCACCTCCTCCATCTCAAGACACACCACACCGCCCTCACGCGGAGCAGCCCACACCCAGCCCAGCGCCACCGGGCCGGAACAACACGTTTCAACTCGCGAGATGCTAGAGCAGAGCCAGCCGACGCCATAATGTGGTGGTGCGTGGACTCCTGAGAGGAGGTAGGAGAAGATCCCACCGTTTATCCGTGATGAGATCCTATTTCGGTTTTCAGCATTCCCAACTACTTCAAGACACTACTAGAGCAAGTCAGCCTTTGGGCCTTTAACGTTATCGTGACGCCAAGGTTTTACCTTCACGGTGGCGTATACGCGAGTATCGCGAGGCCATCCTCAAGGCCGTAGTAGGCAAATTGCTGGGATCAAGCTCAGATGTCGCATCAGATTCACCCCGAGCGTAACAGGAAAACCTACTTCTAAGCAAAGAATGTCAGTCGGTGGACGCCCGGCCAGAGGGGGGCTTGGTGCCTTGTCCGTAAGTAAGCTTCATTTTCAAAATTCTCGCATACCGCCGAGGTTGCCGCAGGCAATGCGCCGCTGCCACACCGCTTGCCGCCGCTGCTATCGTGCCAGCATTCCCATCGCACCTCCTCAAGCCCCGGGCTGGCCCGGATCAGGCCGCCAAGGTTACTGCGACACCGCCCCCGGCAACCGGCGCGGTGATCATCGCAGCATCCACATCAATGCCACAACAAATAGGAACTGCGGCTCCAGATGGTGTCTTGAACCGGGCCGGCTTCCCCTCGCGTAGAAGGCGAGTCTCAACGCTTATTGCATCGATATGGATCTCATTTCCTTTCCCTCATGGAAACATGGGAGCATGCAGGTACGTGACCACCTGACCTCCCAGCGTCCGTGATTTCTCTGTTCAATGAGTGCACAGTGTTTAGGCATGCATGGTTGCTCACAATACCGCGGGTAACCTTGAGGCACTACCGCTGCACAAAAATGCATGTGCACAATCGCTTACTATGGGTGCGAAAAAGATGACAAAGGGCTATTTACACTTTTCTCATAGCAAAGATATTACTTTCCACATGCCGAGAGCAACCTTTATAACACTCATTCTGGATGTGATAGATTTGGAGCCCTATATATCGATCTATATGATGACATACAGAAGTACAAACAGCCAAGGTGGATTATGTTGCTTGGCGACTTTTAATGTACCTATCGTGAACCTAAGGTGTTCCAAAATTTGAGCCCCCGGGCAGAGGACGCCTTGCGCTTGAGGTGGTTTCGTCAAGGATATCGACGACATCCATATTTCAAGGCTTATGGCGTGCAAAGCTTGTTGTTGCCGGGTAGTATCTTTGACCGGTTATTTGTAATGGCTGCTACAATGGTCACTCTTCCACCGCCAGATCAGAGTATGTGAGAACCAAGGGGGCGGCTCCAAAGGTGGTGGATTATCTCACTGGTCGAGGAACCCGGATCAGACCGTTATCATTTTTCCATCGACGCATAATTCTGACGAGGAAGTGACCGGACCACCGCCCCCTCGTTCATGCATCTCCATTGGGAGGCTCCCCTGCATCTACTTCACCTCAACACACCGTGTGCCCCAAATTGCACTGACTACGCACTGCAGGACCTATGCCCGCTGTTTGAGCATGATCCGCGGGATCACAGAATTCCCCACACTTCAAGAGCACCGCCACCGACCTATCCGGCTTCTCGACGGCCGCATAAAGATGCTTTGGGAGAGGTACGCTTCACCTACGTAACCTCGTGCACTACCACCTTCCCCCGCACGCATGGTTTGATGATGAATGTCGGAGCTCAAACGCATAATTCGCAAGTCATCGATCCCATCTCCTTCACAAAGCGCCGGCCAAATAATATTGCCGCTTTCTCAAGAACAAGAAGGCTTATACCTCGCTGGTAACATCAGCAATGTGATGTTTGGTCTCCCCGGACCTACACCCCAGACATCTCCCCGAAGGGTCTTGAGATAGCCTCGCGACGTTTCCACATGAACATCACTCCTGAGCAATGGGTACGGCAAGACTCTTGCAATGTACCGCATTAATTCGGGCCGGGCCGCACCGCCTCCACGATAGGCATGGCTCGCTATCACTGCATGGGGATAAGCCATCATGGCCTACGTCAGTCAGGCCACCGGGAAGGCGATTTAGATGGCATGCAAAAGCGTAACTTCAAATGGGTCACCTACATCAGCTCGGCCTCACGCATATTGTTCAATAAAGCATTACAGAAGGCTTCCCCACGCAATGGACCACTAGTAGGGTAGTGCCCATATACAAAGCGTGGGGACCCTAATGCCCTACTAACTACCGCATTCATTATGGTCACCCCTCTTTGCAAATCATATTGCATCCTTGAAAGCAACAATAATAATATGGGCGAGGGAAGCGAGGAGCGAAGCCTACACAAAGGGTTTCCGCCCAGTATATTCCACTATTGATCATATCTTCACTACAAGACATCGATTGAAGATAGCAGAATCAGCCAAGCAGTAACCTCGCATCGTTGTTTCGCGGATTTTGCAAAAGCTGCCGACACAAGAGACTCTAATGTTATGGACATTGCGTTACCGGGACCCCCGACTTAATGCAGATATCTATTGTAAGGAGACATGCTCGCATCAGATTACATCGGCAAAGACAAAATGGCAGATCGCGAGGCATTGAGCGCGCCGTGGCTGCCCCTCCCCCAAGAACACTCTTTGGCCTCGTATATTGATCAGCTGGAAGATTTCGCTCTTCAACATGGAGGTGCTGACGCGACATCTCATGCATCACACAATCCTAAGAACTCATATATGCTCTAATGCATGTCAACCCCCATGGCCTATACTCCAGGACATGCAACGCCACTGATGCTCTTGACACTTTTGCCAATTCACCGCATGCGAAGTTAATTTGGCCAAAAGTTCGGTGTCATTAGTTGCATCATCCCGCCAGCCAAGGCTTCCCACATCTACTTACTGTGGGCGTGGAGGTAGAGGTGGCTCCACCTACAAGTACTGGGATTGAGTTCTCAACTACCACTCATTGGGATGCAGCCATCGCTGCGGGTCATGGCGTGGTTGGAAAGCGTTGTATGCCATGCGTACCTACAGCGTAGCTGTATGCCTCAGCTATTAGTCACATTTGTTTCGCCTTGCTGAGCCGCCTTTGTATGGAGCAGTTTTGTACCGTGATCCTACCCAGAGACAGTTTTCTATCCCTTCAATCTGGCCGCATTGGAACGCCATGTCGCTTACTTCCAAAAGGTGGTCGCTTATGGCTACTGGCACGCTTGCCCCACCTTATGCTTTTGGCCATCACATGGGTTCCCAACGCCAAATCCTCGCCGGAAAGACAAAAGGCCTGCTGGTTCTCACTGCGCGGGCAAACAGAGCGCGCCCGGTGTCAGACAAAGAAAAGATCGCGAGGCAATTTAAATCAGACTTAGATGCTACTTTCCTTTGCAAGCCTGGATGGCAGAGGCTCGGACGCGATGTTGTCGGGCACACCATCGCCAGCAGTCAATCCTAGGTCTACAAGAGGCCCACACCAAGATTTGTGCCACCCACCGCTTCCATGAAGAAGCGCTAGACTTATAGTCGACCAAGACGGTGCACATCAGCCCGCATTGAAATGTATGCTGGGCCCTGAACCACGGTGAACAAAGGTTTTGCTGCCGCTGTTGCCACCTCGTGGCGCTGACATTGAGGATGAATGTCATACCCTCCGTGACCGGGCCAAAGATTTGCCCACATCCGAGAGCCGTATATGTTCGACATTAGTACCGCCACCGCTGTAATCGCCATTGACTACAAAAGATCGGGATTGTTGGGGGTCATACCTGTGAGGTTATGGATGCATCTGACTCGCTTGTGTCCTACGATCTATATTGAACTCGGGTCTCTGGTAATTGTAATGCAGAACGAACTATCATCAATTAGCCAACATCACCATGTTCCATGATATACTTAAAACCCAGCCTATTCTCGCTCCTAAAAAACATTAAAAATTATGGTTACTACCTAGCTCGATTCTAATGTGTATGTGCCGTGCGCTCTAGCATTTGCATAAGATGCATGTGATTCTCTATCAGAAACGACCGTCATAGATATCTTAATGAGAAACATTGAAGCCCTATTTGAATGTGTAGTGTATTTTCGTAATTTTTCTCTCATCAGCAATGGTAGTCGTAATACCACCGCAACTTCGTAAAGAACCTTGTCTACCTCCTCCTCAATCTCCTCTTCCATATCCTCTAATCAAGTGCGCTGTCCACCGCATCATCAATTCATTTCTTCAATAACCCCAAATTTACACAAGCAATCTTCTATGTCAATACATAAAGCTTCTTTTATCCTCAACACAAAGCAAAATAAAGTTGCTAATGCTCCCTCGACATTTTCTAAGTTTACATTTTCCGAAAGCAACATTTTGATAAACCGCATTTTACAAAAAGAATCAATATTTAGCCGACAAAAGAAACAAAGTGGTTACCACCTTCATCATTTCTTTTGATAATTCCTCGCATTTGTCGTACTATCTCTCGTGCCTTCATTAATACATTTACCAACTTCTATTATTTCTCGCACTCTTTGGAGATGTCCAACAGCCTTTGCGCTTACACACATTGAAAAGAATTGAGGTAAAAAAGTCCGTAGGAAATAAAAGGTTTGTCCCTCTTCCCGTGAGAGAAAAGAAGAACTAACCACTTACCAACAATTTCCTAGATGCATGGAGACGTAATTGAGTCGAGCATGATTCTATTAAAGACGAATCACCACCTTCTTAAGCTTACAATCTCTTTGCAAGAGCCTCATTCAAATTTTCTCATAACTTGTATTTCAAACTAATTTGATAGTGGACCTCGCTCACCTGCTCTAAGTGTCACAACCCGTGAACTCTTGAAGAAAGTAGCATCCCACCATATGTAAAGATGGTATAGAGATGAAGTACAGCCATCACACCTTTGGTCGGGAGGCCGGATCATTTTGTTTGACTCCGCTTTTACGCCTTTCTGCGACATTCTCTTTCCTCATCAGATATCCGAATACCAAGACAGGAAAGAGAGTATTTTATGACCGTGAGCTAGGAGACATCCAGCAGACCAGCCTTTTCAGAATAAAGGGAAAAACTCCCGTGATAAATTCATGCTTAGAACTTCTGGTGTGCCGGGTTTTCTAGTTTAACAATAAAGATCTCACAATTAGCAACTCATCTTACTAATTAATCAAATGAAGAGATCTAGAGTTGTCTAAAATTACTCGAGACTCGTGATCATGTACTAAACCTCGGAATTTAGGTAAAGGATTATATCACAAGAACTAAGAGTGTGACGTTTCCAAAGACAAAGATAACACGGCCCCGTGATTTATATCAGACCGGGCCAATACGCCGTATTAATGCCATCCTTAACCGACGTGTACGCCAACGTAGCCAAAGTGTGTAGAGCCCTAGGGGCAAATCTCTGTAAGCAAAAGGTGTATTTATTTATGTGCACATTTACCCATGTGCACATTTATCTAGGGTAATATTTTCCCATGTGGACACTTTATGCCACATACATAAAGGCAGTATACACCTAATTATCCCACATGCCTAAAAGGGATAATTGGAAACTCTAGCCCTAACCTCCCTTGTCTATTTAGGTAAAGGAAACCCCAACTTTCCATTTTCGGCCCATAGGCTTTAGGGCTCGCTTTGCTTTGATCCAAGAGCCACCCGCTTCCCACATTCAAGGCTCTCGCCAGCCTAGCTCGTTAGTTTCCCCTTTCTAGCATACATATCATAAGGTTTTTCCTCTAAATCTCTTTCTGGGCGGGGTTTTTAATCCCACAAGAATAATGCTTTGTCGCTTCTCTTTTGTTTGGGTCCCCAGGCCAATTGGTTCCTCGTGGACGCTTAAAACCTATCTTCTATTCTATTCTATTCTATTCTTACAAAATGCCATTGATATTATTTGGAAGACCATTAGGTACCACAAACATCCCGGGCCTTAGACTAATCGAGTCTAGGTGTGACTTTGTTTTAAATCATTCACCTATCCGGTTTTAATCCATTTGAAGATGTTACCATCATGTATTTAAGGAAAACCATCATTTTTAGAAGTCCATACCTCTTTTATCTTATTGATTATAACAAATTTATTAACCTCGTACTTTCACGCACTTCAATTGAATTTAATTATCACCCACGATATGTAACTACAGCTTAGTTATTCCAATTCATAACATGCTTATTTATGCAAATCAATGCTCAAGAAGGAATAATAACTATATATATCCAACAAAGTATCATATATTACCGTTATATTGCTACTTTGTGCTCCAAATGATCGTAAACATAAGGCAGACCCAGAACGTAGACGTATTTGGCCGCGATATATTTTTGTCAGTGTCTAATGTCAGATAAAAATAGACGGCCCATACAGCATATTCTGTTTATGCTTATAGATCAACCGGAAAGCTCTAAGCATACTCTTACAATGTACAAAAAAGAGGTTTTAGAAAAGAAACACATCCTCTATTGGTTCCATGCTATCATGTTTCATCTCCGAAGTCAGTTCTTGCAACTTCTATCCTGCTACTCCATCATCCACATGCAATGTAAAGCCATTTAAGTAAAGGACACAATGGGAAGAAAGCCACGCGGCCTCGCTGTACCAATCAAGCAAACATTAGCTTGAAACCCTAAGAAGATGCAAGGGCCAAAAGGTAATTATGGTTTTCTACTTATAACCGGGAAATTCATTGCTACTTCATTTCTGTCTGCTAGTATTACAAAGCATATAAAGAAAAGCTGAGTATTATTTAGCCACGCTCTTGTTTACAAAGAATACATCATTCTATATAATTTAAGAACTGATCAAGAATATCCGATATGTTACTATTGCTTCAGTGTACTATTACATGGGCTACATCATCCCTAAGTCTAGTCCATGCTGCTTAACCTTTTCTAAGAAATATAAGTCCTATAACTAGATTTGGTCTCCGTCACTTCATATCGATTTTAGAAGGAAACATAACTTAATGGTTATATTTCCATCTTATTTCTTATGACACTTATGCATTAGAACAACTTATGCTTTTTTTTTTTCCTTTTATTCTATACTAGAAAAAGTGCTCAGCCAAGTTGCCGGGCTTTTCATCTAGATAAGTCTAAAAGAGAATATAGATGTAAAGTTGTGGTGAGTATTTATTTCTAGACCTCGCATATGTTTGATGATTTGAAGATCTCTCGAGAGAACTTAGCTTTGGATTGAGGCTACACTATCACACATTGTTCTCTGGACATAAGGTAGAGTGTGTCTATATCAATCGGGTTTCCGCATATAGAGGAAGTGTATCTCTATATGAGTTCTTGATGTACAACCATAACTTCCAAAGGTGCATATGGGCTTTGATATGCTCTCTAGATTTCATGCAAACGAATTGACATTAAAAGATGGAATATTATAAAATTAGTGACTATAAATGTGCGCCCACATGTCAAACATTATAGTTATATAGTATGTTAGCAAATGTAATATATAATCTACACATTCGGATGTGGGATGTATGTGTGTATATTCCCATTTATTATAGTTATCATAAATATTTTACCTATTGTATCATTTCATTTCAGATTTTCTTTTCTTGTGTATATTATTTAGGATGTATATATTTGGACTGCTTTCACGGAGATTTTGCCAAGTGTGTCAATAAATGGATCCTTTTACTAAGATGTGAAGGAGGGATGAAATTATAGTCGAGCTTATTATGGAGAAGATTAAATAGTTGATGATGTAAAGAGATGCCATAATTATTTCCCTTACTTCAGCTTATGTAGAGACCTTATAAATAAGTTCCCCATTTATTATTGTGTTTTTAAATAGAAAATTTTTGCTTAGGCTTAAACATTCACATAAGCCTTCTACATGTTGCAATAATCCTTGGCTTGCCACTTTGAAATAAGAGAAGAGTAACAAATCCTTGAATGTAAATCAAGCAGCTAATTTGCTAGCATTGCAAGTCAGCATCAAGAAATTGTACACTCATATAATTAGGTGTGTATATTTTGGTAATTGCTCCATATCCTTGACAAATAAGACATCTAAAATCAAACTAATTAACAATACAAGTGGTAATGAATATTCAAGATGCATTTGAAATGAAAGAAACTTCTCAAGGTAAGATACAAGTACCAAAAAACAGTTTGTTTTTTGTCTCTAAATCGTTATTCGTTATTCTCAAGAATTGCCCCTATCATGTAGGAATATCTAGGCTTAATATGTTTCACATAAACTGAAGATGGGTATGAATACCTTCTTCATGTATTTCACAAATTAAAAGCTTGTGTTTAGAAATTATAACCTCAACACCTATATGTCACTCCATCTATATGGTATCTTGAGCGCCTATACATTATGTACATAGTGCAACATTTTGAATTCATGTACAGGCTAGTATAATAACAGGAAGATTGTATTAATGGCAGGAACCCTTACTCAAAGAACATCAACGCATTATTAGTTCATCAAAAGCGAAAGATATATAATGTTATTTTAGTAAAGGAGCCCTTGCTCAAAGACAAGATATATAATGTTATTCTTAGTACAGGAGCTGCATTTGAATGTTCCTAAGGTATTAACACCCGTATCTAATATAGCTATGAAATATTAAGAGACGAAGCACAAAGTCTTTGTAGATCTTACCATGAATGTTCCTGGTAGGAACAACACTTATCTAATAGGTGTAGAGTTAGCTGGATCCAAATATATAAAGCATGTTCAGCATCAGCCTTTCCATCCTCAATGGCAAGATATATAATACATGACCCACCATGATTACATTACTGTTAATTGGCATGCAGGTAATAAAAGTTGCTGCAACCTCTAAATCTCCAGCTCGCCCAAGGAGATCGACCATACAATTCTGATGTTATAGAGAAAACGATTGCAAACTTGATGCATTTCTCTAAAACCTTTGAGCATATCTTCTCCATGCCCATATTGGCAGCAAGTTGCAAGCATGGCATTCCATGATACCACATCACGCTTTGGCATCTGCTCGAAGAAATGACAAGCCTTGGTCAATTTTTCTTCTTCGGCATAACCTGTAATCATGGCATTCCACGCAATCACATTTTGCCTAGGCATTTTTTTGCAATAGTTGGGAAGCTTTCCTAAGCTGCCCTTGTGGAGCACACGCTGCAACCACTCATGACTATTGGGGCAACACAAATATATAATGTTAGGAAAGTTTTGAATGAACTTATATTTAACCTGCCTTGCAGGTCTTACGCTAAGCCATCCCTTGTAAGAAACTTGCATTTTTTTGTTAAGGGTACCCATGCCTTCAGATGACAGAAGACATCATTTCGACCTTTTGTTGGATTGATAGGATGCTGCAAGAATATGTGTCAGATCTGCAAGACTGCATAACTGTACCAAGACAGATTGAAACGAATAGAAAAAGTCATAGCAAAGAAAGAGTTTTTGACCTTGCAAGGAGCATGCAACATCCCATTTACTACCAAACAATCTGCAGATCCTACATATAAGCCAATCATGCACATAATAAATAAACAAATAATCTGACTTTGCCCTACCTCATGCACAATGAAACAAGCAACTAATATCTTTCCTACCTGATTTAAAATGCATTGAATAGAAGGGAAGTAGCAGAACCAACGTAAAATCGATGCTTTTTAAATCTATAATACATGTTGAATGATCAAAGAAGCAGTTTTGCCCCTGAAGTTTTGCCTGTTATTATGATGCTCCAGAAGCCTAGGGAAGTCAAAATGAATATTTAGTAATGTCAGTGTCATTAGCAAAATGGATATTTAGCATCATTGCCATAAGCAAAATGTCTCCAGAATGTTATCAGAAAAATCAATTAAGGCTCATCTTTTTGAATAGAGAGTTTCATTAGGACTAATTACCTTGAACATTTCAGTAATATCCTGCCCAGTTCCAACTCAATTGATGGGGAGCATTAGCAGAAAGCACCTGCATCATCTTGTATTCTGGAGTGAAACTGCACCCTGCCAAATAACTACAAAATGTAAGAAGAATATGAAAAATCAATACATCTTAAAGAGAGATTCATTTATCTCAAAGTGCAACAGTAGACCACTAACATGCAAAAGAGGAAACCTTCAAAATGTAGCACCGGGTTGGCTTGTATATCCTCCTTGATTATGGTCATATAACAACTCCAAAGTATTTTCTTTGAATGCTAGCCTGATGATTCGAACCAAGAGTTTGAGCTTATTAGCTCCATTAATTACCAGCACTAAGTCTCTAGCTTCTGGCATGGGTCTACAGGCTATAAACTGCAGAGATACATCAGGAAAGGATATACTCAATTGAGAGTTTATCAACAGAAGAACATACCTTTCAAGCAAGCCGTGCCTTAAAGAAAAGGTTGCTATTGATGAGAAAATACAAACCGCAAGAGCCAAAGCAAACGGCTGTGGTTGCAAGTGCAAAAGCTGCCTCGATCCTAACTTTGCAAAATGCCTGTACAGCATGAGAAAGGACGGGTTTTACTACTGAAATCATGCATACACAACATATCTACAGATTAGATTCTGTTTGACCTAACAGAACATGCATCTGAGACATCTGCAAATACATCTTCCATACCCCCAAAATTATAACACGGGATTAAAATTAAGCTAAAACCATAGCAGGATGCTAGCGGGATTGTTTCACTGGCAGAATTAATTTCAATAAGGCAAGATTTAAGACCATCTGATACAAAAAATATTGAGAAACAGTATATCTAAAACATGATTTAATTTTATAATTATACCTGGACGTTTTGCCACTGGATGCATGTGGCTAAATGAATGTTTTAATCCTGGATGCTTCTGGATCCCTCTTCTAAGCTGCAAAAATAAATAGAGATATATTTGGACCAATTTGACAGAGTGGTCGTCATTCTTGGATGGCCATTGTTGCTCCACAGTTAACAAACCATGAAAATTACTGGTGTGAAAGAAGGAACCTATATGCAAATGTGACAGACTAATTTCGCAAGGCAAGAACCACCAGGCAGTTCTGAAGCTGTATTCGTTGTAAGTAACAGGAAATCCGGTACCTTCTGTGGCCACATGGGTGCCAAATCCGTGCCAAACCCGACTGCCTTTGCCATAGTAGAGGCACCGTTAAAACGACGTCGGTGTGAAGAAAAATAATGGTAAAGAGGGAAAAAAAAAAAGCTTCGGATGTAATGCCATAAATTAAAGTGGGCATGAATATATGACATATATCGTAATTCCGGTAGCAGCAACGTGACCAAAACGACCACCTCCAAGCAAACGGGCGAGATGATGAATGAGAGGAATGAATACTCTGCTCGCAGTATGAACCGCTTAATGAACCTGAAACTCCGTGCAGCGCTTAAACCGCTTTACCATCGAATATCGAACGATGTACAACAAAAATTGTAAAAATCGATGTACTAAGATTAAGTGCACAGACTATCATAAACGCCATTATTATTATATATGATATAGATATCATTAATGGCAGATAAGATAAGTCTATCAGAAAGCAACATATAGATGCAGAACATCACTACAAGGAACCCGGTGATTTGTCTCACCTTCACAGCATTCTTATGTATCTCCTCGACATTTTGAGCAGACAAAGTCCTCTTGGTGTTTCCTCGCCATATGCTTTGTTGCCCTTTTACGAGCAACTTCCGGCTATCCCTATGGTTGAAGCTCCTCTTCTCGCCGTGAGCTACCTTCTATACCCTCTTCCATCCATAGCTCTGGATCTTTGCTCCGAAAGTATGTAAGGTACAACCTTCAAACTCCTCGCCTAAGTGATTCCTTTGTTCAACCACTCTTCTTCGCACCTCGAGGTCTCACAACCATCGAATCAAACCCCATTATGTGGGTGTGGTCTCCTAGATCAAGACTTGATATTTATATAATTTATAATATTAAACTATTACATTACATGCATTAAATTAAATTCCCCTTAAAACCCCCTTTGTTTGGGTGCATATTCACACTGGGGTGACTCGCACCAGAGTCGCTTGGATAGGCATATCTACCCTTATTCCTTAATCTACACCCATACACAAAATTCTCGCCAGGGGTAAGTGGATGTATAGAATCTGGTCATAATCGTGATAACAAGATTTACAAAATACTATATGTTCTCGTGCAATATACTATACTGTTGATTTCATAATGCGAAACATAATTATAAGTGGCTCACGCTCTTACTGCCACCGCGGTGAATATGCACCCAAAACAAAAAGGGGTTTAAGGGGAATTTAATTTTAATGCAGTAATGTAATGGTTTGTGTGTTATAGGTTGTAAAATTTAGCCCCTTCTAGCAATGGAAATCGTGGTACATTCTGCCATAGGTTTTGTGTCTAAGACAATGTGGCCTTTGAAGACACTTACGCTTGTGCTAAAAATTTATAATATATATTTGTAATAAGTAAGTAGGCCAAAAAATTTATATCATCATTATGAGGGTCTCCATTCTCATATTGAAATACAAAAGGAAACTCTTACAATATTGATGAAAATAATGTCAAGAGAATGCATTTATGATGTAAACCACTTACAATATCCCTCTAGGTAGTAGAATTCCACATGCTAGACATGTTAGAATATGTGTTTAGGACATGGAGCCATGAAGGATGTCAATACGCTTGCTTAAGTCACTAGTCAAATCACAATCATATCAAGTATGGGTAATAATAAGAAAAAGAAAGAGGTGTGCAACCAAACATCTTATTCCAAATGTAATTTTGTAAGTACATGTATTGCCAATATATGGTAGCATGATAGAACTAAATCAAATTCCCCTATGTTTTCAATGAATCAGAAACTGTGGCAAGATTGGCTCATCAAAAGTGCATCACCTCTTAGTAAAACATAACATAACCTGTGAGTTTGAAGAAAGGATGCAAAAAATGAAAGACTGATCATGGTTTCAAAGAAATATAAAAAGTTCTTCAAGTAGTTATCTTACATATCAAATATTCCATGCTTGTAAGGCACATCTTTGTACACATCTTCAAATATCTATGTATATAGCAAAAGCCAATAGTAAGGCCACCGAAAAATCACAAATATTAGTTGTTATTGAGCCACACAATTTTAGAATAGCGCATAATGTAAACACTAAAAACGCATCTAAACTATCCATGCATCACATACGTCACCACAGACTATACTACAAATTCGTAATCGGGTTTTAAGATGTGAGTAACAAATTCATACAAAGAAAAACCACAAAACCTCTAAGGTGCTTAATCACTAGCTTTGTAAAGAAGCATCTACAAAGGCCAAATAAAGCATTTCTATCTATTGCCAAAAGCTCATGGAATGTCCCCTGCGGTGCCTCGATAGCCTGCTCAAGCCCTCGAGTAGCTGCCCCTCAAGATTTGTAATTTCATAACTTGCATCTACATGCCATATTAAATAATTTGCATCCGGCTGCTTAAGGGGATACATGCTTACCTTTTAGCATATGATAGATTCAGTGGAAATGTCGAGGCATCGGGGTCAAGATTTGAAGTGTAGCTTCACAATCAATTTGAGAAGTTGTTTAAACCAAAAAAATACTGGGAAGGATTTGAGCCTTGTGGTTTAGGGCATCACTTAGTTTCTGGCCATTCAATCACTTACTTTTTTGCTCCGAAATTTGAGGAAAAAGCTCGCCCAGACACTAAGCCCCCGTGCCAAGAGAGATATGGCTATATGTTTTATGCATTATGCAAGTGCACTATTGAATTGAGAGGAGTTTGTCACCTGAATATGATGTGTTGTAATAAATTGTCAATTTGTGTGCCATTGCCGCATCATTTTAGTAACTCCTTCATTGTTCTCTCGATCACCAGAAAAGTACAGAAATAAGTATTATGATCTTGATGTCAGCTTATGACTAATCTATTACGTAAAACAAAATTTAGACAATAGGGAGATACATACCACAAACTAATTTCTTCTCGCACTTAACGCTTTCCTCGTGTTTTCTAAATATAGAGTTTACTAACCGCAGGTGCTATTTGAAAATATAGTGATATCAAATCTCCGTAGAGACATTTAAGATTTAGGCATGCATTCCTTACCTCGTTGCGTATATGCTTTTTCCTCAAACACAGTACCAAGAACCGCTCCTATTCTGGCAGGAGCTTCAGGAGCTCAACCAACGGAAATGCCTTCGGCCTCGCTCACGTTTTGGTTTGATGGTTCTTCCGCGGAGATGAAGCCTCGGCAAGAATTGTTTTCCATACGCTGATACAGCTTTCTCCGCCCCAGCCTAAGAAAGCTGCCCTAAGATATGAGATGTAAGATTTCCTACCTCGTAGATTTTCAAATCATTTATGCCGCAAAAACTAAACCTCTTTAAAGCTACTAATCTAGCCTAATGTGAGAACTCTGGTGGAAGCTATAGCGAGGAGAAAAAACTGCCTAAAATGGTCCCTCTAAATCCCCTTCACTCCAAGAACCCTAAAGTCAACCCTAAAGTTGAATGGCTCGCTGTTTGCATGGCTTCTATAAAATTAAATTCACTGTTTTTATGAACAAAAACATGCAAAACCATCGCGAAAACCAGGATAAAATGCCATTCAAATATGAGAATCCAAAGGTGCACTCTAGATATACCGATAGTATGCCCTGCAATACTGAAATCATAAAACCATGCCAAAAGCTTATAAAATCACAAAAGACCGCTATAATGCTATGCTATTTGGTCCAAATTAACTTTCAGATATCCGCACGCTTAACTCTGTCGACCAAGCCTCATGCAATTTAGGTTAACTCCCCAAAGGCATTCAATTTCTAAGAAATGCTTTTATGGATTTTTGTCCCAACTATATAATAAATCCCATTAAATACTTTCCCCATTATTTTCATATGGGTATTACCACACTTAGATATGGTTATGTGCTGTGCACTATATACTAGGGCTAATAATGTGATATCACACAAAACAAGTTAGTCATGCATGATATACCCATCTCCTCATGCAGTACTGCACACTTTAACATTATATTCATTAAGAGTAGGAAGTTTAATTGAATTATCCGACACTTTGTATTTCCACGCCCCTTTGCTAGTGAGCACATGCATCATGATGCAAGATATTATAAAAATAAAAAATAAAAAATAAAAAAAAGCCTTGTAAGCAAAAATTTTCCTCTCTCTCTTTGTTTCCCTTCCATTTGCCCTAACAAATTTCTACCACATGCCTTGCTACATACATGTCGCATTTATAGAGGTTCTCGACCAATGTACTTTCAGTCCTGGTTAGATGAAGGTTTGTGAGGCATAAGATTAGACAAAAATAAACAAGATCCCTAAGCATTCGTGATAATTAAAAATCTTGGTAAGATGGAGGAGTGTGCAAAGTAAGTGTTTCCATTATACATGCAATATTCGCTTGTATTTGCGTACTCTCCAAGAAATTATTTAGTGTTCTAATGGCTCCGCCCGGCCTTATACAGCCATAATTTGATACCAGCCTACATCTACAACAAAACATCATTATTTGGTTGGTGAATAGCAGCATGCTGTGCCTCAACCTCAGCTTCTTCTTAAAGTGCTTTCAGAGATATTTGTGATAGAAGCATCCTTAGGTATTCTGCCAAATATCCCCGATGTATTATATACTCCGGGGAAAATGCCTCATGATGCTTTTGTTCAGGGCATGTCTTGAATTTTGCCTCCATGTATTTACAAGGCTAGTCTCCCATGTGTCCATAATTTCTAGTAACTAGCTTTCAGGGTATCCACTCATAACCAATGTAGTTTCATGGAACTTTTTATTAACATTCTATGGTTTTTTGAAGTCATAAAGATTAATATTGAATCAGCCTATATTTTATAAATGAATGTAGTAAAAGGACTCAGTCGTTGTTTAAATAAGTGAAATTTAAAGAATAAAAGTGATATAAGCATGTTTTATATTTCTCATATTAAAAGACATTTTCTAAGGTTCTAAAGATGCAAGGCAGCATGTGCTTTTCTAATTTGGATATCAAATTTGGTTCTTTTACTTGAATGTTTCCCTAACTTGTGTTGTGCAAAGAAGTACACTTTGATTGAAGAAAATGGCATGTGACAAATATTGGGATCTTTTATTGTACCAATGTTTCAAGAACTCGCTTGGAAGTGTGGACTGACATGCAAATATTGGCTAAAATTTTAGAGAAAATACTTATATATAGAGAATGTAGTGTGATCTATTGTTTAAAACTCAAAATCCATTGTAATTGCAACTATTATAAACTGTATAACCGTTTTTAAAAATGTCATTAAGTACTTAACGTACTATACATAAAGTATGTATTTTACGAAGTACCTAATAAATACAAAAAACACACTTAAAGTACTTTTAATCCGAGAGGTATGCAACTCGTATTTATACGTTAAATATATATCGTACACGTATCATACTCGAAGTACCTAACACTGAAGCTAGAAGATGCGAATTTAATGAGGCCACATTAGTTGTCATTGAGGCGGCTGGATAGTGTGTGCGCTTGTAGCGGTGCAGCAGTGGCATGGGCTAGCGTGTCTTGAGCCTCAGCAGGAGGGCTCCTAAGGGTTTTCAGACTGTGAGTTGTTTGGCGGCTGGAAGATTTACATCTAGCCCTAGACTAGTCCCACAACTCCTCCCTATCTACGCATATTCTTGACCTCGCCTAACTCGTGTCATGGACTTCTTTTGTTGTGCTCTCATGAGTCGATCCTACAATCCATTAACGCCGTCCCCCTCGCAAATGCTTCCCTCGATGAAGGATGTACGCTAGTTCACAAGGCCCCTCGCTACCAGTACTTTAAGATAGAAGAGCTGCGGCACACAAATTATGCATACTTGATCAACTATTATAGCCTAAAAACTTATAAAAAGTACCATGTGATATGAAGACTCACGCCCTGAAGATTTATGACACTTGCTTGAAGAACCATGAAAGCGATATCTATTGAGATCATGCAAATAAAGCAAGGAAGAGAAGATTCAAGCAAGGCAAACCAGGAATTTGAAGATCATCTTGGCATGAAGCTTCACATGGTTCACTACATGAGTTCACCATCTCATTCCTATCATCCATGATACCTTGTTACCATAATCCATGTCTCACCTTCATTTTCTCTAGCAAACTTGGCAAATGGCCTTTTCTCTAGTAGAAACACACCACTCATACACCATTCATACATCACACACTCATTATACCTCCAACCATCTTAAAAAAGCAAAAATTCCACCCATTTGGCGTTTTCTATAATCTAGTAATCACATTCTCTCTAAAAGTCAAACTATAGAGAGAGAAAGTGCACAATTTTCCAAGAAAAGCTACGAAGAAGTCAAATGATCAAGTTGATGCATAAGTGATTCAAGTTATGTGCAATTCAGCCAAAGTTGTCCATATGTCATCATCAAAAGATGCCAAAACTCACCGTGAGATACCATACCATCCACATCACCACCATGTATGCTATGTCATCATACATGTCACCTTCCATAAACTTCCTCTATTCAAAATATTTTACCCAAGAGAAGTCATTTTGATACTTAGGGTGACATGTCATCACTTCATTATGCCACATCATCACTAAATGCCTTCACATCATCCTACACGGCCATTCACATATTCCTATCTCTATAAAAGTTTTGACTAGAGAAAAGACATTTTACCAATTTGCTTATTGCCATGTCATCTTCTACTTGCTAAGTCACCATACCAACTTCTGCTACATCATCAATCCTACCCCATTTTGAGTCAAAATATCAAATGTCTTTGCAAAAATATTCTTCCATGTCATAGAGCATCAAAAATTTCATGTGGGGAAAAGATTTTGAAAAAAAAAGACCATAAGCCTTTTGACCTTCATTTTTGAGTTCTTGGGATTCGTGCCAAGTTTAAAAACTACCACACCTACCTCCCCTACCTAGCCACCATCCCATCTAGTCTCTCTCCGGGCCACGGGTGCTCCCCAGTACGTGAGTCGGGCAATCCAGTTTACATCACGCGGGAGACAACACGCTAATCTTGATAATACACGTTTAATGGTCATTAGTATTCTGAGCCGTAAACTAAATGCATGTGGGATATTTCGACCAAATCTCAAGAAATCTGTGGAATTTCCATGCCAAGATCCTAAATTTCAATGATCCAACCACCTAATCATGGCCATGCTCCCTAAGTTGACTTAATCTAAGCCAATAACTCCTCAAATTAAGAAAAAGACAAAAGATTTGAGCCGGATTTGCCAAGAATAGACCAAACAAAGGATTTCATAAAGAGGGAAAATTGTCAAGACCGCATCAAGGTTGCTCATTTGTGAGACCGGGTTTGAATCAACGCCAGTTTGAAATTTGCCTTCCTTGCTTTTGAATCTATTGATTACTTTGAAGCACCAATTATTTGCTGGCTGTGAAGACTTTCTCTCGATCCCCGGCCCCAAGACAATGAGTTTGGGAATTTCTTGTATGCCTTATGGTTATCCTTTTGAATGAAAATCCACTTTGGCATTACAATATTGCACGATTTGCATTCCACATCCAAAACAAGGTAAACAAAAAAGGTAGAAGCGATATGGAAGATAATTTATCTGTTTCAAGCACATCATATCTCAGGTTACATCTTATTATGTTTCAGTAATCAAAAACAAGATTAAAAATTAGATTAAGCTATCTTTAGTGTGAATCTGTGTGGGCATTTGACAAGTTTTTAGTAATAACATTTAGTTAATTCTCAATAGAGTTGATGATATGCTTAGAAACATAAAGAGCCCTCAAAAATCTCAAAACAATTTGCAATAGTCTGCCATCTCGTATTTTGCATACCATTGCATCAGAGTAAGTGTAAATTTACCTTGGAGATTTTAGCTATAATCTTGAGCAAACAATTAATTCCCCCTTGCTTACAGACTAATGAAAGATATTAAAAATTTTCAGATCTTAAAAAGACCAAGACATATCGACCGTATAATATTTGCTTGTCAAGCTTTTTCATAACAAAGATGTTTGGTAAAGAATTTGAGTTACAGATCCTACCTGCACCTATTCTTCCAAAAGAAGTGTTTGATTCTCAAGTGCAGATTTATCAGAGATAGAATTAAGTGACAAAACTCAAGAAACTTTGATCTACAAAAAATTGCTCACTGTTAGGGATATTGACTTATTTTTGACTTGGTCAAGAGTATATTTGAATGATCATCAGAATCTATTGGCATCCCACCTTAGGCCCCGTGACTTTTGAAACCTTAAGTAGCCTTTTGAATTGGAATCATGATAAAATCTCATCTTGCTTGCAAAAGGCATCATTTTTGTTGAGGCATCCTTTTTTCTGATTGGGGAAAGCAATACTGATCGTGTGTTTATGCTTTCTTTTTGGGATTTTCTTGTATAGAGTGGTTGCCCCGCCAAACGGAGTACGGTCATTGAGGTCGGCGGTTTGCCGTGAACACCTTCAACGTCCCCGATCATGGATATGGTTAGCCGGCGTCAGATGTCAGCCCTTGGCTTAATTTGCCCTAACAATGTTGTATGGAACGCCATCCAACAAGGATCTGCATTCGGTTGATGGATGAGATTCTTCTTCCTATCTCCTCTCAAGCCGTGCCACTCACACCGTGATTGTGGCTCCTATGTCTCCAGCCCTGGAGCTCTCTGGATGGTCGGTCGATAGTTGGACGCTACAAAGAAATGCCGCCATGCTAGCGGTAATACGTGGACTACACTACTTGGTGTGGGTATTAGGCGGCTTGGTGGTGAAGCAAAGGAGCGCCTTGACCGACATCGCGGTAGGTGGCTAGCGGTGGAACTTTCAAGGGTTCAGGCTGTGGCCTCCTTTTGAGCCGGGAGCTCAGCCCGCCGGGATTCCCCAGCATCGCCTCTTGCCAGCTCAAGGACACACCACTCACCGCTCCTTATGAGCCTTAAATGGGGGTATGCCTTGCCCCACACTCTGATGCCCGCAGTCCCAACCATCTCGGCAGCGGTTATACTCGAGGTTTTACAAACAAGTATTCGGCCAGGGTTTATCTCCAAGAAGGGTACTTCCCCGTCTCAATCTCTACTCTAAAGTGCTCTCGCGATGCGGACCGGCTTTCCGAAGGCGTTTTGATGATTTGCATCATGGGTGGCAAATTTCCCCGATTGAAGGCAGAGACGCTGTTACGCTCTCCTCGCCAGCACACCGCCTTCGTCCCGCGGTCATGGCTTCTATGGTGGTGGGACAGGAGTTCACGTGAGCCTCGCGGTGTCATCAGATTCGCTTTGTCTGTCGCCTCTCAAAGTGCGCCAAACGGATGCTATCTTTCCATCTCTGCTGTGTGCGAAGTCTCCAACTCGGCAAATAGCCTATTGCTTCTCCATTGCCAACTCTCTCCTCAACACTGGGTACCAGGATTGCATCTCTTCTATCAAAACCTGCAATGCTGATGTCATACCCACTACTATCACTCTCGAAGTTGTTTCCAAGGCCCTATTGGCACCTGCTTGCTGCTGGACCTCGAAAAGGCCAAACCTCGGCCTGATTTCCACTCCATTGATTGGGCCTTGCCTGTGCCTCCCAATCTTTTATAAAAGAGGCTTCTCCCCCTCGCCTTTGCTATCCTGCTCCAAGGCCATTGTTAGGTGGCTCCCACCACCTGGTCCTCCCAAGAGGGCTCGCCATGAGGGTTTCCGGCCAGTGGTTGGTAAGCTATTGTGTATGAGGCTAGGTAAGGGAGGTGTCCGACCAGGATCAGGGGCATGGAGATGGATGAAGGGGTTGGGTGCTGCATTTGGGCTCCTGGATAGGTTCCATAAGTGGGCAGTGGATATGGATGGCTGGGGTGTATGTGAGATGGAGGGCTGGCGAGCGTGCAAACCCTAGAGAGAATAAAAGGGAGAAGTGTTGCTTTAAAGATGTTTTAAACGTTTAGAATCCAAAACAAGGACTCAAAAATGTTGTTGACACAACAATTTGAGTCTTGGAATCAAAACCCTAGTGAGAGAATTGGCAAGTTGCTTCAAAAACACTTTGAACACTTAGAAATCCAAATAGGAACTCAAAAACGTCGACACAATAAAGAGCCCTGGATGCAAAACCCTAGTGGGGGAATAGGCAAAAGAGGAGTGTTGTTTCAAAGACATTTTGGACACTCTATCTGATAAAATGCCAAGTAAATCAAGTATCCAATTATACCCTGCACCTTGTAGCATCTTTTAGAGGAGGATTGAGTAGTAGACTAAGAGTACATAGAAAGATGTTGAAAATACAAAAACAAGAAGGGTTTGATACAATTCATAAAGCTTTTAACAAAGCCATTGAAATTGCTGACATGCTGTCTTATCTTCTCATGATTTGCATGTTCCTAATGATCCTTTTTATCCATATTATGAGCAGGAATATCTGGGGTCTGGTCCTACTCCAATTTATACTCTTCAAAAAGAAAAAAAGAAGCCAAGAATGGTGGATCGCATGTACCCATGTATTGATGTCGAGCGTAAACTCAAAGGTTTTAGAGGTACTAGTAGAAGTGACAAAGCAGCTTGCAGCAAATGAAATCAGTAAGGCCTCTAGAGAAGAACGATACTCCTAAGGTACATTGCATGAGGGACACACATTTCCCCGATGTTTGTCAGATACGTGCCATGTACCAAGTGTGGTAAAAGAGGACATAATGGTAAGGAATGTCCCATCTGTAAGCTTTTTGTATACACACGCTACTCATCGATATGTGCGTTGTTAAGGATTATTTTGCTAGACAACAAAGCCAAGAACAGAGCCTAGTGCATCAAGAAGGTTTGCATCCAACCTATTGTCTGACCATTTGTGCAGGACGTGAGAGGAGCAAGAAGAGATTATGGATGTCCATACTAGAGGTATGTCAAACCCAAAGAACAAGGAATCAGCACAAGCCAATGAGGAGGTAAATATCCACAAGGATAAACCAAATGAAGAAAATCAGGTTGTACCTCTTCTTCCCTTCCAAAGATTCACTAAGAAGGAAAAGAAAAATGATGAGTTTAAGCTCTTGTTAAGAAATTCTAAAATTAGTGTGGATTTGCTCATTTTGCTGCGAATTGCTCCCTCTTATAGGAGAAAGATGCTGAGTTTGACTCAAGCATAATAGGTCAACTTATCCCAAGAAGAACAAGTAGCTTACAAAACCATATTGAAGAACAAATGTTGATTCAAGATGAGTATGACTCTGCATTCACATGTGTGGCAAAACATTGGTAAGAAAGTCTTGACATAAGTATTGTTTCTGATGGAGGATCACCTCTAAATGCGATGCCTCTCCGTGTTATAAAGATGTGTGGCCTCGAAATTGATAAAAGGGCACCTATGGTGCTCAAATCCTTTCCAACTCAAAATAAATCCTATGGGAATAGTGAGCAAGATGCCAATTGATATTGAAGGTAATCATTGTGGCCTAAACTTATGGTGGTTGCTTTGAAGGTATAAATGAAAGTCTCGTGATATCTATGATTTTACTATTGGCTGAGATAGCTATCAACAAAGGATGCAAGGCCTATACCTGGCCAAGAGAGAATGTACCATAACCGATGGGAGAAAATAAATACATTATATAACACGCTTTAGGAATTAGGAGGCCCTTAACTTCATTGAGAAAGATGTGCTAATATCAAATCACTTTAGTGAGTAACAGCTCACCGCGGCAAGCTTCTCAAAACATCGTAATGTGGGTTGCTAGTAGAGGTAACACTTCCCAAAAGCAAGGTTTTGTATATATCTATGGTTTGATAGTGGAATGTGTCCAAGAAATTGAATGTGGCTTTCTCTCTGCTATATAGTTATGATAATTTTACAAATTGTTGTCTAAAGTTGGCAAGATCTTCTATAATGTCACCTCAAACATGGTGGCTGAGTACAAAGCTCTTATTATGGGATTACAAGAAGCCAAACATCTTGGTATTTCCAACATTGTCAATTTGAGATTCTCACAGGGGTGTGTAGGCAAATCTTGGGAGAATATCAAGCTGGGAAACGAGAGATGATCCAACTAAGACCAAGCTTAGGAGAATTACCAAATTCTTCAAGACTTGGAAGTTGCACCATGTACCAAGGAGCTTCTAATGATGAAGTCAAGTGCTTTATGTAGAAGTCTCCTCGAGCACTTGGCTGGAAGGAGCCTACTCAAAGAGGAAGATCTGGAGGAAAAAGGAAAATTGCAGCAGCTACATCCAATCCTCGGGTGATCAATGCTGGTAATGAAGCAAGTCAAAAGAGGTAAGAATTAAAAAGAATGGTCAAGGTAGGGTTCTATGTTAGTGACATGTTTAGAGAGGAAGATGAGTGTAGGGGTCATGGAATTTTTAATGAATGGAAGGATGTGTTTGCTTGGGACTACAATGAGTCATTGATGTTGATAAGTGGTGTGTGTGAATTTGAGATAAAAAATCAAAGGAGGACCGGCCCGCCATGCAAAAAAAACTCAGAGGATAAATGTGGCATCATTCTGATCTCATTAAGGATGAATCTGTATAGGATGAAAGATACCGTGTGATATCGATTGGCAAATCCCACAGTTGTCTTCTTGCATTGTGCCTCGCTTGGAAAAAAAAAGAACAAAACCATTAGGATTCTAGAGCCTAGTTGAACTCCAACACAAACCAACAACCATCCTAAGGAGCCATAGGAGCCCCTCCTCTTACTCCAAAATGAAATGTACATCATATTCTTAGAACATCAACAAAAATCCCCAGCGCCTACCGCCTTTTCGGGGTACAAGTATAATCAAATACCATGACAAACTTGTGGCAGTGGACTACAAGGTGAGAATGAAAAAAGCTTTAAGCCTACAACCCGCTGTTCGCAAAACAATGACCCCAACAACATAAGAGTCCAACAACCTGAGAGAAACACCCACCCAACCTAACAAACGCACCCAACTCCATGAGGCGCCTCATGCCTACAAGGCCATCCATCTACAAGCCTAATTCAATCACGCAGGATAAATGCAACTATGCCAATTGACCTCGACCAGAACCTGCAAAATCACCAAATGCGATCCACTCCTGCATGAGGGCTCCTAATCCGTGCACGTAGGCCACCAAATCTCGTGCACGAGGGGTGAAATACATGCACAAGGTCCACCACTACATCCACAATCGGTCTCGCTAGGCTACCTAGCACGAGGGCCAAACCTCGCTAGCACAAGGACCATCACAAATAACACCAAATTCATTAATGAACGAAAGATCGAAAACAAAGGCACGCGTAAAAGACTATCAACTGCGAAAAGGAAACCATTACAAATATCTATATTCTGTCACGCATTTCCACCATCTGGCCATTGCAATATGACTCGCTACGCTGAACCATAAAAGCATGAGACTATTGACCAAACAAGGAAACACTTAACCAAAAGGCCCAAAGAAACGAGGGTGGGAGGCAGGGACACAAGCTTAATCTAAGATGGAGAGGCTCAAGAACGGCCGGCGTCGAAAGGAGGTGGAAATGGATTTAAATACTCTAGAGGAATATTATCAATTCAGCTCAAGCAGTGGATTTATCTCTTATCTCAAAACGCAGTATAACTCATACTTCTAGAGCCTAGTCAACCTAAATACAAACCAACAACCATCCCCGAAAAAAGAGGCAGAGAAAAGTACAAGAATCAACCGCATAAATGACCACAACTACAAGATGAGGAAGCTATGAACACCCTACGCAACCTTGATGACGCGGATAGGGGTCATAAAGAGCATAGACTATCGCTAAATTCTAAAGCTAAACAAAGTTTGATGACCAACAAGTAAGAAGTGTAAGAAAAGAAATCAATACATCAATATTCTTTCCTTATATCATAATGTTGGACTTCATTCTTATTGATCAAACACCTGTCTTAATTCCACAATGTTCATATTCTCATATTCATTGCACTCAATGAATAAATTTAAAACCATTCCTCACACAAACAATACAACGATCAATACATTATTGAGTACTGGCTAAACTTCATTTCATAAATCCAAGTCTCAATCCATTATAAGTTAAATAGCTCAATGGTTATCTACAACATCCTTTATGAGCAATATACCAGTTACCAATCAATTCTTTTATCAGAGTAATAAACAAACTCGCTACTTCATACCTGAAAAGCTTTTACGGATCAACTGAATTCAACTATCTAATCTAACTACATCTTCATTCATATAGAATCGATTCTCGGGCGGTTGTGCCGTTAATCAATCAATCCTCGCCCTTCCGCTTTCAAGTCTTCATTGGACCGAGTCCGCTTATACAAATATGGCTCAATCCCATTGGACCGAGCCCATATTCAAGACTTGACAAGGTTGGGGCCACCATATTTTACACCTAAGAAACAAAAGAACCTTTAGATCATAGATCTTTATGTTTCCACTATGCTAATATCTAGACTTAGGTTTTGAACCATATGATCTTAGATATTTTACTTCCATTTCTTTTGTGCAATTGATGTGTTCCTCGCCGATTCACCGTTTTCTCGATTATGATATGATCTCAAAGATATTCAACATCCTCCTTCGTATCATAACTGCTAATTATTACTTGATAAAAGCCAATTCCTCTTGCTTCACTACTCATTAGCTTCTTTACAATTAATAGATCTCACAAAGTCTTAAACCCGGAGCACGCCACTTAAGCCTTTGTTAGAATATCTCAAGTAGTTGTTTATCCTGCTTTCACATGCGTCGTGACCGACCACCCCTTGACACCATATCTTCGATAAAAATGCATTTGCATCTCAATATGTTTTGTCCTTCATGCAACACGTGGTTTTTAGCCATGGCAATGCAACTTTGGCTATCACAATACAGTATGGTACTCTCCTTGATGAATTCCCAAATGGCATGACCTCCCGGCCCAAATTATTTCTTTAGCAGCTAAAGTGGTTGATGCCACTCGTCAAGTAGCTTGATAAAGCAATGGATGTTTGTTTTTACCTCCCAAATTATAGGTGCACCACCAAGCATAATTATGTACCCCGGTTGATTTTCTTCGTGATAAATCATCATCAAGACTAACCAAAGATCACAAAAACCTTAAGTTCTAAATCCTCCGAATGTTAAAACCAAACCTACTTTTATGCTTCCTTTCAAATACCTCAAGACTTTTTTCATGCTAACCATCGGTCTTTTAATTCGATCAGGATTGTATCTGCTCAACATATCTACCTATAAATGCAATATCAAAGCCTAGTATTATTTGTAATATATAATAAGCTTTCCAATCACTTATATGGGACATTTTCCATTTCTTCTTCTTGTTCCTTTCACTTATTGACATATTTCTTTGATATTCTCGCAAACTACTTAGAACAGTGCCTCATCGGATTGCAATCAATATATTAAATTTGTTTAGTACTCTGTCTCAATATATGTGTTCGGGAAAAGCACTTTATTGTTTCGTCTCCAGTTACTTCAATTCCAAGAAATTTTCTAACTCTCCAAGATCCGTCATTTGATATTTCTTCTTCAACATTTCTTTCGCAGAATGATTCGCACATCAATATTGCTCGCCATAATACAATCATCAATATATACGTTATTATGCAAGATCGACCATCCTTCTGAACATATAAACATTCCTATCATTATTTAACTTTACACTGCTCTTTCAGATGGCGCATTTCTCCATGCATTTGTACCACCATTTTGAGACCTATTAACCCATAAACCCATGGTTAAGCTTCCAAAACTTTGTTCTTTCCCTTTCTACATCCAGGCCTCGCCTATAAAAATCTCCTCTTCTAACTCAAAGATTTAAAAATGCTGTACCACATCCATATGATGCACCGAGATTTGAGCATTTGTTATTGCAATAATCATTCTTAAGGTTTGCAAGTTTTTGACCACAGGAGAGAAAGTTTCTTCATAATTCAGGGCCTCTTTTGTGAAACCCTTGAGCAACTAACTGGCCTTTATATTTAGGTGTGTACCATCAAGATTAATTTTGACTTTTATACACCCATTTGTTTCCTACAACATTCTTTTCCTTCTCGCAAATCGATAACTTCATAAGTAGGATGTTCACTCAAAAAGCTTTCATTTCTTCATCCATCATTGATTTCCATTTGTCCCTCTAGAGAGTTAATTGCTTCTTCTCAAATGTGTGTCTGGCCAGTCCGCATTCTAACACCATTAGGATCTCATCATTTTCTTCAGCTCGCTTGTAATCTTATAGATCTCCACCTCATTTCTACCATATATGTTTCCTCTTTTTCTAGTCTTGCTTCATCCCTAAGTATTTCAGCTTCTGATCTTCTCTCTTTCTTTCTCAATGATGTGCTGTGCCTCACTTTCATTTTCCATGTTAACATTTTGTGGCTCATTCCTCAAGCTTTCATCGATCTTTCAAAGGTCAAAGCATCTACCTTTCGTCATCATCCAATATTTTATTCATCATTCACTATTTGTTCCCTAGAATTTTCGCTGTGTCTTGTTTCCATTTTAGTTGTTGCCGCAGATTTGTTAGAATTATAGCTCATTCTCAACAAATACCACATCCCTCGCCAGGAAAACCCTTCTTCTCTCGTGCTGAAAAACTCTATAACCCTTAGATTCTTCATCATACCCTATTAGATATGTGACCATTGATCCGTCATCAAGTTTTGCCTCTTTCCTGGCACATGTGTATATGTCAAACAACTATATATTTTTGAACTGTCAAAACTGCAATCTTCCCGACCATAAGAGTTCGATTCTTTTCCATTTATACCGGGTTGATGGCAAGTAAATTTTTGAATGAGTACAACATTTTACCGCTTCTTCCCGTAGATAATTGGCAAGCTCGCATGCTTAAGCATTGCTCTTACAAAGATTTAAAATTGTTTTAAGTTATTTCTTTCGCCACTCCATTTTGTCAGGAGTATAGCCGCATGTATATTGTCTCCTAATGCCTTTCGATACAACTTTTGAATTTAGAAGAAAGATACTCACCTCCGTCTCGAGCGTACACATTTGATTTTTCGCCCCTAGAACATTCCACCACGTAAAAGCCTTAAATGCCTCGAATGCCATGTCTGTCCCGAGACAACACACTTAGTTTTCTATCGAATCATCAACAAAGGTTATAAAATACTTTTTCCCTGTAATTCCTCGTGGACATTGAGTGGTCCATACAGACCGTATGGCTAGATCCAATATTCCCTGCTCTTTCTTTGATTTGTGAAATGGAAGTCTACAATGCTTGCCAAGCATACATCCTTTTGCAAATATAGGGCTCAGATCTGATCCAGAATTCTCGCTTTTATCATGAATTCAATATCTTTAATGTTTACATGTCCAAGCCTTTCATGCCAAGTGGAAATGTTTGATACTGTTGCAAGATTTGCACTTCCCATACATTTAGGACTTAAGCCAAAAAGGTTACCAACACGCTTGCCCAAAAATTTCAATTCATTCCCTTCATAGATTTTACATTGCTTTTGCTCAAAGATCACTTTAAATCCCAAATCTACCAGCTGACTTACTGAAATTAGATTCCTAACTAAACTAGGAACACAAAGTACATTCTTCAAGTTAACTACTCTTCCATTCAAATCAAACAGCTCCAATACTCCTTCATCTTCTATTTTTGTATCTTCCATTGCCCACTTGATGACCCGTTTATTTCAACGATTCCTTCAAAAGCTTTGGTGTACAAGTTATGGATTTCTCAGCTCCACTATCTAAAATCAGCAAATCATCATTATTGATCCCTTTAAAAACTGAATTAACTTGACTATCTCTTACCTCTTCATTCTCATCAGTTGGTTCCTCCTCTAAAGCAACCTCCTCAGCAACATTGGCTTCAAATTTGACATTTTTTCCCCTTTCTCTGCCTCTATGAGCAATATTACTTCCTCTGCCTCTATGACCAGCATTGAAACCTCTTCCTCTTCCTTTAGAATTTTCTTTTGGTGTGGAACATGTAGAAGCTAGATGCCCTCTTCCTCCACAATTATAACAGTACACCTCTTTGGAAATACTAGGGCAATTCACCTTTAAATGCCCATATTTGTTGCAGTTATAACAGGGACCTATTTTGCCTTGGCGTGAATTATCTCCCCTGCTTTTAGTAAATAAAACTTGTGTAGCATCTTCCTCATTTATTACTTTGCCTGCTCTAGTTCTGCTTTTAACATTCTCTCACCAAACCTTAGTTTTGAAGTAATGGTTATAATAGTGATAGATATGTTACCAAGGGTGAGACCGCCTCGATATTGCTAAAACTACGTTGTGTAATGAAGACCAGACCTTCCAAGTCAGCTATTATATTGTCAAAGTTCGCGAAGAACCATTGACATCATCATCATTTTCCTCGCAAATTTCAACCTCCTTAGTTTATTTTCAAAACATCTATTTGTGAGGATGTCTTTCCTCATAATTCAAAAAGCATAACCCACATCTCACTAGGATGCATACCTCTGATTTTTAGCACAATGCTTGAGCTCACCTTGCTCATAATTATACCCTGTTTCTTTATTTTTGAAGTCTCATCATCTCCTCTTTTTTCTCGTTACGTAGAATTTCTTCAAATGCCACAAGATTCACGCATTGACCGAGCTTGAACTTCCTTCAACAGAACTCTCAGGTTCTCGTCCTCATTCCTTTTATCTCAAAGCCAACTGACATTCCACAAGTTTTCCACTTGCAATACATGCTTTACTTTCCTTTCCAAACTTGAAACCCTCAATCTCCTTTGAACACATCAATGGCACTTTAATAGCCCTCAAGCCCAAACCTCGCTAGACATTTTGTCTCCAAGTAAAAGACCGTAGCCTCTCGATACCACCACAATGTAAGAAAAGAAATCAATACATCGAATATTCTTTTCCTTATATCATAATGTTGGACTTCATTCTTATTGATCAAACACCACCTTAATTCCTACAATGTTCATATACTTCATATTCATTGCACTCACGAATAAATTTTAAAACCATTCTCAATAATAAATAATAAATGATCAATACATTATTGAGTATTGCCAAACTTCATTTCAAATCCAAGTCTCAACCATTATAAGTTAAATAGCTCAATGGCTATCTACAACATCCTTTATGAGCAATATACCGCTTATCAATTAGTTCCTTTATCGTAGCAATAAAACAAACTTCTACTTCATACCTTTGAAAGTTTTACTATCAATCCGAATTAACCGCATGTACTTAACTACATCTTTCATTTTCATATATAGAATCGACTCCTACGTTGTGTCAGCATCAATCAATCTCCGCCCTTCGCCAAGCTTTCATCGACCGAAGCCGCTAAATATGGCTCAATCCCATTGAACCAGCCCATATTCAAGACTTGGACAAATATATCCATTCAAATATTTAACCATGCAACCTTAGGTTAAATACTATATTTTACAATTTAAGAAACAGAACCTTTTTAGATCATAGATCTTTATGTTTCCACCATGCTAATATCTAGACTTAGGTTTTGGAACCATAAGAGACTGTAGATATTTTACTCATTTCTTGTGCAATTGACAGTTCCCGCCGCATTCACTGCTCTTTTCTCGATATGATATGACCAAACATATTCAACACATTATTCAAAAAAAAAAAGTTGGTTTTTAGTCATAGTTTAATGGATTACCATTATATGCAAACAAGGGTAGACAATACCCATGGATGTCAAGTTAGGTTCATAATTTCTCAAATTATGCTAGACATTGACGTATCGATTAGGATTGTAACAAAGAAATAAGAATTTCGCTTCCTCATGATTAGAAAATGTTCGATCAAGTTGGGGATCCTCATGCATTAGAGCTCAATTATGATGAAACAACGCTTGGGAGACAAATTTCCTTAACACTAGACCTCAAGTCTCCATGATGACCATTAAAGGGCATTTGAAGGTTCACAAAAAAATCATATATAAAATCAAGAACGCAAAAACTAGCCACAAACCCTTTCTAGGAATCTATAGTATACCATACCACATAAAAATACACAAAAATGTATCAGCTCCTATTCTTGTGAGTTATGCTCTAGCAAACCCAAGGGGGTCAAGTACCAAAAAGCTTCATGTTCACACACAAAATAAAACCGCCTCGATGAAAAAGATTTTTTTGATTTTTTATTATAATGTTATTTTTCTGCACACTAGAGAGAGCAAGACACAAAAACCACATCTCAATTGGAACTCGTGGAAGAAAGATAGAGTTCAACGTTAAACATGACAGGTCAAAATCGTTTTCAAGCCTTCCGGGAAACTAGCATCGGTTCCCGTGAAAAGCAGTTGTGGGATATAAAACAACAACTTTGGAGAAGATGTCCAACCCTGTCCATCCAACCCCAACCTGATGTTTTGATCTCCTTTAGTTTCTATTTTCTATTTAGGAATTTATACAAATGGATAACATTGCTACATATGACTCTAGGTTATCCTCTAAAAATCACATTTTATAAAGTTGTGGCAGATATGAAACTAATGCAAAACAAACTTGTAAAAAAAGAGCAAAAGACGTGGTAAAAAAATCAAAAACGACATCTCAGACTGCCCCATTATCGGGTCCATAGTTCATTAAAAAATTGATAATATCCTTATGTTAGTCCAGTCGCACAGTTGAGCTTTGGGGACACCTAGTAGCTCTTGGACTATTTTGTTCACAAAAAATATTTGTTGTTCACATCTTGAGGATTGTACTCAGAAGATAACATCACTATATTATATATCTTCCATAAGTTTATTCTAGATTTAGCAGAAAGGTGTGACTTTATAAAATCACATCCTCAAAATATCTCATGTCAAGAAACCAATGCAAAAATACCAAGGAAAAATATGGAAAACATTTACTATAAAAAAATAAAAGATAGATCACATTGGCAATTCAAGCCAGTGCACTCATCATTGGTCCAAATGATCTAAAAGTTTGAAAATCATTAGTGGTGCCATCTTAATAATTTTGATCTCAACTTTCACATATAGTTTACTTGTAAGGATTCTCTATAGGGAACAAAAATTAATTGACAGGGGTTAGCTTGCATAATTTACCTGTGGGTATTGAAGCACAAAAATTGAGAATTTATAAGGTAGTTGATACTAATTAAACTCATAGCGGACTTTCACTTACACCTTTCAAAAATCATGTGATAGAAGCCGTAAAAGTCATAGTATCATTCTCCGGGGAAAAATGGATAAGGTTAGTGAGAGATATATGCTCTTATAAGTAATTGGTCTCGTGGGACCATAAATGGTAAATCGAGAAGTGGAATGTTCGGCGCTAGTCGTGGTTTTAGTTACAACAAAGTGAGTGCCCCACTTCATAAAGCCTATCAAATTTATGCACCGATAGATTTGCAATGTATGTTGAGGTTTAGATTTTACTGAGGATATGCCTAAACTAGGTTAGGCCTCTGGACAGAGTTGGCTCCATTTATTCTTTTTAAGATTAACCGAGTAAAAAAGGAAAACCCATCAATGTTTTATATGCAGTGCACTAAGCATGAACAATTTGGGTGATATACGCTCCTCAAAAGAAACAATAGAGTCCGCCATTTGAAATTGCCCGTGGTGGAGCATGTCTTCGTAGTAAAGGCTACAAATAATAAATTTCGTTAGTTCTTGGTTTTCATGCATATTATGAGGGCAAAGATCAGAGTATTCCAAGAGTTAACTTTGTAAGTGATTACGTGATTAAAGAACATGCCTGGTGTGCCATAGAGATAATGTTTTGACACTTGCTTGATGTTTAGATACTATGTTGGTATAGACCATGCTATGAGTTTTTACCATCACTTTTTTCGAGACATTGGCTTTACCTGGTCTATCTTTTTAATACTATGTTAGTATAGGCCATGCTATGAGTTTTTGCCAGTGTTATTTTCGAGACATGGCATTACTTGGTCTATCTTTTTCCCATAATGTCAACAATAGCTAGGTCAAACATTGAACAAAACTATTAAAGACCCAGACATTTATTGTAAAAGGAATTTTCAAAAATTGGCATTAACATGTCAACATGCTATAGCGGAACCATGGCTAAACAATGACATGTTGAGTTATGCGGAACCATGGCATTAACATGTCAACATGCTATAGCGGAACCATGGCTAAACAATAATGCATTGAGTTTTGCAATCATGCAAATGTGATAGTTCTAGGATAACATTCTGGCGCATCCGCAGACTAAACAAAAAGGCAGATTGGTTTCTGTGGTAACATTTGAATTACCAGAACTTGAATAACCATGACGGTGGGCGCCTTGTAAAATTCTGGTGCAGTAAAGTATCTTGGGATTCAAACTTCAGCAAACAAACCTAAGGTACTATAATATCAATACTCTTTCCTCGACAATAACGCCGAAGTTTGTAAGCAAGCCTTTTTAATAACTCATCGCTGGTCCAAGTGAAACTCGGTGAGAACATTAACTGTTAAATATCTTACTTTGAATATACTAACTTACCGTAAAGGTCCTGACTTGGAGAGAACCCGAACAATGTTGAGTTGCTTTAAATTGAAAGAGCATATTGCCGAGTAACAAATCCCTATATTTGATGCTCGCTCATGTCATAGAATTTCATGAGCTATTGCATTTCAGGAGGCAAGAGACAAAAGTCATCAATTCTTGTCGGGGTCCCTAGTCCCAATTTCTAATTTCTGTGGATGCACTCAAAACATTATTAGAAACAGTCTCATTTCTCAAGAACAAAATATAAGATGGCTAACTTAGCTGTATTGCAGTTATGGAGCTAAGAAACAGAGCAGTATCAAATTTAGCCTCAAATTTCCATTAATAATCAAGTTAGATTTTCAATGGAGGTCATGATGAACGAAGAGAGGCTTGTCGAAACTCTCGGAATGAGATGCACCCACCTGCTACATATAAATTTGACACTCGTATGGAATTGCAAGGATTCATCCAATTGTTCATCATAGAAGAGATTAACTGCCAAATGCAAAGTAGGCGCGTCAAAGATAGTTGCTAGTTGCTACGTTGGTGCAAATATCACTACAATTTTCCCCATAGCAGGACTTTCCCAGCCATACTCTAGTTCAAAAAACATGCAAATTAGTTGCATAGAGATCTTTGCTAGATTGATGAAGCCTACATCTAGATCGATTGAAAGTGGTAGAATAAGCATAATCCAAACCTAGCCACCAAATTGATGACAGATGGGCCCTCAGATCGCATGAGGCAGAAATGACATGGACTGCCTGGGACACTTTTGGAAATGTCTTCCTACTGCATGGTTGGAAACAAACAGAGGCAAGCAAAAATGGCAGAAAATGTGTAGATTGCCACAGAATTAAATGCATGGAACCTATTAATGAAGCTAAGACACATGCAGTGGCTGCAACCACCAAATTTAGATTCTCTAAATATGCTATAGAATTCAAGCCATGACAACAATAAAACAAAAGATGTAGCATAACTATTTCGAAACATACTAAACATTTCAAGAGACAAATCATTAAAAAGCTATAGAAAAAGCAGAGCTTGTCCTCAACAATATCTAAAACCGTGTCATTGATATGGAAAATAGCGAATCCAAGGAGAAAATCCTAATGTTGAAGAGCATGCCATTTTTTGAATGCATCGGGCCCTCATTGTCGCCGATAAAAGTCCCTGAATATACACACAGCTATAGGAAATCAAAGATTAAAATGACTATCTACAATTATGAGATATCAGTTTAAATCATGCAAAGAATTTACCTCGCAGCGAATTCAACATAGTATCTATAATACCATCCTTGTTTTTTCTCACCTTGCAAGCATATCAAATCTTTAGCTTGAGTCGAAACTGGCCTAATATGAATATGAATGGTATTTTTCTCTAAGAACTTGCAAAACATCAAAAGATATAGAAGGAAGCTCTACATTAAAGCTCAACAGGAGTGTTGCAAGAGATTTATGGAAGGAAGCATGAAAATTGCATTAGACATTACATTACCTGTAGATTGAGTTGCTGAGCCTAATGGAGCAGGGACAATCATGATTGTTTTAGAAGATCAATATGGGCCACATACTTTTAAAACTATCTCGCCGCATCATCTTCTCCAAACACCCATGGCGAAATGTGAATTCCTTCAACAACAAATAAAGTCCAATTATCTGCAGAATGCATCAAGATATGTCAATGGCGCAACATAAATAAGGTTTCTATCTACCTAAATAGATCTTCTAAGGCAAGAGATGTTCTCAAGATATAGTAATAGCAATAACACTACATATCTGGCTAATCCAAGGAATTTCGAAGGTATGTAATACAAATCAGAGAAGTAAAGACTATGAACCACTTCGGCAAGTTAAGCACCACAAACATTCTTATGCTCTATTGGTATTATTCACCTGATCATCCATAGCACTCCTACCATCCATAATCTGTGCCCTATATTCCAATAAATGAACTCAACTGGGTCCACATATCATCAACAACATGGGACCCAGCACATCCAAAGTTAATGTCTAAAACTAAAGCACCAACCACAATTATCCATCCATGCTAGATTGATAGAAGAACCAATAAAATTCCAAAGGGTCTCTTTGTTTAGAAAAACACCAAAGACTGTGTTAGACATAATTGAATTTCTTAAAACTCGCGAGCTCCGCTAAACCCATGTAACTTATTTTTGCGCATGGCTAATGTACTGCCTCCCAGAGGGAAGCAAAAGACGAAGATAATCAAGGAAAAGGCTGAGATACTTTATACATCATGCATAGTTTTGGTTAGAATATTTTATCTGCAAGTGACGCCTTCCATATGTTCTCGATTGTCGCAATCAGGGCCCCCTTGGGTCGGATTTTCAGGCCGATAGATCCGTGAATGATTCATCAGGTGCCATCAGCGACAAAGCGTAATGTAAGGAACCAGAACTTAAGTTTTTCACGCTCGTTGTTGGGCAACATGCCATCCGCATTATGAATCTCTCGGTTGAATCGATGGAAGGATATCCCAAGATTGAAAGCCAAAATAGTATCTAAGGCAAACAAATGGATTGATTATAGCAAAACCTACATTTAATTGTGGTTAGTTTATTCTTGCTCCTCCACATCTCAGACCTTCCCTTTCTTACGAATGATCTTTCCTTCTCCCTAATGCCTCTTCACCAAAATCGCTAGGAGAGTAAAGACAGGCAATAAAATCGATTAGAAGGGAAACCAAAGATTGACCTCAAAAGCCATGGAAGCTTATTACTTTATAGTTAACGCCGTCCTACCGAATTTATTGCAACAAACCCATATCCATCCTTTTTTCATGTCCATAATCTTTCCTTATTAGGGCTAGCACGCCTAAAGTGTAGGGACAAACTCATTGCATGCCGTAACTGGAAACGGGCAGCCCAGAAAAGGGCAAATCGACGTGAAATGAGATAGGAAAGCGGAAAACGAAAATCCGTGATCATAACAGTGAAATTTTTCCGATTTTTTGAAGACTGATTTTTTGGGCAGCCAAAACCCATTAAACCCTAGAAAATCGATCTTAAGAAAATAACGCCGTAAATGTTTTTGGCCAAGTTTAAAAACCCAAAAGAGTTGGATTAAAACCTTGAAATATGTTACTTAACATGCAACTAGAGATTTCTATTGCCAATAGTGAAGCATCCATCTAAATATAATGTACATGAAAGTTAACTTACATGTAATATTTATTTTTACTTGGATGACAATGCTTTATAGTAAGAACACGTGATATGGTTTATGCTAGTAAGAAATAAGCGCATTTCATGGTATTTTTTTCAATAAAACCATACAACTTATATAAGAGAGATGTCTATATATGTCATTTCTCACATTTGAACTATTTTAAAGGCATATTTAGGAAAAGAAGTGTGTCTTTTTCTATGAACCTAAGAAAGTATATATGAAATGTTATGTGGTCTATTTATATTATGGCATGGCTAAATTTCAGCCAACATCCACTTGAATTCATCAATAAACATCACCAACTTTAATCAGTTGTGGGGTTTTGGACCTATAATTATAGAGAGTTGACCCAATCCTTTTTATGTCACACAAGCGAGATCCTAATCGGGTTGTACATCATGTTTGAATTCAAAAATTGCATGGTTACAATTCTGTAGTTAACTATATGTTATAGAGTTATGTTCTATGTAGTTATAAATAGAATGCATCATTTATTACACACATGGCATTATGGATGGTTGTTATTGATATTTTAACATATACTTTGTCCGAATTGGTATAGCAGATTCTTTTAGATATTGAGGTTATTATGACTTTATGAAATTCATCAAAAATCATGAAACTATAGTCTGTATAGTTAGCAATTCGCATTGGGGCAAGAATTAAATCTAAAACTGCTATAATTAGAGAGTAACAATTTTTAAACCTCGCTGCCTTTTGACCAAAATAGGGTTTGTTGGTGGCTTCACCAATGTCGATGATAGCAAAAACATGGGAACATAAAACTCAATGTGTTCTATGATAAACAAAGCAAATGCCTCCAACTTTAGCAAGGTTTAAATAATTTTATGCTATAGAAAGATTGAAGAAGGCGCTTTGGACTGCGCAACCGCCAAATTCCTTTATGTTTGAGCAATCACCACAAGGTATAGGGTGAGCCCATTGTCTTGAAATTCTCGTAGATCATTAAGAAAGTTAGTGAAGACTCAAATGATAGTGGTATATTATAAAATTGAAATTTCTTTCTTGAGTTACATGGGTTTAAGCAGCATGAGGTCATAAGTACGCTTTTGTCCATGGATCGTGAATGGTCCTGTGGACGTCTAGTGTTAAAACAATAAGTTAGAAGAAGATATTGCAGCCGTGTTTCCATAATGGATGAATAGTCCAAATATCCTTGTGGTATTTAGACCATTAAAGATGCTATCCTTTGAATAAAACAAGTGCCTAACATAGGTGAGAAAAGTTTTAATTTCTTTTGCTTTGACCATGAGCAATATGGGCTATAGTCTATACCGATATACTGCACTTAAAACTCACAGAGCCTTGTAGTTTAAATGCCGCAGCCTAATATGGTAGTGCTTTCTCATTATCAAGCATAATTATATGGCCGGGCAATGAGCAGATATGCTTGCATGCTCATGCAAAGTACGATTTTTAGTCAGTATGCCGTAAGACATGCAATACTACATGATGCATCATGTCTTTACGCCTCAGGACATGTCTTTTTGGCGAAGACCCTCCTCTCGTACTTTTATCTATTTAGATTTGATTTGGTGTAAAATTGGAGATGCACAAAGAGGATTTGCGTAGATATTTTGAGCATAATGAAACTATGTTTTTCAAGAATCACTTTATCTTCCGGGCCCTAAGGCTTAGTGGTCTTCTAACCAGACACCGGAAGTTTTGCAAAGCTTAGGATGAGATGGATGCCTACAACTTATAGATTAGATGAACGCCACACAACTACAAATTTACAACTTAAAAGGAAATGTTTGAAAACATGGATTTTGGCAAAGAAAGATCATTTCGTAGGCTTCTGACTTGTGTGCAGATTGGTCAAATATAGAAATAATGGGTTGGCCACGTAGAAGGGCAAGGGTAAGGAAAAGGAATAGTAAAGAATGATTTAGTTGTTACTCCCACAAACAGAGGGGGGCCATAATAACGCACTTCAAGATATAGGGGAAGGAAAATTGTGGGGAAGTGGCATCAAGAAAATTCAAAATTCAATGTTTAGAAAAGAAATGAGTGGCAATGGAAAAATCCGTAATCCATGTAAGGGAAAAAAGGATAAGTGGCTCCAAAATGATGGAAGAAGAATCATAATAATAACACATGCATTGTGAGCGATTACTATTAAGGTTTTTCCTCGAAACCCTTCGTGGTGGTGTTTTTAATCCCATAGTAATCGCTTCACCAATGTGGTTCAGATCAATGCGATTTTGTTGTCGCTGGGCACCACTTATTGGGCACCAAGATAGTGAGGGGACTCAACGTATCGCCATAATAGAGCGTAACGATAGAGCGTGCTCTATTTCCACATTCGAGTTTTGGTGCACCATAAACCTGAGGATTCATAATTTGACCCATTATTAAAGGTGAGACAAGAGAATCCACAATGTGTATAGCTCAAAGCCGGTAATGGCAAAGCACACTACATGGCTATGAAGCTTTATATGCTGTGGTGCTAGTATCAATAAAAATAAGATAAACCTCTAAAGGGCTACAATGAACCAACATGATGCGCTAGTAGCATCCCCCTGAGGAGCCTACCCATGCTACATGAATCCAGGCCTCAGGCAATTAGGGACAATAATTTCTATTCTATTCTATTCTATTTTACTTATTCTAAATCCTACATGCCCCGCTTAGGACCTTATATATATCATGAGAATAAGTCATGAACCCCGGCGTCCTTGTGAACATATAACTTATTCTTACAATAAAGAAGGTTACCTTCTTCTTATAATGGCAAAAAGCTTCTTCTTTCCCTATCTATTCTCGGGCTTCGAGATAGACTTACCATATCTCTTGAAATTGTGATCCAGAGAAGAGTTCGCTTCATTCACTTACCAACTCAATCGTGAGAGTGGAATTGCATTATGATGCGCTTCGAGTGATCAATGGATGCCTCCGGAAAGAGAGTCGGCAACAACATTGTGTTTGGCTCGACTTATACACAACTTGAAAATCACATTCTCCAGAATTTAATAATCATCACGCTTAAGATTATAGTGTGGGGTTGCGAAGATATACCGAAACTTTGATCCAGATTCAACTAGAATCGCCTTCCAAGCAAGTAATATTCCATATACGCAAGACATATAATCAAGTAAATAATTCCTTGGTCATGGTATCGCCATTCCGCAGACTATTCATCTTCCTAGAATCATATGCGATTACCCTACCTCTTTCATTAATATTAATAGTCCGCTTATAGCGATCTTATCAAAATTCAGAAAACCACTTATCCTTCTCGAGGATCTCGTAAAAGTAAGAATCGGAGCAATGAAGTCAAGGCATCCCAATGACCTAAATCCACTGACATTCTCTTTCCAATGTGTCATCCAATCCTTAACCTTCTATGTTTTGTAAGGTCTATAAGAGGCGCTACATTGCAAAGTCCTTAACAAATTTTCGTGAATAGCCTCGCCAAACTTAGGAAAAACTGCGGACCGACATTCGTTGGCACAATCCAATCTTTTACTACCTCAATCTTAGCTGATCCATATTCCCTCGCAAACAATGTGTCCCAATAATTTACCTGAGGTCAGGAACTCCGTGATTTGGAAAAACTTAGCATGTGTTGATGGCGTCTCGACTTCGCGTGGCTAACCAAAGATGGCGCCATGGTCTTAAAGTTTTGCTATAAATTAGGATATCCTCAAGAAAATAATGACAAAATCATTGAGATATTCAAGGAAGACATCATTCATTAATCTCTATGAAGGTAGCAAAGACACTCAGCCCAAAAGGCATAATGGTAAATTCATAGTGTCCATAATGTGTCCGAAATGCGACTTATGGATGTCATCCTTTAATTCTTATCCGTAATAACTTGACCGAAGATCAATTCAGAAATACTTGGCCCCTTGCACTGATCCATCAAATATCAACGCCGACAAAGCATACCAATTTAATTGTGTGCTTATTCAATTGCCCCGAATCAATGCACATATGCAAGGTACCATCCTTTTCTTCACAAACAAAATAGGGGCGCCAAATGTGATACGCTTATCAATGAATCCTAACTTAAGAAGCTCTTGCACTACACGACATCGAGCCTTACCGGGTAGGCTTAGTACCAGTTCCATGGTAATTTCACATTCAACACCCTAAAAGGTGGTAACTTTTGAATCCGTCTCAAAAAGGTCACGAAAACTCATGAAGCAAGCAATGAATTGGTTCGGCAAGCCCATGACTTTTCTCTCGCTTTGACTTGGTCTCTATTGATGCAAGTCTAACAACGAAGCAACTTGATAATTTATTGATGGCTTTATCCAACTCGATGCAATGAACATCAGATAATTGGAATAACTGGTTTACTCCGCTATAGTTACACGAGCTCCATTAATGCATTAAAGGTAACTTCCTCTTCACAATCAATATTTATTTTTGCGCAGCCCAAGAACTTCATTCCTGGCTAATGACTGGCATTTGCCGATGTTCATAATCTCGACTCTAGAAACAATGTGTTCTCCGGTAAATCGGATGTTCAAATTAATGTGTTGGCCTTGAGTATGACGACGCCCCACTAGCCATCATAATCGACATGGCTTTGATTTCAAAGTGGCAAGTCAGAAGACCTCGCCATTCTAGATGAAGCAAAATTATACGTATACCATATCCATAAGGATGACAAAGGTTTATCAAGCACTTGGCCAACCATTATATCAATCGTAGGGTTGACTATCCGCTTGACGTGTTTCAATAGTGGCATAAATGTGGACCCACTCAATATAGTCCTGAGCTTCTGCCAAGAACGGCCAGCGACCAAATGAGGGCACCATATGATCCCAATCCACTGCAAGGGCAGCCGAAACCAGTAATATATGCGGGCGCTCCTGCATAATATGTCCTTGGCTGAAAACACCGACAACAGTTTTGTCTTTTCGTGAATCGCCACGAGCTCTTTTCGCATTACTGCAAAATCTCGCATGGCTCCCCGTGGTATTGGGCAGATTTATCTAGATATTGAAAGAAACTTTCTGCCCCGCTTCTAATAACCAACCAATTGAGGAAGTCCCCACTAGGAGAGCATGCCCGGCAAGGTGGCAGTCTCGCTTAGGCCAAAGGTGGAGGAACGCGCCTGGTATTTGGGACTATCCCCATCAAGTAATCGTTTTGGACCTATGGCTCAACACCATTTCTTAAGTGTGGAGGATAACTCTTCAATATAACCTTCCACCGCCTCTACATTCATTAATTCCCCGAGACATATAGCCTTGCTTACGAACTCATCCGTGTATGCTTGACCGTGTTTTTTGTTCCGTGCGACAGGAAAGTTTGAATCGCTTGGCAACAATGAGCCCGAGGACATGCCTCCGTGTCCATGAGAATGTGTACATCCTTTCCACCAAATATGGGATGACCTTATGAGGTTAGTGGTATAAACTTGTCGATCTCTTTTCCATCATCCCATAAGATTTGGCTGACCATGCATCTCATCCAACCAGATTCAAAAGATCCACACCCTTAGCTTTGGTCTGATCCGGGAATTGGGCTAACTTTTACTGCTTCTTCCAATGCTTGTGATAGCAGAGCCCACCGTTTTTGATAGTCCTTTCTTCTTCCCGCTTAGCATGATCTCCCGAGGACTCGAGACTTTGAAGGAATCGACGACTGTAACTTGTATCGACATGATGAGCTACTTCCAGAACGCTTTGAGTGTGTGGATGAAATAAGTGCATCGGGTGCAGTGTGTGGTGGTGGTCGTGATTAGCTGCAGCAGTGAAAGGACCATACTCCCCGTAGTATTGCCAGGTGGATTGTCTTTTGAAGCACGAGGCTTGGAGCCCAAGAAGCTAGCGCTTTCATAACCATGCGAGCCTTGCTCAGGAGTTGCCGACCGGGTTGCGTGGGGCTCACGGCGGAGAGGACGCGGGTAATTTAAAAATATAAACAAAGAGTAGATAAGCAAGATGTACAACCATTGACTTATAACTTGCGTGCAAGGCATTTGTCAGAGAGAGAGGATAAGATATACAATATCAAAAGTTATATTAAAGGATGGCATATAAATTAAATTCTCGCTGACATATTTCTTAATGGCCTAAGGCCACGTTCATAACAATGAATACACACGAATCCAGGGTCCTTCCATGGGAGTAGGAGGCTGCCATACCGGTGGTATCAAGTAAAGTGACACCGGGCTAATGGAAGAGCAAAGCAGGAGGCACCCATGGGGAAATGCCATGAATATCTGCCCTAGAGCGACCAAAGAAGTATCCCGACGACGAGCAATATATGCCACCATGGTTGGAGCTTTTATCTCGCCTAAGGTGGATAGAGCATGGCACCCACCATGATGTCATTTAGAGCCGATCCCAATCAATAAAAGGACCCGTTTGGCCGAAATGAAGGAAGAAGCGATGGTGATTTCCTGCTGGCAACGAACCTCGTGAATAACAGAGATGGCTGCTACCTCCTTATCGAGGGGTCCATATCACCTCATCTCTTAGCTTCTTGCTTCTCTTCCCTCAAATGATCTTTATTGTCACAAAGATCTTCCTTCCTCATCCGACTGAGGATATCCACCAAATTAATATTTAGGACGCGAGGTCCCATAGCAAATAAAAGCCGCCAGTGGTTGTGACAAAATTTTGCAACATAAGAAGTCGCAGCGCAAGAGGGTAATTAACCTGCCTCGATAGTCTCCTCGATGAAACTAAAGCAATTGTGGTACCTCGTGAGGAGCTCGCTGTGCTAAAGCTCTATTGCTGTCTATATACAATACTCTACGAGCTCTTATAAGATATGTGTCTTCTTCTTGAACTTGAGATCAGCAATAATGTGGTATGTCCACATGATATCCTCCAATAGGAGATATTTTTACCTTGATGCTGGATAATTGGGAGGGTATCCAGTCCTGTAAGTCGAGGTCCCTGGTCTCAATGTAGCGGCATTTGCTCAGTTAACTGATTATAATGAACAGTCATCCCTGATCGACACGCCATCTCTCTTCTGGCCTAGTATAGCCGGTGCTTTCCTTCGCAGTGTGGCTTCATCTCGACGCATCGATCCATTAGAATGGCCAAGGCAACCTTACATCAAGCATGGTTGGCCCTCATGTAGCACGGCTGTGGTGCTTGGGCCCAACGAAGCTTCCTTTGAGGACGTTAGCCGCATGAGCATCATCCCCTAGCATGTCACACACAGTTGCCCTTTCTAAATACAGGCGAGGTGGATCTCCGAGGGTGATGCAAAACGGGACCATCTCTTGAGTATAAAACTCAAGGAATGCAAAGATAGTCCGGTGTGCTTGTATGTTATAACGTTTACATCTTGGGCAAGTAGGATGAAAGAATGTACTGGACGTGGGGATTTCAATGCTCACTGTCCTGGTACCATTAGAAAAGAGTAGGAGCATCCATTTGTGCAAGAGGAACATGTAGGCAGAATGAGAGAATAGGAAAATAAAAGAGAAATGAAACTCTAAATTTGTTTAGTGTCACTCTATTTAAAAGTATGCTAATGTCAGCATCAGATGTCATAATAATTATATTATTTTTTTAATAGCTATGGGACAAATACAACAAGAGATTATGGATGAAATGGAGGTTCCAGAGACCACAACATCGAAAAGATATACAAACAAAATGATTTACAAAAAATGGCTGGAAAATGGGCCAGTCCTCCTAATCCTCACAAGGCCAACTTTGCATGATGGTAACCCTCTTAGCATGGATATGTAGAGGTTGGTATCCCAAAAGGCCACCAAGTAGTCTTTGGCTTTACCTCGAGTGGCTTAGCATAGCAAAAGGCTGTCCGGAACCAGTCGGGCCCCGATACTCCCGGTGGTTGTGATTCGACCAGAGTTGGAAGAGAAGCCTCTCCAGAACAAAAGTTTGCAGTCTCCTCCGACACCGGATTCTCTCTCTCAATGCCACGGTACCGCCTACTTTATGAGGCTTCTTTGCCGCTGCTTGGAGTGGGTCTTGCCCCCGTCACTCGGCTTAGCTCGAGCCAAGCATTCATGCGTCTGCCACGGAAAGCTTGTGGCCTGCTAAGATTCCCATCGCTTTGAGCTTCTCCTCAGGAGCCCCGATTTTGCGCTGTAATTTTCACCATTTAACAACAACAAGGTTTTCGCCTAACTGGTTTCGCTTCGTACCCTCGCTTCCTCATCTTATTGAGTCCGGTGTTGGGTCTTCAAAGATTTAGCTTTTGGATTAACTTTTGTTGCACCTGGCCGCCGCCTCACACAGGTACCGTGATCTTTCTACCTCTGGGCTTAAGAAGTAACTGGGCTAACCTTTCTTAGCAGCTCGGGCCTTTGTATCCGTCCGCCTAGTTCGGTGATGTCCTTCAAGTTGAATGAGTTGTATGCTCCCTCGGCCAAGGCAGGTATGATCGGACTACCTTTAAATAAAACTCGACGCTTCTCATATCAAAGTGGTGGGGAGAAGGCGGTAAAAGAGGCTTCGCAACTATGTTCCTCCTCGTCATTCCATCTCCATGTAGATACATATACTCTATACCCCTGCCTGCCCGGCCTCGGCCCATCTTCCCACAAGATCATCCATTTTTGGCTAGGCCCATAATCCTTTCTACCCTCGATCGCTTCACTAACCTCCATGCAAGAAGGAGGTAGAACATGACTAACATCAAAACTTGTCCATTTTGCTCCACCAATGTGTAAGGCTCCCCTATATGCCTTTAGCTTCGCCATAGCTAGGCACCACGCCGTGGAAAATAGGCATCCTATTCCCTCAGGCGGCTAATTTAACAAGCTTCAGCTAAGAGGAGCTCTCGACCTTTTGGTCCCTCGACGAAGCCCTCAAATTAAGCCTCGTCAAAGATTTGGTGGGTGGATGTTGAGGTTGGAGTAGCTAACAACAAACTCCCGAAAGTAGGGGGCCATGGTCATTTGCAATACGAGAAGGTAATCGGCGAGGGCTGAACATGGGCAATGTCAAGGTCACCTGGCCACAAGGTTCTCTCCCACGCCATAGTTTTAGCTTTTCTTTACGGAGGCGCTGGGCGTATTAGAAGTGAAAATAAAAAAAAATAAATCAATACTTTTCAAATTTTAAATTTCAACCCTGTGGCATATAAGTGGATGAAAAGCTCTCCCAAGATGCAAATGTGCATGGGTATACATATTTCATTTACATATTATGTGAGAAATTCCAATTGCTTTGAGGGTATAATTTTTACATGATTTCTTATGACGCCGCTATTCATCCTTCTAGAGTGTTGAGAACCTGAAGGAAATCGCACTTCGCTGCTTCCTGACTCTATGCTTGATGCCCATGTTCCAAAAGAGCCCCCAGGGTTGTTTAATTTAACTCTTTTGTATTTTCTTTCAAAAATACAAAGAATTTGTGAAAAGCACCCACTAAGCACCATGTGTCACCGGACACATAAAAAGTGTCCCCCACCTCTATGTTTCACCCCTATCTATCTATTCCTCCATTCTATCTATCTATCTATCTATCTATCTATCTATCTTATCTATATCTTATCTTATCTATTCCATCTTATCACCGTATCTTATCTATCTATCTATCTATCAAACAAACAAACAAAAAAAATCTATTCTAGCCTCGGCCACTAAATCCATTCTTATGCTACCATTTAATCTTACCAATTTCATAGTATGCTACTAGCATGGTCGCTGCTCGAATCGAAACCACTTGTATTTTGAGATCATCACCAAAAGATGACATGATAACAACAAGAATATTTTTGCTGGAAGGACGTCAACAAAATATCGTAAAAAGGTATGTTTATATTAGCGGTATACAAAAAGCACATGTCACTTCCAAGACATCTATGCTAGCCAGGTGTTGCGACCAATGCTTTCTTCATGCCCGCTACCTATTTTTTCAAGGCCTTTCGCGAAGAAGTTGGATCACACTTCTTCCCCAAAGATCCTAATGGTTGATCAACAAGCCATCTCATCAACTGGAATCCTCAAGACACCTTCATCTGCCATCTCATCAATCCCAAATTTGCCGTTGTATAATCATGCTTTCAATTTTGAGTAAGTGCAAAGGTTGGCGCAACCCGACAAAGAATGGCTGGCTACGCCAAAGATATATCGCTTCGTGATGGAGGTGCTTTTCTTTTGGTGTATTTCGCCATGAATTGGGAGGAAAGATTCCAATCTCAAGCTTCAAGCAAAATGTCGTGCTTTTGATGCAAAACTCATAAGCAAGCATCCACAATTTGGGACAACAATCCGGAGGAATTATATGCTTATGCTCTTGGCGATAATTTTCTCCATTCAACTCAAAAATTGCCCTCGTCGGTGGAGGCAGCAGAGTATTCTATTCTTCATGTTGGTGAAAAGAAATGCAAATATTGAGGGAGAATTTTACTTTTAATACCAACAATGGTAATATCTTTGAATTACCGGATCAATTGCTTGCAAATATGATGGCTAACCAAGAAAACCCGATTTTTCGTGATGAATGTGAGGCTAATAGTCAATTCGAACTCCATTTGATAGAATGGAACATTTTTGTTGGTGAAAGAACCGGAAATTGTGAAGAGGAATTTTTGGATTAAACACTTTGATGCGTTTGTGATTCTACCACCCACTGTGGAGTCACCAAAGACATTCAATCTGGAAGAAAGATGTGATAGTTTTCGCAGCTTTGTGATTTACCTGCCTTTGGGTAAGTGCTTGAAACTGCTTCCATGTTAAACGCCTGAACATTAGTTTGTCACATTGTTTTAAAAGGTGGTGCTGAGGCTCCCAGCATCAACGAAAGGTTTGAAGACTCCGAGAGTCACTCTATAGAAAAATTGCATGCAATGAAAAAGTGAGAGAACAAAAAGAGCGAAAAGAGCAAGGAGTAAAGTAGAGTTAAAGAAAAGATGGCTCCGTACCATGGATCTGCTAAAAGAGAAGAAAACACAAATTTAAAAAAATGCGCCTATAATAATAAGGTATGGAGCAAAATGCTTCACAAGAGGACAGAGAACACACTTGAAGGTGTTGGGCGCGAACCCCGGCTTTATTATCTACTTTAGTCTCCATTGTTGTATTTCTGTGACCGTCATATCTTCAATACTAAACAAGTTTTATGGAAAATTACAGGTGTTTGACCCCATCTTACCCAACCTCGACATGGAACTGGAGATTTGAAAGAAAGCATTCAAAAATCAATAGTTGCTCTGCAAGGGCGACAAAGTACTCATCACGTATATCTTGGAGTATGCAAAGAATGTTTTGACGATTTTATTCCTCAACTATGGAAGTCGGCATGGCGTGCTAAACAGCTTAGGGATCGCTTAGCCACTTTTCCAAAGACACTCGCTGTATCGCGAATAGACTTTGTTGAGAATTGCACATTCAAAATGCAGCAGTAGTATCCAAAGTTTGCATTGGAGGAATGAAACGGCGTTTCTAATAATACTGCGCACATCACATACTGCATAAATCTACAGGTTCAAGAGAACTCGCTCAAGGAGTGGAACATAATCACAATACGCAACTGAACGAAGCAATAACAA
>JAJEKV010000126.1:626356-782968 GCA_021234155.1 Isoetes taiwanensis
TGCCGTACGTATTGCTAATGCTAACTTCCTCGACTAGCATTAGCCGAGTTCGTAGATATTCTATTGGCCTCAGAGGAATTTCCAAGATCTCAGCCTTCTAATCTAAGGAACCTAACCATGTATGTTTAGGTAGATAGGATTAGATGTTATTCTCAGATTTTAGTTCTATGGATGATGATGTTCTATCTCGCACACTTCTATATTAAGTGAAGGGCATAGAGACCCTAAAAGCCTTAGTAGATGATGTATCTAGCTAGCCCATTAATTCCAAATTAATGCGGATGTATAAGCGTCTACCGTTGTGGTGGTGGAGTAGACCGCCGATAAGGAAGACTTTGTCCAACTACGCTTGATCCCTCCGATGTGTAAAGCTCTACTCAGTTGAACACCTCGCTAGGGCCTACTTGAAGCTTGCCAGCAACAGTGTGGGTGGTAAGGTATGGACTCCTCGACACCGCTGACTATCGCGCCACCTTCAACTGGTTGAAGTCGTAGACTTGTGCCAAAGAGCTCTAGCCTGCCCAGAATCGGAATGCATCTTCCGGAGGGGAGTGATCTTCTCCTCAAGCCATGCCCAAGTCCATTGGTATGAACTCACCGCTTGACCTATGGAGACCCAAGCCGCCAATCATCCCCTTGAATATGAGCCATGGGTACGTATCCTCCCCTTATGTTGATGTTACCGGCGTTGTTGTTATAGATGTTATGTTATGGGTGAGCCACCGCTCGAAAGTGGATATGCATGCATTATTTGATACTGTATGTACTCGTGGTTTGATAAAGCTTCCTGGCAGTTTAGGGTCCCGAGGGAGATGGATGAAATGACACATCCATTCTTTTCCCATTGATTCTTGTCTCTAGCAAGGATAAGGATGTTAGGTGGCAGCCCATGTCAACAACAAGGGCATTTTGACAGGAGGGATGAATTTCCTGCCTGGTAGACGATGGGAGAATTACATAATGAAAGGTGAGACGCCAGCTGGTATCATCAGAAAGTAATGATCTTGGAAATAAATTACTGGGCATTCTAGAGCTTCACGTCGATTGCTAATCGTGACTAATCAAACTTTTGCTACTCCTATAAAGGCAGCTTTATTAGATGGTCGTCATTGGCCATCCTTAAGGATGACAAGTCTTTTCCCTATTTAATTTGAACATCGATTTTCATCTCTACTCAGCATCTCGAGCATAATCCATAAGAAATAAGAGGCAATATTCAAACCGGTGATGGCAACTCTATTTTGAGCATCAATACCGAGATGGTTAACTGCATAAGTAAATGTTATTTGTCCTACAAAAAGGATGTTGATTTTTAAAGGAATTTATTTTTCTCGTGAGTACTAACAGCCTAGATCTTCGGCCTGAGTTGAGATCCCAAGCATGAACCTCGAAATAGGGAGGAGGATATTTTTTCCATCAGTAATGTAAAAGAGCTAAGCAAAAAGAATAGTTAGCAAAAGTAAGTATGAAATTTAGTAAAAATAATCAACTAGAACAACATCTAGATCAGACGCCCCGCTTCTTGGTCAATCCCTTTGGCAATATTATCATCCTACATTTAATATTGAGCCTTATTAAATATAGTATAACTTTAATCTTTGACTTAAAAGTCTCGCTAATACGCTTCTATATGAACTACTCAAAATCTTATTCACGCCCTTTATCAATCTTTTGTCTCATACATGGATCAATGTGAAATACATCTTGTTTCCCAAATAGCTTGATTTCCAAAGGCTTCAAGCATATAATTCCTATAGTCCAAATATATTTTCCAATATCATTTGGAAGAGGCCTACCATCTTCATAAGCATATAAGTCCATTAACACTAGAGTTGTGTCAAGGACTGCTTTGGGTTCATCAACTCAGATGAATCCTTCAACCCATCTCCATATTAGGACTAGTCTTCCATGATATTTATGAGATTTTAAATATGAACAAAGAATTGTACTAACCTCGGGTTATACCAATTCATATTCAATGGCAAAAATAAAAATTCTTCACAAGTTTAGCACAATTGCACCTTGAAATACACTCAATTGATGGTTTCCATCGATGTGATATGATCTCATGCACACTCTCAATATGGAATACAAATTTCAAGATAATTTTCTATGGTGAATATGCACCTCATTTTTAAATTTTATGTGATTCCATAAAAGTTTGATGTATCAATGAGCAAATTATAATTTCACTCCCCCGAGACCCGGTACCAGTCCCTATGAATTTCCAAAAACGATATCCAAGAACTATTTCACATCCATGATATTTGAAATAGAATAAGAATGTGAAGGTACTAGCTTCACTGCCTTAAGCAAAATGCATTCTTTATTTTCAAAAAGTGGCATTATTATGAATTTTCAAAATTGTAATCCCTGAAACCCAACCTGTCCATAAAGAACTTCCTTGATTCCCCCAAACTTTCAAGAATTATTTCAAAAATTCCACCATAGATTTTTCTAATTTTTCTGTCAAGCATTTCTTTACAACATGTTTTATGCAGATGGAAGAATTAGAATTTTCTAGAAAAATCATATTTGCAAATAATAGAAGAAATGTTAAAGACTTTGAGAATTAAACTTGACCCCTTTGCATTTTGTCTATATTATGCTTGATAATCCAAATAGCATTAATAATGTCTTCAAGCCACACGTAAACCAAAATGTGGACTACATTAAAGAGATGGAGACATTGATGTTTTAAGACCTTAAATCTGCAATATCCTTCAAAAATTCGTGAGTATGTTTACAAGTAAAATGTATCGATACCTCTAAAAACTCATGTTCCAAGCATTAGAGTCTCATTAGTATAAGAAAATTACTACATTCAATTTTAAAATTTGCATTAATGTTATTCAACTACCTCCCCAAACAAAAAAAAAAAAAAAAAAAAAAAAAAAAAAAGAGGAAAAAACTTAAAGAAGAAGAAGAATGGTATGTGGCTTTCATGTTTGTTAGTCGGAAATAACACTCCAAATCATCTATTGTGCCATTGTGAAGAAAGATACCTATATATTAGGTAAGTTAACAACCCTTTACAAATTTAGACAACTTCCAATAAAGATAAAGTTCAGCATTTCTAAAACATAAACTACAAGGCTATGGACTGCATTAAGGTAACCTGCTTTTTACCTTTGATCACGCTATAATCCATCAACTCCTGATTGAATTTGGCCTCACTAGCATAGGGAACATCTAGCATTATGTGGGTTTTTTGAAGTTTTTCTACTGTTTTCTAAGGTTTTCATATGATTTGCGGTCAGATTCATCCAGTACTAAATAGTTTCTAGAGTGCACCTTTGTTAGCCGCGACGGTGAAAAAAGGGCAACTCAGAGTGGAGGGTTCTTTGTGGTGGATGGAATATCCCGCATTAGTTTTTAGGTTTTTTTAGGGTTGTGTGGATTAGGGCCATAATCGAGGTCTTAGTTTCTAGGTAAGGCTTTGTCACATATTCGATAAGATAGAGAAAAGGATCTCATTCCGAATTTTCCTTGAGGGCGGTAAGAAACCGAAAGGGCAATGGCGCCGCTGGTGACGGAAATTTTGTTCCGGGGATAAAGGTTCAAGAGGACGGTTCTGACATGTTTCATCGCAGTGGACTCACGGTCCGTGCGCATTTTTGTCAATCCCATTGAGTTCGCTTTGCTACAACAATTGCTCGCCTTGCCGGGTAATATGGGACCACTTTTTTCCCCGTGCACTCCATTTATCCGCCAACAAGATTACACATACAGCCTTCATCAATGGCCTCGCAGGCAAACAAAATGGAGAAGGCGCTATGAGCTTTTTGGCGTAAAATGTGCAAAAGGGGATGTTACTATCGGTCGGGCACATTTCTCCCCGGCCATTTCCTTCATTATCTCACATGCTTCATCCATGCAAGCCTGACATAGCCGTGGAATGTCACTTCGCTTGGTGCAAAGTTGTCGTAATTTTTGGTTCTGTGATGGCATGCAGCATCTGCATTGCATCTCCTAGTCTTCCTTTCGACATAACCCTTCATTAAAGTTGAATACATTCTCACATCAGTGCTTGTAAACTTTAACCATTTATCTGATTTCTTTGTTTAATATTGGGTTCCCACGCAGCCCTATCATCGGGATTTTGTTCGTGAGCTTGTGTCTTCACTTTTAAAATACTCTAGTAGTCTTCCCTCTTGTGTTTTTGACAATCATTGCTGTTTTGCGTCACAAAGACCAACATGGGGCCGCAAATGTGCGGGAATCAAAGTTGCTATATTAGGTTCCACTCCGCCTTCTTCCATGTTTTGCAACAACGCATGAGAAAGATCTCGATTTTTTCCACCGACTATACAATTTGATCATTATAATATCGTCTTTTGTATCTCGTCATATTTTCACCTTCATCACTTGATTTTCTAAAGGTCATAACCGGCAAGTCGATGAGGCCAAAAAATCTTTGAGGATGTCGCCTCAAGAGCGCAGGTATTCTCGATGTTGTCAACAATTCTCGCGGCTTATACGGTCTTTGCAAAGAAGAAAGGTTGATGAAGACCGCACTATTTAAAAAAGTGGCCGCGAAGCCCATCGTCATTACTCTACAACACACCTGATTAATGTTTCGCAAAGGCTTCCGATGGAGGATGCCTTTCAAATTTCGAGAACCATGAGTGAGAACGGCTTCGCAAAACCAGGTATTTTCACATATAATACTTTGTTAGATGGATTTCCTTTTTAAGGCTGGTAGAATTGAGAAAGCACATGAGCCACTAAGGGGAGATGATTGGCGTCAACTAGTTTGAGATCACCATCAACATAATTGCTTTATAGTGTGTCTCGCGAAATGGGGAAAATCCATGAAGGCACATGAACTTCTTGATTATCTTCCGCCAAAGGGTTTCGATCCCTCGACATTTTCACTTACACCACCATCATGGACGTAAGCCTCTGGAAAGAAGGCAAAGAGTGAAAGATGCTCTCCAAATTTCTCCTCATGTATGATGAAAAGAGGCGTGCCTAATGTTTCAACCTTATACGCTTATTGTTTTGCCATATGCTTATGAATGCTTGCCATGGCAAAACAAAGCCTCGCTGATACTCAACAAGATGTTACCATATGCAATACATATGCATGACACGCTTTACAATAGAAGGTATTTATTTTGACAATTGATTTTCTTGAACTAGTAGTAAATGCATATTCACCCCTATTCCTTAATCTATACCATAATGAAGTTCCTCATTTTGTGGGTATGACAATGTGCGCATAATAGAAGGGGGTATTTATTTTGACAATTGATTTTCTTGAACTAGTGGTAATCGGGTATTCAATTCCTTATTCCTTAATCTACACCATAATGAAGTTCCTCATTTGTGGGTATGCAAGTACAAAATTTGCTATATCAGAGTAACAAGATCGTGAAAATACTCATAAGATTTCAAGGTATCACTATATGGTGTTGATTTCAGACGTGTACACACAATTATGAGGGCTCTCGCTGCCCTTACGCCACCCCCGCCACAAGGTGAATATGCACCCAAACCAAAGGGGTTTTAATTCTAAATGTTGGATCCAATGGTTGTAAGCACTAATGTCAATGGTTGCTATGTGTTGGTTGTTGGTGTGTTGCGTTGGATGCTACGTTTATGTGTTGCAAAAATTTTTGACTTTCGGGCCTTAGGGACGCCGCCCGGTGTGACAAAAATTTAGAATTCAAACGTAAAACGTGAATTCATTTGAGGCTTTCATCACCAGAGTTTTGAATTTGATCACAATAAAACAAATAGAACATAAGTAAAAGTTACCATAAAGATAGAGCGTGATTGATCCCATTATTATTCCGAAGTCATAAAGTTTGCAACACCCATACATACACAAACATTTTTCAACTGAATTTAATACAGTACTTTGGCCTCCATGGATTCTTGTGGTGAGAAACCAAAGGGGAACTTTTCTCGCTATTAGCACAAGGATCTAGAAGCCTGGAATTTGCATAATAACTGCCTCCCACCCAAGTAAAAAATACATGGTAATTCTTTCTTGTAAGCTTCATTCGAATAAGTTTCAAAACAATATCCAATAGCTAATCTCAGATTAATCAATCGTAGGATGTGAAAGCCTACCAAACCCGGCTGAAAAATTGCTGTTTTATAGATAACTTAACCAAACATATCCATATCATAACCACAAAAGATCTCGAGAGAGCTTTCCAACGCTAATGTCTCATTCCAAACAGAAGTCTTGGATCAAAAGTTATGATAAGAAATGTCAAGGGGAAATCAGACTATATGCCCCCTTCTGCCCTTCATGTGCCCATTATGCACCACACACACAAAAGAGGGCTTTTGTTGTGAGCCATTGGTTGTTGACCATTGAAAAAAAGGCTAAAAATCAATGGCCCTTCATGTGCCCGCATTATAACCACACGCACAAAAAGAGGGCTTTTGTTGTGAGCCATTGGTTGACCATTGAAAAAAAGTGCCAGTAAAAATCAATGGCTCAAAATGGTGCACTCTAGATGTAATATTACTTAGTACATCCATTTAGTTACATCATTTAAATCAGTAGGAAACCTTAAAAGTGCCGCATAAAACACAAAGAAACCCCCTTGCTATTATGCTACATATTGGGGTTTTACATGGCCCCCTTCAAGAAAACTTTACATGCGGTTGTTGTTTTTCACCATTTTATTACAAGCAGTTTGCATATATTTGGGCTGCTCTGTATACAATGTACCTGAATTGAGATTACAAAATGTACTCATAGTTGTATGCAATGGGAATAATTTGTTTGTCTTGATGTTATTGTGTTTTAGTACTAATATTTAGGCCCTCGTAGCTTACCTATATTTTATATGAAGTTAGGGTCCTAAGGGGTCAAATTTTTGTTTTATATAAATAATCAACACACAAACTACCACAACATTATCAACACAAACCACTGCATTTTAAATTACTACTCTAAATTGAACCTCCCCAAACCCTTTGGTTTGGAAGTGCATATTCACATGGGGGTTAATGAGGGCACCGAGAGCCCCAAAAATATTACAATATATGTACAAAATTAACACCATTAAGTACATTCTCTTCAAACCTATAGGCATTTTGTATAAATCTCAATATACAAGATAGAAAAATTTTGTACTTGTGACAAATTCCCACAAACGCAGGATCGCCACGCACGGGTTCGGGACAAGGAATAAAGGGTAACATGCTCCATCCCATTCTCTCTCGATGCCCTGAGTAAATCCCTGTGTGGAATATGCACCCAAAACCAAAGGGGGTTTAAGGGGATTTTAATTTAAATGTGTTAAATGCAATGGTTTGTGTTAATAATGTTAATGGTAGTTGTGTGTTTGATCAATCTCCTAATTCGCTTTTTGCTCTTTCTTTCCATTATTACTTAGTCCTTTCTACACATGGTCTATACGGTTCAGCCACAATCTCACTGCTTCCTATTCAGGGTCCTGCCCTCCCATTCAACAAACAACTCAGGCCTGTCCTAATTCCCATTCCCCCATCCCAAAAAACCCCACATTTCTAGTCTAGATTTTAAAAATTTTTCCTTCCTTCCTTCCTCTTCCAATATAAGATAAAGGTCTTCCTTTTAATAGTGATCTCCCTTCTCAATTATGGTAAATTGTCCATTTAATTAATTCCATCTCTGCCTCTTTATTGATTCTATTGTTAGACACACATATATATCATACCTTTCTTGATCTTAAAATTCCATCATCAGCCATCAGTTTGCAATATATTTGAAAAACTTTTCTTTTTTAGATTAAGCAAAGTTTTAAACACGTACATTTAACATTATTAGAACATTATATTTTCAATAGAGTCCAAATTTTTATTTCAACTTGAGTTGTTTATCCATATTGTTATTTTAGGCTTGAAATGCTACGTCTGTGTATGACATTCTAAAAGACACTTTACAAAGCTTATTTTAGAATTGAGGTTCTTATTGATGGTCTTAGAACATTCTAGAAATTAGAAACATCCTAGAACACCCTAGGAATGCCTTCATAAATGGGCTTAACAGACCCTTCCAAACACTCCTTGCAAAAAGTCTCAAAGCTTCTATTTAGGTGTCATGCATGTATACATGGGCAATCAAGAGTATTCCAATCCTCCATTTTGATTAAAGCCCAAACTTTATATTTTGAATACTCAAACCCTTTATTGAAGTATGGGTTCTTACCAATAGTATCTAGAACATTCCTAACACTCTATTTGCAAACATTTTGAAAAAAATTTACTTTCAGAATTTGAGGTGCTTAATTTTCATGCACATCTAGAACATTCTCCCATACCTAGTATTCTATTTTGATTGGCTTACTCTCTTTGCACCATTTTTAAAACTTTCTATTTCAAGATTGAGGTGCTTTTTCAGAACATCTAGAACATTCTAGAATACTTTTAAACATTTTTAAAAACTCTTATATTTTATTAAGGTGCTAAGTTTATCCATGAGCATCTAGAACATTCTAGAACACTCTATTGTGAAACATCTAGGTCCTAGTATTTAACTATGTTTAAAACGCCAATACTTTTAAAGGAGTAATTTCGTTTGATCTAGTGGTTGGAGTGGACTGTGGGTAAGGAATTGATTCAAATTTCTACACAACAAAAGAAATGTAAAACCCATCCCTAAGGCCAAGGAGACAATTCCATAATGGTCAAGTACAAAGGATCTTTATGGAAACCAATTAATCAAGGGCTAAGATCATGTCAATGCGGCTTAATTTTATCATGATAAAACCGGGACCAATGGGGGAGATCGGAAAGACGAATGGGCCTTTACTTAATGATCGATCAAAATCAATCTAGACCGAAGATCACTAACTCTTAAGACATCTATATTGTAAATATATCTAAAGCAATAAGTTGTAGGATCTTAGATCGACCATCAAGACTGCAAATCACTCCTGGGCCATAAGATCACTTTATATATAAGCTTCTAGCCATTTGCAATCAGGATATATCCTAAGGCAACATACCGTAAAATCTCAACTCAACGATCGCATCAAATAACACGTGACTACTTACATTTAAACTCCTGCCATCTCCATCATAAGATCGTAGATGATCAACATTCCATATCAAATATAGATCGACATATATAAATATTATGTAATTTTCTCAATCATTTTGTATAATGTACAAATACTCCAAGAAAAGAAGAGAAATTTAACAACCAATAAAAGTCTAATATGCCTAGCCGCCTGCAGATATAGATCAAGAGGCTCCTCTCATTCATCTCATGTCCCTCATAAGGAGGCCATAACCAAGCAAATCCAAAACCAAAATTGGCTAGTGGAATTTTTACCAAATACTCTGCAGATCTGCAAGCAATTTGATCTTTTGTTAATTTAAGCACAAGCATTATTAATCCCCCTTCTACCATATATCCATGATGAATTAGAAAAGAGTGACTCTTTATGTGTCTCTCTTGAGCGTTCTTTGCCAAAGGCCCATAATTCGTACATGTCAACCCTGCCAACAATTGCAAATATAGAAAAGGTGCTATCGATTTTGCCTTTGGATTACATTTCTTTGCTTTGTCCCCATGCACGTATATACAGATGAGCATTATGGTAGACAAATTATCAGAGGGCCCTTACGCTGGGTAAGGGACTCGGCGAGCCCGGAGCATGAGCCTCGGGTCCGCGACCTCGCCAGAAGGGCTCATGCAAGGAACATTTCCTCACTTTAAAGTTCGGGGAGGATATTTCGCCGGCCATCAGAGCCACAAAATTTGATTATTCAAGCATAGCATCTGAGGAGACGTACAACATCGGAGGGAAGGAAGTTGTGATTATCCATATTTAATCTAGGGCCCTAAATATGAAGTAAACATCCTCCGAACTCTTTACGAGATTTTATTTATTACTCATATATGAGTATGTACATGCTATCGAGATTTTGCCTTTGGATTACATTTCACTATATTTATTTTTTTTCCAATAAATTATTACCCTATTTGGAATGCGGATTCAATTTTAAGAAAATGACAATTGATATGAACTCTATTTACGTAGCGTTGATTGATGTAACCATTCTTCAGATTAAGCAATTCTCTTTAACTTCAGCTATGAGTTTAGATAAGTCTCATCAACACATCCTGGCAATCAAATATTGTGTATTCCTCCAATGCCTGCATACGAACATGTACATAGGTTGAGCCTGTTTTACCAATTCTCGCAAAGAGCCTGTTCCAGCTGAAAAGGTACTCATAATTGGGACTGGACGGGAATCCCTAAGAGCATTTTGCAATGGCTGACAGTCAAATCCTAACGGTATGTTGCATAAGAGAAATAATCGTTGAATAAACGATCTCAAATAGCAAATTTCATTTCCAAGAACCTGGCCATGTCTTCTTTGAGGAGCAGGTCCTAGGTAATTCACATTCTTACTTGTCAGCAGAGGCAAGGTATCTGCAAAACACATGATGAGCATACAGCAAACAAGGATATGGTCAGTGATATAGTTCCCTTTACAGGAGCAAATTTTACAGCAGGTTTTATTGGCGATGCATCCTTTACAAAAAACGGCATACATGTCAACGACATGCCACAGCTTTGGGAAACAAACTCAGGACTTTATATATGAAAACAAAGTACCAAGACTAGTGCTATTGAAACTTGCATATGCAAAAAGAGCTCAAAAGCTCCACTCTAACAAGGCAGATCATTTGCCGTACAGTGTTCCCAAAAACATTTGGAATATCTTTCAAGTAAAAGTTATAAGGTTCTCTACCGTAAAAAGTCCACGCATATTTTTGATCATATTGTTTTTCTCTAACGTCCAGATACTGCATGAAGCGGTAATATTGTCAGAAAGCTGGCATGCTAAGCAGCTATGAAACATCACAGCACTGAAGTAACTACTGTACATGACATGCATATTTCTGACACGAAAAATTTCATGGTGCATGATACAAAAATTATTGATTGCCAGAACTAACAAAATAGAAGGATGGCTATAAAATTCAATAAGAAAATAAGTACCTACAGACAAAGCAGTGTGTTCCGCATCACATCCTAGACACCCTGGTAGGCAGCACCCCACTGTCCCAGTAGACAATAGAAAAACTGGAATGTCATATTACAATAGGGAATTTGATAATATCTTAACATAGGGCATAACCAAATGTGGAGTTGGTCAGCTATCAGCACCCATTAGCACCTCTATGATTGAATATCCACGATATCATCCAAGGGCACTGCCACTGGCGGGTCTACACTCTACTACCTATGGACACCATTCTCACCCAGAGGTATAGTGGTATCAAAAGAAGCTCAATCCATATTTTGGCCTCTGCAATGGGGACCTTTAAGCAAAATTTAAACCTTCAAAACTTTGCAATGTTCATGCTGCAAATTTCCACCAAATTTTCATGCGGAGAATGTTCAGCTGTTTGCTAAAATTCAAGTTTCTCATTCAGTGCAGGGTCCCTGTGCTCTTTTTATGGGAAAGCCATTAAAACCAGGAAATGTCGACTTAATGATCCACTTTTTGTGGAGGAGAGGAAGCTGGAAGATCTTCAAAAGCAGGTGTGGTTCTGGAAGAGTTGACCATCCCATCTCCCTTTTTTATAGAAGCTTCAAAGAGCTATTAGAAAAAAAGATCAATTTCTATAATCCTAAGCAGCAAACTCTGCTGCTACTTTTGCTATCAATATCTGCACACGAGAAAGAGTATTACAAAGACAAGCCTGGAGGCACAAGGAAGCCCCACTTGAGGTGGCCTCTGTGGAGGGAACTAATATGTTTAGCATATCCCGCATTCTGCACAGTGATTAACTAAATGATTCCAACCTTATCCGAGATTTGATTTTTATTCCATATTTTATTCCATGGTTTACCTAATCAAAGTTCTATCCAGTTTGTCTTGATGCCTATGAGTGTGAAGAATTTCCATCAGTGCAAAGATAAGATTAGAGTGGGAGAAAACGTTACTGAGATTTTCTAAATCAGAAAATGTTGCCCCCAGAAACATCAGGCATCACTGAGCCTGAAATTTCCCAGGGCACCTTCTGAATCTAGAGTGTATTTCTAAGAGAATGAAGAAGATACAAGGAAAACCAAGCAAGCTGCACTCAAGCTCTCTACCTCTGGAATGACTATACTAACTGCAGATCAAGGCTTATACCAAGTCATTAGTACAAACGTGATATAGTCATTCCCCATAATGATATACCTAGTTTCTAACATCCCCTTTGACGACTATATCCCCCTTTGAGATCAAGCAGAAAGTGCTCAAAAAAATAGAGCAAGCTAACCATAACAGCAGCCATGACTGGCCCTTGTCCTTTGACTTTGTCCCCTGAGATGTTATATGTCTTGAAATTCAGCATATGAAGCAAGTTTAGCCATTACAAAAGAACCATGACTGCCATTGGAACTTGGTTTTAAAACCATAACTTTTCTGCCCCTGTACCATTCCCTTTGCTTTCTCTTAGTGTTACTGGTTTGCCAAACTGCCCAAAGATGGACTTCCATAATCAAATCCCAAGCCTATGTATAAGACACACACATTGATCTCCACATTCTGTCCAACCAACCAACTCTCTTGTTCCCTGCTATACAAATGCCTCCATACAATACTGTTGTTCCTTGGCTGATACTTCATCCATACATTAGGATTCTGCATAAAGACATGTGACCCATCTGTTAAGTCTCATGCAAAAGTTTTCCACATTCTGCCCTGAAAACTCCTGTAGCAATGTATCGACTTGTACAGTGCACTAACATGCAAATACTGATCTGCAGCCTTGTCAACAATCATCAAAGACCTGATTTGGTAGGATGCAAACTTCGTAAGTCACTTGCAGCTTCTTTGTTTCACTTTCAATATCAGCATAAACAACAAAATCCCATAGAATCATCTGCTTAGAATGATGCTCATATCTCTCATCATGTGGACAACTAAATGGAATATGTAGATTCTATAAAGTGGAAGTTCATGGTCACTAACCTGGAGATAGAACAGACTTAAATCAGAGGTCTTACTTTTAAATATCAATCTCCAACCAAGGAAGTTCACAAACAATTCGTCTTCTACTGCCATAAATTCTGTGTATTTGTTGCAGTTTGCTCTTTCTCCAGAAAACAGGTCTATAGTTTCATTATTATCAAGAACACAATTGTTGCTCCATACTTCTTCATACTGCAGATCCAAAATGAGAGACTGTGGATTGAAGATTGTCTTCCTGCTGTAAATGTAAAACCTCTAAATCCAAATAACATTCTGTACCAGCTTGTACTTAGATTTTGTATAGCACATTCATACACCAATTGGGTAACTGAAGGAATACTATTTAACAGCCATGGAATCATCAAAAACAGGTACCTCTAACTGCTGATTTTGTCTGATAACAGCCCTTGGATATCTAGCAATTCTGCTGCCATGTCATTTTCCTAACCAAGACTGAAACCATTTCTGTCCCCAGTTTTGTATCAGTAGACTCCTGCAATAGATTCACATCATCAAGAAACAGCTGGACTTGTCAAACAATCTTTTATTGTTTTCCAAACACCACTGTCCTGTGTTGGATTTTCCATGCATGGGTTTTCCAAGCCAAAAAAATCTGCAAAACAATTTAGAAGCAGGATCCAATCTTTAAATTTTCAGGAACTGAATGAAAGTAGATAGATCTGGAAAGAACTGAGTCCTGTTGTTCTTCTCAATTTCCTTTTCTTTTGTTTTTCCCTCTTCAACTTTTCTGGTCCTTCCTTCGAAACTTTTCCTCAATAGAATCCCAAAGTGCCTTAGAACTTGAAAACTGTCCTACCCATGGATGTACCTGTTTTATCAATTGCTAGAGAGATAGTATTCAATGCAATTTCATCAACTAGATCAAAGTGCTGCTTATCTTGTGCATCCTCCTCGTGTGGATTTCCCAGAAACACATCCCAAATGTTCCTGTCCATAACAGCAAAGAAGTTTTACAAAACTCTTCCAAATGGTATAATTATCCTAGTCAAAGAACTCAAACTCAGTGAGGGGCAGCCACAAATATTCATTCTGTAAGAATACCTGCCTGAGATCTTTGTAGAATTTCTCTTCCTCCTCTTAACTAACTCTAAATCAAATAAATCCAATGAAAAATAAACAAGAAAACCAATCTGACTGTAAGAGCCATCCGGATTTACTTCAAGAAACTATGGATGTGCTCAAGAGCTCACACCATCTGTTAGATCCAAGGTCTATGAATGAACAAAGAAATAGTCGAACTGCTAGAAATAGATGCCGCATTCAGATTCCAAATCTGGCGCATCCCACCTAAACTTTTTGGACGAACCAAAGTATACATACTCTTTGTGTTTCAGCCACAAATATTCTAAATAAGCACGAAATAGCCATCTTGTGTTCAACGAATTCCGGGACACACGACCAACCTAGGGTCTCAACTCCAGATGCAGATTTAATGTATCAAACACACCTGGTGCGTGTGTAAACCAAACACCGCATAATTCAAACAGCGCCGGGAAACACTCTTCCTGAACTCCAAGTTTGGTCTAATCCACCAAATGCGACCAATGCCAGCAGTACCGAAGAATCTGACGTTTCTTTCTGATCTACCAACTGATCTGCAAAATCCCAACTTCAATCTTCCAGATCTGTCTGCCTCAATTCTGGCTTCAATCCACCATTCAAGCCACTGGAGTCTTCTAGATCTTCCAATCTTTCACAAATCTCTTCTGATCTGTAATTCCTGCCGAATTAGAACCCCAAATTCAACTCTATCTACCTAATCTGTTGATCAAATTCTTTTCAGATCTTCCTGACTTTCACCCGATCAGGGATTTCCTATCAGAGACTTCTTTGCACTTGCTTCATCTCTCAGATTCCGGTCTCTGATACTCATGTTAATCTTCTGAATCTAGAGTGTATTTCTAAGAGAATGAAGCGAAGATACAAGGAAACCAAGCAAGCGACTCAAGCTCTCTACTCTGAATGATCATACTAACTGTGATCAAGGCTTATATACGCCAAGTCACAGTACAAACGTATATAGTCGTCCCATACGTGATATACTAGTTTCTAACAATTTGCACTAAAGGGGTGGATACCAACTTCTTGGAAGAGTGATCCAATAGCCATCCCAGCTGCTCCAAAGAATGCTTAATGTCAGCTTTTGATCTTTTTTTATTCATAGCATATCTTTTCTGAAAACATTGTTTGTGCTTCTATTTTGCTGCTTGTCTTCCTTTTCTTTGAGGAGCTGCCTGTCATTCCAAACTTTTGCAACTCTTCATCAACAAGGAAGAATAAAAAAAATTCTGTTTGCAGTAGGTTGCTTGGGCCGATATTATTGTTTGTACATTTAAGTGATTTTTGGAGCAAGCAGAACAACAAAGGATGTAATAGGCAGAGCAGGTAAAGATAAAATGTTCCTCAGACTCCACCATGTCATATTTTCTACCCTCCCAACTAAGATGCTTAGCGCGACCCTGTTGCTCAATTTCCAGCTGATGAAATTACACCCTGAATTGCCTCACTAAGAACCTCACCTTATTTGGGAGCTCAATATCGAGATAGCTAAGGAGCCTTACAATAAAACCATCAGCTGAAGTTACGAAATTTTCCTTGTAAAATTTCCTTTTGGAAGACATCTCTGTAGAGGATTTAGCCAAGTAGTTGATAACATAAAGCTGATCCAGTCCATGATGTATACAGTTCTGTAATTTCCCTAGCCTGGTGCATCATGCTGGTGCTGCCATGTTATAAATTGAAATGAAGGTATTTTATCCATCGACGATGCCATGAGTGTGGAGAATTTCCACCAGTGCAAAGGTAAGATTAGAGTGGATCAATGGCTCAAAAGGCATTGTTTTGCAACCATAGTAGGATATGATTGTATCATCTATCTTATGTTCACGATGGATCTCTTAAGTGGGAGGTCTCTTCGTAAACCCCTCGAGACACCTAATTCTACGATGTGAATGAAACATCTCATATGTAATTTTTACTATTCTGCCACTATGAATAACAAACCCTAAGTTAAAGTTTATGCATTCAGAGTAAGACATGTGTAATCTTAAAATTGTGAAATTGCTGGAAAGCTTATAGAAAGAAAGAAGAAACGGTTGGAAGGAAAAGGGAAAAAATTTATTCACATCCACGGGAGATTTATAGGGTATATGAGACCTAAAACATACAAAACGCAGAGTCATGAGGAGTATTGTAGCCTCCAAAGATATTAAATGCTTCACTAAAACATCTAATCAAATTCAGTAAAGAAAGCTTCTAGGAAGTCCAAATTGCCTTCCTAGCTGCTCCAACGAATGCTTAATGTCAGTACTTGACCTTGTTTTTATTTTTATCATATCTTCTTCTGGAAAGTGTTTGTGCTTCGGTTTTGCTGCCCGCTTTACTTTCTTAAAGGTCGCCAATACCACTCCCTTGATATCATGAAGTTTCCCTTTCTTCAAGGAGCTGCCTGTCATTCAAAACTTTTGTGACTCTTCCTAAACAAGGAAGAATGAAAAAATTTCTGTTTGCAGTAGCCTGCTTGGGCTGATGTTGTTTATATTTTTGAGGACGCTTTGTGATACAGATATCCTGCTCAATAAAAGTTGTTTGGCTTACTTATTGTTCGGAGATCGTACGACGCGAAATGCTGTAACGGATCTAGGATCTTGTTGTGGGTATGTTGTGGAATTTATATTATTAAGGGATGCAAGGAAATAACAAAATTAAAATACCATATGTGCAGAGTTTATATGCAGAGATTATACGGGCAAATATACTGGTGGTTAATAATAAATGCAGTGAATATCTTGGTGCATGTGTTGGTGGAGCTTTTTGGAAAGGGAAACAGATAGTGGATGGATTGCTGAAGGAGCTATTTCCAGGTCGGGATCAAGCCTTACACCTAGGGTTTTTTTAGTGTTAGTAAAGCTGTATTTGAATTAACAGTGATTGTTTCTTGAACCTAGCATAGATTTAGAATTGAATTATATGGGCGTGGTCATAAACAAGCATGCATGATTGTATATGGAGATTATTGTATGTTGAATATTTGACGCCACGAAATTAGTGTTTGCAGATCTACAATCCGGACGAAGTTGATCACTTAAATCCATGGTAGAAGAAGCTGGGAGAGCTTAGAATAGTTAGAACTTTTGAAGAATGAATCAAAATAAAATTGTTGCGGCAGGAACTAGCTAAGATGGCAGTATTTCTTCTTGCATGCTGCTGGCAGAACGACATGATCTTATTGAATTGGAATGCTAAGCATAAACCCTGAAATGGGCCGATTTTGGTAAGCACCCTAAGGGGGTCGAATTGGCATACCAAGTAGAATCAAGGGGAATTAGGAGGTAAGATTGGTGCAAAGAACCTGATTTTGCGGCTAAAATCCGACCAAAACCACCTGATTTGGGCTACAAACAGATCGAATTGTTTGAATTTTAGTAAGTAGAATCGACTGGATCTTAGAATGTTTGGATTGATCCGAGTGGTTTGAGGCTAGAATTTGTGCTGGGCTAAAGATCTATATGATGAGCTGGCAAGGCTGTTGGATTCCCAAAATATCTTCCTCTTATGATGCAACAGGCAGGGCAAGTAAAGATAAAATGTCTCTCAAACTCCACCATGTCATAAATTTCTATCCTCCTAACTAAGATGCTTAGCACTCGTTGCTCAATTTCCAGCTGATGAAATTACACCCTGAATTGCCTCATTGAATTTCCCTGAATCTCACCTTATTTGGGAGCCTACTATCAAAATAGCTAGAGCCTTTACACAAAGTCCATCGAAGTTGAAGTATTTAGAAATTTTCCTCGTGAAAATTTCCTTTGGAAGACAACTCTGTAGAGGGATTTAGCCAAGCATTTGATAATAATATGAGCTGATCCAGTTCATGATGTATACACGGGCGCTCACCTCCTGCCTGGTGTGGCTTGTTGGGCGTTGCCAAGTTATATTGAAATGAAGGTATTTTATGACGAGCCAAGAAATTTCAACATCTTAAGAAAGAAAGAACGGTTTCCTATTAATGCCTACAGGAGACCCAGGTGTCTAATGAGGACGATTCTAATATTAATTCTAGCTTAGGGTTTCTTTTGAGACTACAGCTTATTTTGATTTGGTTTCTGCTTCTCTTTATTTCTTTCTTTACTTTATAAATATGTTTACATGTATATTTTGCATTCCTTAGAAGGTTAAAGTCCTTCCTGCTGGCTGGACCTGGCCTGGAAGGAGGAAGCAATAGAGCAGTTGAATTGTATCCTCATCTCCTTCTTTGGACCAAAAATGCAAAGGAAAACATAAATACTGTTCAACTCATGTCATTCAAGTACATATTCAGTCAACTCTGGGAAGATGAAGAAAGAACTTTGACAGATGCCTTTCTATATGTCAGATTCTCATATACAAACGATCTTTACACAAAATTGCTCCATCCTCAGCTTCTAGTGTGACAACAACCCTTCCAGGTCTTGCAGGTGTGCCCCCTCATGGCTGCGCTTCCTGTATGATAGCCTGCGTCAGCAAACTGCTATGGACGTTAAAAAGGAAAGATAACCTGAATGAATCGTCAAAGAATGTTTTGGTCTCTATAAATCACCATCTTTTAACCATTATGGCATAAAAGACAGTTGATGTTGAAGGCCTCGTATATCAATGATCATAAGTCAGGGTCCATGATGGGCCGCTCCGCCTAATTGGTGTGTAATATGAGACACTCATTGCATAAGTTACAAAGCAATTGTCACGATCCCAGTCCAACGTAATGATTTTCTGTGCATTTGACTGAAACTATCACAATGATCCATGGTGATTTTACTCCTATCATGTAGAATAAAGAACTAAAAATGGGCGTGATGGATCCTTCCTTCGGACCACTTGAGAACTATACTTTTACTGATACCAGAACCTGGTAGTAACTCTCGACCTATTAGCATTGCCCATCTTCCAACTCTCCTCATTGTAGAGATTATAAGGTGTACAACTGTGCTTCGTGCAAACACGGTAGATGCAGCTGAAACGAATATAGTAGCTTTGGAGGATTTAATTTCATTTGTCCATTGCAGCATAGTTTCCTACAGTGATATTGTATTGTTCGTATTGGAAATTAATCTAGATAGCTGCATTGGAAAATAAACAGTTCTATTACGGCAGGTTTGTTGAACCAATAAGCAGATCATAGCATCTCTGTTTGCTTAGAAGTTCGTTTTTAATAAAAGAATTATTTCACAAATAATTGATAGAAAACTCGTTTGTAACCCTTTAATATATCCAACTAGCCGTTCTCAGTCATATGTGTAAATCCTGCCTAAATAAGTGAACCATGAACCCAGAACACCCACAAACCATCTATAAAGCAACGAAAAAGGTCAGACTCGTAACAACAATATTTTGCAAAAGCAATTGCAATTGAATACCTCCAAGGTTCTGCGGCTGTCGTAATGGCCCTTGCAGTTCGCCGGTGCATACCGGTATATTGTGAATATTACCGACGAAAAAAGAGCATCATTCTTCAAAGATTCAGAAAAAAGCGCCAAAATGCCACTTTCGGGTAATTTCCACAGAAACAAAAGACCCACCCTTGGGTAGATTTATGACGATTCTAAAAAGGATTTACCTTACATTTTCAAAAAACTTACTTATCCTCCAGGATTGCGCCGTTGCTTCCACTTACACGCAAGAATGTTCTAGGTACCATAACCACGCCCGAATATCTCAGAATATTCCCTTTGGCAGCCAGCCACTCTGAGCCGCCTCTCATTTATGGCTATTGCCTTCGCAAATTCCTTAAGGAATTTCAGGCCAAAATTTCTCTAAGACGAATTCACTTTAGGTTGAGTTACGCTATAAAAAATCCTTTTGCTCATACTTTTTTCCACTTCGAAAGTGATGGTTATTTTGGCGAGCCAATCTTCATCTCCAATGAGGCGCTCGACGCTTTGATGTATTCTTCAAATGAGGCTGGCATCTTTTCATGAAGAGGATTCAATCTTTAGTGGAGATTTTAGCATTTTGTGGAGATTGTATGGATTTCGCCATTTAGGAGTTTTGTCAAGCAGCACGATTCCTCGGGAGTTTTGGTGTCAACTCCAAGGCTATTTGGCAAGATCCAATTTACTTTTAAAAGCTTTATTGAGTTTTAATGATGTCTTTCTATTCCTGAGCTTGCTACAAGCATCTGTGTAATCATAGTTTCGGCTATGCATTTTCTCATAACAACTCATCTTTAATGTTCTTTAATGTTAATCTAGTTAATCGAGAGTTATTAATTTAGTTAATCGAAGGCTTTTACCGTGTCATTATCGAAGTTAAGCTTGCTATGTTGTTATTCGGGTATTATTATCTAATCAAAACTTGATTAATGAAGAGGTTTCAGGGTGGTGGCAACCTCGTGAGTCAACAAAAGTTGGTCCGTAAAATTGAAAATTGATTTCGCAGTCAATTCAAAGGGCTGAGAGTATTGGAGCATTGTTTTTGCTTTCGTATGAGTGTCTTTGGCGTGCATGGTCTTAGTTGTTATAATTCCATTTAGCACGCCCTTAATCTAGCCAGAAATCTCCGCCAAGTATTCACCCGATGTGTGGCACAAACCGCGAAAACGAAGCCATCTCATGTGGTGGTTGGCTTCTATTAACATCTAGAAGAGAAAGAGGTTGTTTATTTCCATGGGCAATGGATACTCAGATGAGATCTTCTTCTTCTAAGTGGGCAATGTAATAAATTTGTTATGGCTTTTATAATTATTCTCTTCTTCTCTTTTATCAAGAGAATAAACCACGACGGCATAGACACCAGGTGGGTAATGCCTCGTGATCACCTAACTACCGGGGTTATGTTTGTCTTTGCATTTTATGTTGTTGTGAAATGATGGTAAACTCTTGTCATCCTAGAGAGAGAGAGAGAGAGAGAGAGAGAGAGAGAGAGAGAGAGAGAGAGAGAGAGAGAGAGAGAGAGAGAGAGAGAGAGACAATGTGAGAGAGAGAGAAATGAAATGAAATGAAATGAAATTAAATTTATTATGCCTTTGAGACCGCCAAAGTCTATAAGACATCCCGTGAAGTACATCAGCTATACAACCATTCATCTAACGATTCCCCTCGATGGGAAAATGCATTAGTCTCTCCCCATCTATCTCAAGCCACCAAATTTATATTCAATGCCTTACATTTGTTCTCTACAATCCAACATTTCAGTTATATACCGCCCATAATTGTACCTCGAGATCAAAACTCAGAAGCGTATGCGCATGAACCTGGTGTTTCTCTCTCGTATGCTTGTATACACATGTGGCAATGCAAAGAGAAATGCTGAGATTCACCCTCAAGATCGGGACTTCCACAAAGTCGCAGTCATGCAACTCAGCGCGGATATTATTCCACCCGCCAACCTCCACCCTCTCTAGTTTGTGTGAACTCACTTAATCCCGCAGAAATAGCATGTCCGGGTATTAGTAATTTATGTGTTCCTCCTCCAAATACTGTCATTTTGCAAAGTAGGATTGATCCGTTTCTCAGAAAACTCTTCTTCACCCCGCCATCCCTCCGCAACCGCATCGAAAACCACCATACCCACTCTTTAATGTCATCCTTATTTACCCGCTAAGTCCTCGCATGTGTATCCCCCATTTTGCCCATTCCACATGCAATCCATCCTTTTTCACGCAGCCTCCAGGCCATCCGAGGCAGCAAACTATTATTTTACGTGGAATACAAAATCTACAACATACTTTAAGTGTTTTACACAAGGCTTCGCTTCAAGTAAGTTAGCATCCCTGACTAACCGGCATCATGCGTCATATGGCGTCCGAATCCTTGACCCTAAAGCCTCGCTCTAAGAAATCTTTCTCAGATCTTTTCTACCTTTTTCCATGTATCGTAAGCTAGTCCCGCCCCCAACTACCATACAACACAACAGATCTCACTAGTGTACTATATAGCATTTTTTCATGCTAAAATTCCGTGATTTCAGCCCTCACACAATGGCGCTAGATCGCATATAGAGCTTTAAGCCCCCGTGATTAATTTTCCGGATCCATCGCTGATTCCGCTTGGCGGATCTACTACTGTACCCAAGATATTTAATATGATCTCAGAATATCCAATAACTCACCCTTATAATATATAATCGACATGGTCAACTTTGATGCTCCAAAGACTACAATTTTTGTTTTGGCAAGATTAACACGCATGCTTTGCATCACAAAGGAGGACAATGCATCTAGATGCTTCCGCAATCCATTTATGCTAATGCGGAAAGCAAAACCATCGTGCCATCGGCATATAACAAGAGCGTAGATAAATACAATTTAATAGCGGCGTACATCTCCACCATAACGCTTCAATCCAGTTTTCAAGCTGATCTATGAAGAGTCCAAACAATGTGGGTGATAGAGGACACCCCCTCGCCTAATTCCCATATCCGCTTTCTTACCCTTTGTTCACCGACGCATGGAAGTCGAGAGTCAATAAGTACTTTTCATAAAGCCCATACCGTGATGTTCAATTTTGGGTACATTTAACTCAACCAATCGATCCAACAGTTCCCTCGCTTACCATATCAAAAGCTTTACTAAAATCTACAAATGCAACAGTATAATGGTTTCCCTTTTTCCGATAACCGAAATCACATCAGTAGCACGATCACAATAAATGGTCTATGGTGGATTTCTTAGGCCTAAAACCCTTTGACCGCTTTGCTCGACATTCATTCCTCCTACCATGCGTTTAGAGTCCATAATAGTAGCAAAAGCTTAGCATAAAAGCTACCAACCAAAATCATGCGAGCAATTATGCAAATCCGATGACACCTTATGGAGTGGAACCACTGCTAAGTCAGCTACCCCGTGGAAAACCCTCTTCCACTACTGTGATAAACAAAGTTCAATAATGCATTTAGCAATTCTTCACACCTGCCCATTTTAAACATTCCCTCGCTACAAGGCCATTAGCATCGCCTCTTTATTATTGACATGCTCGTAGTTTCTCCCAACGTATGTCGTCATTATGTGAAGTGCAAATGTTCATATTCATTCGCTGATCCATACAAGTTTGAACTCCAAAATAGTAAAGTTCTTAACTTCTCGCCAATAGATCCTCTACCCCGCTAAAAAGTGGCTCCGAAGTATCATGGGAGTTCTAACTTATTCCTTAACCTCTTGATATGCTAGCAACCCTGACCATTCGCATATGCTCGGCGTAAGCATCTTCTTTTTTTTCCCTTTGGATCGCCTTAATATAATTCTTTCTTTTCCCCACGCTTTTCTTGTCCTCCCAGCATTTTCTAAATTTTTGCCCTGCTGTTTACAACTTAATCTAACCATCCATTACAAGGTAACCCTTTCCTCTCAGTTTCCAAATTAGCTAAAGCGGCTCTTTTGCACTATCCAACACCGTGTCCGAGCACACCGCTGAATTCATCTCGCTTTTGTACAGACAATCAAGCAACCTTGAAACCACAAATTTGTTTAAACATCCGCTTTTCATATCTCATAACAAGCTTATGGCAGAGCTCCTGCAGATAATTAGATACACCCGCCTGCCCACAATGCCAATGTGACAAAATAGGAACATGATCGATCTTCATCGTATATCACCAACATAGGTGTTCCTTCTTTCTTAATCAATTCCGTAAAGGATGGTTTCGCCAACACATAGTCTACTACACTTGCATTGCGTCACCTTTCCGCTCTCGATATTACTTTGGGTACCATTGTAAAATGACTAGATCTAGTCCACAAGCAAAATTTAAGAGATGATGCCCCCGGGCATGGATACCGTGATCTTATCGACCGAATGTCTACATCATGTCCGGAATCATCTAGCATATCGACCACTCAAGTTTCCTATCCGGGCCGAATGGACTGCTTCAGGCAGCGGCCATTAAAATCTCCCATCGCGAAAATCTTTCCCACATGCTAAGATTTAAAACATCTTGCTCCAAGGTAACAAACGGATCATCTCGATCTAAGTCATCTCAATTATAAACAGGTGATTCCCGGTGGCGGAAGTGCAGAAGCAACCGTACCACATACATTCTAATACCTTCCGACTCTTGTGACTTCAATCCAAATATAATTTGTGAATGTTGCTCTTTTTGCAAAATTGAATAATCCAACTCCCTTTACATAGCATGCATACCACCATACCCTCTATTTTTCCTTTAGAGCCCATGCGTTGAATGCATCAACGCGAAGCCATGTATATCCGTATTCCCTTCATGTTCAATTGCCTCAAGGAAAAAAATACTACATCTAGCATTCATATGATATCCATCATGACAACTCTTATCATGTAGTCAGTGCATTGATATTCCAACATGCTAACCCTCCGACCGATATTCCTCATGCTACCGAAGCATCATCCACGCTTCTATAATGACATCGCCCTTTCTCTCCGCAAAGCCTCTCACCCACTTTTCCTTGCATCCTTCAACTCAAGCCTTTTGTGTCGCTCATAATCGACTTTGGTAAGATCTTCATTTATCCATACATTTTCTCCTTTTAACATGTCAAGGCTTTCTTAAGTATGCTTTATTTTGCATTCTCATTCATAAATTTAACAACTACATGCCCGGCTGCCCCCGTGATTTTGCTAACTCTAAAGGCCTCTACAACCGCTACGATCTAACTGCAGAAAGCAAATAAATCTCTTACCTTGGCCATAGTATCTTCATTGTGCTCCTCGAAGACCCATTGCTAGCGATGTTCACTGGTTAAGGCCTCCCCGTTTCTTCAATATAATTATCCAGCTCAAGCAGGTAACTCCTCAGCTTACATCTTCTTATCCGTGAGAGCTTCAAAGCTATCATTCTCACCGTCTCCCATCACTATTTCATTTTGTATTTCAAGTTTCCATTTGTCGCTTAAATTCATCAATTCCGTGAGCTGATTTTGGTTGAATTTGTCCATTTCCTCGCCGCAGAATCGAAAGCCAAATAAGCCTTCACAGATTTTCCATAATGCCGCCATGCATCGAATGCATCGATTCCTTAGCTGGGCCAACATCAAACTCTCCTTCATATCATTGATCATGGTCGCCATTGATGCTGGGCATGGAAAGTTCTGTGTCGCTTGTATTCTGCAAGCCAGTTCCTGCCCAAAGCCGATGTCAATCACTGTGGTTATCACCTCTCCAGCCACTAAATCTCCCCGCTTTAGCAAAGCTTTTGACATTTTCTGCTTCCCAAATCTCGCTTTACCAATCACAGCCAGGTTCCTAGCCCCAAATTCTGCTTTAGCAGAGTTCTTGTCTTTCCGACCACCGATCCCATGTTTTAGCAGCCGCCTCGATCCAAAGCTTCTCGGCCCGATCTTCTCATTCCAGAAAAGATCGCCGGACCCTAAATCCCTCGCTTCTCAGATTGTCTACCTGCTATTACCGGGCCACGCTTCCACAGGATCGACACCATCGGTCCTTCTTAGACAAAATGCCTTCTTCTTGCTTTATCACTGATATCAGCAGCATCACCGGTGTTCAGAAATCGGCCAAACCGAAGGCGGGACCGGCCGCCATTTTTGAGCATTTTTAGTCAGCCTAGCTCTATGTTGAGAGAGAGAGAGGAGAGAGAGAGAGAGAGAGAGAGAGAGAGAGAGAGAGAGAGAGAGAGAGAGAGAGAGAGAGAGAGAGAGAGAGAGAGAGAGAGAGAGAGAGAGAGAGAGAGAGAGAGAGAGAGAGAGAGAGAGAGAGAGAGAGAGAGAGAGAGAGAGAGAGAGAGAGAGAGAGAGGGGAGGGGGCAACTTTTATTTTTATTGCATGCAAAAAGTTATTGGAGTTCTATTTTGTGTATGGGCAAGAGGAAGAAGGAATATTGAAGGCTGCCCAATTTGAAGATAAATAATAATATTTCTTTTCTTTTATTTTCATTTTAATTCAGTGCTATATTGTTTTAATGTTATGTTTTGAGTTTGTAATGCTTATATCGTGAATTTTATGGCTTATAGAGTCGCCCGCCAAGACGTATAATCATGGAGTTTTTTTATATAGTTCCGCTTTTTTAGATCGCCGATATGTATACATATGGTTGAAAGTTCAACCATCTTTTCACCCTTTGTACCTCGAGAAGTTTGTGAGATGGGAAATCCCTGCTGTGGTGATTAACGTCGGATATTCTGTAGACATGCTTCGGTGATGATGAGTGATAAAGATAAGATAAGATAAGATAAATTTTACGCCCACGGAACCCAACGGTTATGGGACGGCATATGCAAGGCAATGTTCTTTTATCTAAAACCTCGGGACTAGGCCCATCACCAAACACAATAACCAAATACAAGCGGCTACCAAGAATAAGGTAAGATAATGCTAATGCTAGTAGCAATTTATACTTAAAATTATCTAGACATAGCCAGCCCAAGGATTGGAAGGCCATTGACGAATAATTGCCGCAATTTCCCCAGACCGCTCGCTTTTGCAAAAGGGTCAGCTCTCACCTTGCAGTGTGAGCTCCTTACTGCTACAATTGAAGAGGGAGAGGTCCTCCCTCAGATCGGTGGAAACTAGTCCTCTGGTAGATGGTTTCCATGTCAAGAACATGTAAGCGGGCGTCCGCCCGGCAAACCAACCGTTTATGAGGACGACTAGGTCTTGCCGCCCTTGTTCTAGTAGCTTGAGACAACTCCACCAAATTTTCACAATATGCATGACATCGCGAAAAAATGCAAAGCAAAGATCCGCGACGAAGCGGCATCATCTTCGCCTTTGCAAATTCCCCTATAATACGCAAGTCTGTGCTCCTAGTAATGTGAAGATACCGAGGTAGTCATTTTGTTCAGCGCAAAGATCAAGGACTTCGACCCCTTTGGGATTGCGTAGATGTCCGTGACCACCTCAACATGTTCCCTTTCCCAATGTCCGCAGACTTCCGCTTCAACATAATGTTCCTTCCGTGGTCAAATTTCAGATTCCAGTGTCCAGACCGAGGCATCACTCAGGCTCCACATAATCGGGCTTCGTCCGGAAGGAAGGTATGTATTAACCGTGCATTGCGTGTCCATCTTCTCAATAGAGAAGGTAGTGCAAATGATAATTAGATTCTATCGCATGGAGGATTTCCACCGCCTCGTGACTAAATGGCGGTCCGCTCAACAACTATAAATAGTTGAGGAGAAGATTAGGATCAAGATTCCATCGGTAAAATTAGATCTAATGGAGCTTAATCTGACGCTATTTATGTTTCAGAGCATTTATTTCATTCTTTATTATGGAACGTGAAGAACTATAATCCTACTCTTCGTTACCGTGTATGATGATCGCTTTAATTTCACAGTTGGTGGGACATATGAAAAGGATTTTGTCTTTACTTCAAGCAATATATGCCATGTCTGCCTTCTAAGGAAAATAAAAGAATGCATCATTTCTTCTGCAGTCTATTCCCTCGTTATAAACTAATGTAAGTACTCTACTTTTGTTTTTAGCACGTTTTAATAAACAATAAGCTGACACTTTGAAGCAATTTTAGAGGCCCACGTTGACGCCAAGTGGGATTTTTCCAAGTGGATGCTATTCCAAATCCATTTGATTTCATCTACGGTGAAGAAAATACATGGAAATTCCAGCGTGTTCAGGGCGTCGGAAGTTATGCTGGCATTAGAGATTAGAGAGAACGAGAAAGATGCAGAGCAGAAAGAATGGAAAAAAGACTGCGGACGGATATAGTTGGATTTGTGTGGGCCAGACGTCCTGAAAGAAACGTGCTTGATCAGGGCCTTTCTAGGTTTTCAAATGATTCAAGAAGAAACGGGCAAAGCAACGAGATGGCAGCGAAAATGAAATGTTAGGCTTGTGAAGTGGAAGTGATGTAAAGATCTGGTTGCTGATTGCGCATGCCATCTGCATACAGTCGAGCTTTCGGGAAAATTATGGACAAATTCATCCCTCATTCTTCGTTACAGATACCATGGTAACCCTTGGAGTCAATTCCAAATGAAGTTACGCCCATGCTTTCAGCTCAGTTTATTTTTCTGGTGGACCGGTCTTGGCAGCTCGTAAAATCTCGTGATTAAAAGCTAGAAGCAGATATTGACAAAAATCCGTCGGAAAGTGCATCTTAAACGGGAGGTATTTCAACATATTCTGTCTGTTGGTCAACATAGGCATCTGTGTTCTCAACAATACAGGTATTTTGTAAAGAATAATTGGTTGGAGCTAGTAATCTATCAGCTTATAATAAATGTACGTAGAGCATGCTGTGTTCAATTTCCCTGGTTAGATTTCTTTTGTTTAGAATTCTTGGAAAAAATTATTTGAATTCTTTTGATAAAAATATGTTACTTGGGGTAAAATACAACAAATGCTGCTATGTCCGCACTGTTAAAATGGACATAGTACAAAGCCAATGAATGAGCAAATATGGGGCTGCTCAATTATAGTGTTATATTTTACAAGTTTCTCCGCTTCATAGTAATGATTAGACGAATAACTATTTAAAGAAGGCTCAGGACCAACAGCTATAGGAGCTTTCTCTCAAGGACATGTATCGAAGCTTGTTTAAAATGTGAAACTAAAGGTGCAATGATGCTTTGTCTATGAGCATCTTAATATCTTATAATAAGTTTTACTAGCTGTTTTGGTTTGTTGATTGATCTATTTGTTTGATCTTATAGACCATAGAGATTAACTAGCGTTTTTCTCCTCTTTTTATATTGCATGTATGTTTGCAGGATGAAGATGTCAAGTTGGTTCGTGGTTGCCTTTGATGGAGGTACCTTCTTCTTTAAACCTTTCTTGCTGTGGTATTAGTTTTATACACTAAGATGAGCTCGATGCTTTTTCTACCATTGCCTGAATGTTCTCTGTAAGTCCCACAGCTGGAGATACGTGAACTTGACTGGTGCAATATTGTGACTTGCCACGTTGATGATCTCAGCCGCATACCACATGGCTTTGGTGAACTCTTTTGTACTGGAGAGCATATTTTAAGACCTTGTCCTGACGCATCCAAGCCCTGTAAAGGTGTGTTCTGCATGGAAATATGTTCACATTATTACAATGCAGTCTATATAATGTTGTGCTTGTTTATGCAGGCTTGTGCAATTAGCACATGTGGTAAATCCTTTGTTGTCTTAGGAAATGAAGAGGTTGGATAGAGCGGTCTAATATACAGTCTGGAATAAACAGGGGTACATACACAGACTTTCAATCAAACCTTTGGGACACAGGGTTCTGGTTGGTCTTGCAGTTGATGCAATGAACATGACACTTATCAGCAGGATATGATGGTCTTGTAAAAGTAACTAGCATCCCTATTCCTAGTGGAATTTTTAAGTCTGGTTTACTGTAAAATACCATGTGTAATATGAGAGAGAAAAGAACCACAGATTAGGAGTTTGAAGTGGTCTCATGTTCAGATTTATGAATATATGGCTATAATGTGGGCTAATCTTTTCATGGTTTTAAAATTCAGGTCTGTGGGACTTTAAGAAGCCGGAGTTGCTTCTTTCTCTGCAGGGTCGCCTATATACAAAAATGAGCTACAGTCAGAAAGTAATGGCAGTTTATCTCTGAATATCAGCTGCATATATAAGGGAATCTGTTATGTTTGATTCTTTATGCGGCGCTTCAGGACTTGTTGCAGCTTCAGATTTAACTTGTATATTTGCTTAGTGCGACGCCGATTCGCGCGTGAAATTTCATGCATTTACATGTATTGGTTTGTATTGGGCGTGACTGTATTGGTTTGTTGCAGGGAAAATCAGCTCAGATGTATTCCGCTGTGGTGGATTATGGATGCTGTTGGTAGTGGCAAGACAATCATGGATCGCCTCTATGTCAATCCTTTGTCGGCTAAATTCCTGCTGATACACATTGAACCCGAAAGTATACGGTTGTCAACAGCAGTGGCAGAGGACAATAGATGCTGATGAATGGTCCTGAGGATGCGAGCAAGGACTACATAACCCCTGCTTGTAACCTTAGCTGCTATTACCTAAGGCACAATTGCAGGGCCTTATCCATCTAGATACAATCAAGGTCTGTCTTGCCACAACAATTGCTGCCTGCAGTACTATAATTTTGATTTTTATGCTTGACATTTGGGGTTTTATGCTCTCTGCTTCAAGGTAAGGAATGTCAATTGCTTCACCAAAGAAGCCAGAAAAAGGTACCTTTTTTCTTGCCTACTCTTGCCTCTGCTGTCGGGTAGCACCCACATTTGGCGACCCAGATAGGGAAGATGGAGATGTTAAGCAAGAAAAAGAAAACATCTTTCCTTGGTGGTAAGCTTGATCAAGGGGGATTGAGGTCTCCTTTCATGCAGCTCCCTTTACAAAATGTAGTGATGAGGGTGATTCTACATCCTTATGCTCTTATTAGTTTGTGGTGTTCTTCCTCACGGCTGTGCTTTAATCTTGTAATTGCAGACTCGAAATTAGATTATGTGAAAAGCATGTTCCATCTTCCCTGGATGCTGAGCCATGATTATCCAAATTATTATTTCAGATAACTTGCAGTTGATATGCAAGTACAAGAGATAGGATGACATTAGATTTTCTTGTGAAGGAGATGGCTTCTAACAGAAATTTTGAGTTACTTCCGCTACTGGCTCAACTTATTTTGGAAGGTAGAATTTCATATTATCAAACAATTGTGTGTAGGAGAAAAATGTTAAAGAACACTTGATTATTTATCCACAGATCCATGGTGATTTCCAATCAGCCTTATTTGAGGACAAAAGCTGAGAGATTGTAAGCAGGATCAACAAGACGGAGTTGGCAGAGACTGACACCTCGCATTCCAAAAACATCATGTATGGTTGGATTTTGAGGTAATTCACTTTGCTAAGTTAATATTAATACAAGGCTCTTTTGTACATGTTCATGCTCATGGTGGACGAGGAGAGTTTAATTGGCCTCCATTAACGCTTAGATTGTCTCCATCCTTGTACCATTAAGATGAGCTACATCCACCTCTGGTACCTTGAAGAAATATCTCAAATGCTACCAAGTTGTACAACTGTTTTCGAATGGGGTTGCATTTTCCAGCAGGATCCACAGAAGCATAATTCATGAATCATGCAACTAACAACAACTATGGTGAGTCCAGGCAGTGCTTGAAGCTGAAAGGATCTGTTTGGAGGATGGACTGCTTATTGAACAAAGACAGATGGTACATGGTACATTTAGCAAAGAGCTTTATCTACATGTGTAGCAGTTGTTTGAGTATACAGAACATGATTACTATGTGGCTAGCCTGGTATAGCTATATAGCAACCTTGTGTTGTAATCTTAAACATAAAGTCTAATTTCTCATGAAGAGCTCCTCGAATTTATGTCACTGTCCCTCTATAGCACTAATGCCCAGGGGAAGGCTTGAGGCCATGATCAAAGAAAAGGCTTTTATCAACACATTTGAATATTTTGTAATCATGTTGCAATCTCTAATAATCAGATTGATAGAGATAAGATACCGGAGCAGTACCTAAGAGAAAATGTTACGACAAGAAGCAGAGTCTTAATAAAACTCACTTGCTCATGTGTCAAGTCTGGCAGGTTATTTTGGCCCAATTATGGATGCAAGATTCTTCACAAGAATTTTCTTCCTGAAATCCATGCTTGTTAATCGCTGCCTTAACCCAAGAAGTTAGACTTTGCTGGACATTACATTAGAAAATATGCCAAAATAGACGATTTATCTGCTGGGACTCACTGGCCAGGCCTTCACCGCATTTAATATTAAATTATTAAATTCAAAGTTTCATCATGCTTTATGATGCCTTTTAGTTTGATATGGGGTTTCTTTAAATACAACAATTCTAGAGTGCTCTTAAGATGGGCCATGTATGCATTTACAAAGACTTTAAATTTACAAGAAATTCAGCGTTCTCTCTAATTGACTCACTATTGGTTTGAATTGTAGTAGTTATGCCTAACATAAGTATGGATCTTCGAAATCCATTTCAATTTGATTTATTGCAAACATTAACTAGACACTTTTAAATTAAATTGTTCCTAATGTTAGCTAATGTTTTATATGCTAGTTGTTGGGCACGAAGTTTAGTAGTATGTTGTGCAAGACCATAGGTTGTCTCACCTAGACATGGGTCAAAATATAATGGCATCAAAAAGTTGTATAACAAATTTATAAGTTCAATATATTAGCACCTAATATGCTCTTAGAATTTTTCTTAGAACTTGTCGGAGTGGCTTGGTCCTAAATCGGTTATCGTGAGTCGCTACTCATTCAATAAAGAGGGGAATCAACTTCGGCCGACGATAACCTAATTATTGATCTATCTAGAAATAAAGCCATTCATGGAGGTAATGTCCAAGGCACTCAAGTTGATGTTTCTATGGATCACTCTCAAAGTGAATAATCCACAAAGATGCACGAATCTTTAGAAAACAAGGAGCAAGGGAAAGAAAAGAAATTAACCTTTCGGCTAAGCTTCAGGGTTTTATCACTTTTAATTCCTTCTATCGCTAAGAAATTGAGCAACCCAATTTTCCTCAACCTAGATGCCATCGCACAAGCAACTGCACTTTTCCTCCTATCTAGGACTTACGTGAGAAGCTTCCTTTAACTCCACACGCTTTTAATCAAGGATTTCGCTAAGATAGCCCTAGGGAAGAAGGGCCAAAGCCGAGGTCCGTGGTCTTGGCGGTCGGTGAAGAAAAACGGTTGGGCTTGAGAATTTTTGTGTCTTTAAGCCGAAAGTGATAAACTCTCTCCGAATCAAATAAATTTGAACCAATCAGATAATAACAAACAGAATGGGTAGGCTATCCAAGGTTTTGCGAGCATATTCAAGATGACCTTCGGGGAGTCCCAAGCTTGATAAGTTGATCGGGATTTTGGGCACCGTGAGCTCACAATTGAATGGAGCCCATGTCAAAAATTGAAAGCTTCATAGCGTTCGCCTTCCAGGTAGTAGATCCGATCCGCATTTGCCTTCCTTTACTTTGAAATGCATCTCGCTTATCCGGTTTTTCCGCATCCTTTGGCGATCCCAAAATGAAATGTGTCGAGATTCTTCTTTGCATGAGTAATCGATTTTTTTTATCCATAGTATTCCATGGGGACATGCTACATTCGTACATTTGCTCAAAGATTCGCAAAAAGTGTACTATTTGATGACCTAATTTGACTTTGAGCATCATCTTCAAAATACAATAGCATTAAAAAAAGGGCATTTTGGTAATTTTAAGAATCATAAGGGCATTTTGGTAATTACACAAACTCATAAGGGTATTTTGATAGTTTTCCCTTAAAAAATTACACTTACAAAGTAAACACAGGTTAAAAAAAATAAGCCTAAAAAAAACATAGCTACTCAATGTGTGTGGATAAGCCCCGAAGTTTTGAACCGCATTATACAATCGTATTCAATTTTATATTACAAAATACCACCCACGCCATATCCTACAATTTGCTATGCAAAGTAATCAAACGTGCTTTTGACTAGTTGTTTTTGGATTTTTAGTTATTTAGTTTTTATTATTCAATCCCTGCTATTTTATTTCTTTTTTTTTTTTTTTTTAGCATACTAGCCTTTACCGGCCTACCCCTCTTTTCTCAAATTCTAGCCTATCCACGTGTAATTTCCATATCATTAAAATCTGATGTGGGTTATTTTGCACCATCAAATCTCTACTTTTTACAAATCTAAGGCCTTGGGGAAATTAGAAAATCGGCCAAAATGGGCATGGAGATGGAAAGGAAATAAGTTTGGAAAGGAAATAAAGTTATTCTTTGTGTTCTTGCATCGAAGCTTGTGCTATTGATTTCATTTTACGCTCTCCGGAAAGAAGCATAGAGACCCATTATCAATGCCTCCCTTTAAGTCGATTTAATTAAAGTGGGACAAATCTCCTCGAATTTTGGGACTCGGGGATCAAAATGGGACTCATAATCGACAAAAATTTTTCATTGAATCAAGAAAGGATCAGGGGAGGGGAAGGGAGAAGGGGGAGAAGTTGGAGAGAAGTAAGGAAGGGGTTGCTAGAAGAAGGGGGGAGGAAGTCTCAAAAAGGGGGCGAGAAGAGGGGCAAGGGAGGTGGAGAGGAGGGTGCAAGGGAGGTGAGTTCAAAAGGGGGAGAAGAGGGGCAAGGGAGGTGAGAGGAGGGTGCAAGGGAGGTGAGTTCGAAAGGGGGTGAGAAGAGGGAGCAAGGGGAGGGGAGGGAAGGGGCAAGGGAGGGGAGGAAGGGGCAAGGGCAAGGGCAAGGGCAAGGGGAGGGAAGGGGAAGGGGAGGGAAGTGGCAAGGAGGAGTCCCCCACCCTCCAAAATAAAAATAAAAATAAAAATAAAAATACAATATTCATAATACAAATCCTACCGTGGCGTCGGCCTCAGGCGCCCCGGATGTTGGTCTAGATCGCCTCAATGTCCCCTCTTCTCGATCGACGGCCCGCATTTGTTCGTTGCCCCCTCCTCACATCCCCATGGACGTTCCATATTTGGTCACGTGGCATAGGGAAGAGAGGCCGCTTCATCATTTTAACGGGGTTTTATGTAAATTCTCCTTTTGCCTCTTTTTTTCCTACACTTTTTTCCTGGAGCCCCAGATGTATCTATCAGGCTTTTTGTATGAGTCTATTCCATGGTTAGGTTAGAAGTTGTGGGTTTGTGGGATGAAGAGTGGTCGGATTTGAAGGATGTCCATGAAAATGCTTGCAATAAAAAAAGAGCGTTCTCTACCAATGATATCTTCTCTTGCCGCTTTTCCTTCCATGACCTGTGGCTCCTTTTGAAAAGCCGCTTTTTTACGAAGAGCGAGGTAGATCGTTATCGGTAAGTTATTCACTCCCAACGCTTAGCCCTAGGGAAAAAAACTCAAAATGATATATTGCCTGAGGCTGGCCGTGACCATTAAAGCGGGCTTCAAATTCCTCTTCCGCTTTAACTCTTTCCCTAAGTGAGGCTTCTTCATACTCACCCTATTTCGCTCGCTTGATTCCAAGGTTTGGTTCTAGAGCTATAGTAATCTAAAATTTCTTCTCGTGGACCTTCTATATAGGCACGCGTTGCATGATCCGTGCTAAAAATAAAATGAAAGGGCATGTAAGGTGCACGCCGTCATGCTACCGGTTATAGCACACCCGGCAGAGCCAAGTATGTTCATGTTCATCGGTCTATCTCTATTGTGCTAAAATTAGATATGCAACATTGAAGTGCTTTCTATGTGCATTTATAATCCCTCAAATTATATTTACCTTTTGGGAGAAAACTAGAATATATGAAGGGCAACCAAATTTTTGTACTTTCAGATGAAGTTGTAACGAGTTGTTTCAAAACTATTAGACTTTACACAACAAAGAGTTGCTTCTTGTAAGGGCCACAACAGATATAATAAGGTACATCATGGTTATTGAATGGCCATTTATTTTTCCCCTGCTTATCAAAAAGTCTGCTAATTTATCACATGTCTTGCTATTCTCTTACAAGAGCTCGATCATGTATTATGGGTTAGATATTTTTAACATTAAACATTGGACATCTATGTCTAGCTTAACACTTCATGATCTGTCGACTAAAGAATCTATGAGCTCACGCCATTATTTTCCTCTTTTTTATGGGTAATGGCGGATAAAGCGGGGAAGGATGGAGCTTTATTCTCCATCTTCTCCCAATTGAGTCAGCCTTGGCCTATGGAAAACCTTTGCGTAAGCTTTTAGCGGGCATTCCATACTCAATTGCAAGTATCAAAATCACGATTAGTGCAGCCTATAGCCACATTGCAAAGTGTCAAAAATCACGATTAAATGCAGCCTATAGAGTCTTTTTCGATAAGCTTTTATCTGTCCTTTTCACGCCAATGTGATAAACCGAATCAAGCAGATCTTGCATTTCTTTTGTTGTTCGTGAACCCTGCATATTTCAAGTATTCTCAAAATTTGGGTAAAATGGGATCTTTATGGCTTTCATACGTAGAATCTTGGCAGTTATTATGGCACAAATTGCGGATCACAAATAAGCTAGCTCATTTCAAAAGTGGATCAAGAGCGTGCCAGCCTTCATCTCGTAGAGTACTATTAGGAGGAAAGGCAAAGTTTCTATTGTGTTTCAAAGGGTATGAAACCGAAGGTTTTCCTAAAAGCAGTGAAGGATAAAAGGATGGTCATTTTGTACTAACTAAGTGAGTTGCTATATATTGTTGTAAACATGTTAACCATCTACAACTTCTAATATTACTCGAAACATGTTAACCATCTACAACTAATAATATTACCGTCACTTTCCTGAAAGGGACCGCGATATTGGGTCCACTCATTACCCAAAAAGAGCTAATAAGACGTAAAAAATATGGACAAAGACTCGAGATTTGTTGAAGAAATCTCTTTGTAGTTGTTTTTGAAGTTTGTTGTAGCAATTGGTTTAGTGCATTACGCTTTATTATGCAATTTTTAAGTTCGTTAATGTTGGCCTCTTGATTTGACTATTATTATGCAAAGAAATTCGGTGTTTTGACCTCTTGGTCATTTGACTCTTGCGCAAGATAGTAATATGCTTCTGGATTTTGAAGAATAACATTCCTATATGTTTGGAGTTTTAAGTAATATAACGATGATGTATGACTTCTTAATTAAAGATAATAGAGGCTGGGTTAAAGATAAATCCTATGTGGTTATGGATGATGTATGACTTCTTAATTAAAGATAGTAGAGGCTTGGGTTAAAGATAAATCCTATGGTTATGGATGGTGGATCTTTTAGCTATTCGTGATGGTTGTTTTCCAAGGAGGATGCTTTAAGATACTTGTAAGGTGTATGACTTCTTAGTCAATGATAATATATCTTTGGGAAATTGTTCATATGTAAAGGATGGAAATGGTTTTCGACCACTATGTAAAAAATAATGCCTACAGCTAATAAGATTATGGTTTAAAAGTAAGGTGGTTTAAAAGGATATATCGTATTTCTCTGAATGAAAGTAACAAAGTTCCCAGCCAATAAGGGTCTAAAATGATGGTTGCTTCATGTCCCGGATGATAGTAGCATGAACTTCCTATCTTTCACCATCATCTCACACACATCAACAAGCTTAGTATCACCAAAGCACAATTTCACATCACACACATCACACGATGGACCGAAGCTAACTTATTTGTGACCACGATTATCATTTCTCGACCAACATAAGAGGTTTCTTAGCATTTTACCTAGCCACGTGGTTTCATAGAGTGGCTTATCATTATTATGTTGCAATGAATTTTGATTGGGTCTCGCTCAGGATTAAGCACTATGAGTGCATGATTGGTCGACTTGGGCGGACATTAGACAAATGACGCAAAGGGACCTTAGGAACAAGCATGGCATTTCAAGCTTCCATTATGATATGGAGAACATTGCTTGGTGCATGCAGAATTTACAAACAATGTAGAGGAGGAAAAACATGTTGCATACCCCAGGGATCATTTTCATGCACTATCATATACACCCTTTAAAACTATTCATGTTCATCTAGAGATATTTGAATTCAAGCACGATCCAAAGACAAAGTTCAACGTATTTAAACAAGTTTCTAGGCTACCACGACAAAAAAATGAAAACTTTCTATTGGGGATGAGACTGCTTTGAAAATGCTTATTATGCAAAAAATGTCTTGAATGTGACTCAATTGGCTTATCTCTAAATCGAGCTATGGAAGTTTGTGCAAGACTCGCGGATGAAAATATAACTTGGAGGAGCAAGTCGGCACATGCATTGCATTTATGTATTAAATGCACAAATAAGATATAAATTTACCATTTTATCTTTGTATCGCTTAATCTTTTCTTCTTCTACATCTTCATGTGCTCTAAAACAAATTGAAGGCATTACGTAACTAATTTGTTAAAACTAGATTTGTATATGGTGCATTGAGAAAATTGTATTGCCATTGCTTACCCAAGCCACATTGATATTAAAGGTGGTATGAAAGGAACTTGAATTGTTTATATAATTTCTTCACTTAAAATGCAAAATTGATATTAAAGGTGGTATGAAAGGAACTGCCGATATGAAAGATTCTTATATGCACAATCAATATTCAAGCACTTTTCTATCCACACACTTTTTGACTCCTCTAATTAGAGCCAAAATAATAGATAAATATGACACATTAATATCCCACACATTACTACACCAGTCTTTATGTGCATTTGAGACCTTAATACATGTCTAAATTGCCATACGTTGTAACTGCATTTTAATTAAATTAGGAGACAAACATAATCAAATATTTATTAACACCAAGAACCTCCTACCGATCACAATTTCAGCTCCAATGTAATCGCATTTTGAACGCATCGGGGCTCTCAAACAACCACTAATGTTTTCCATGCTTGAACTGCCTTGGTATAATCATACGGAAAGCCCACCAACGGTGGGCAATTTTCTAGTAAATAAATAAATTACAAATTAATTAATTAGAGGTGTCAATGTAATTAAATATATAAATTAGAGAAACATTTACGAGTCAATATATACAATTAATTAATTTAGCCTAGACATTAATTTAGCCTTAGACCATTTGTCCTCGCCTTAGAATGTGCATGGACCGGGGCCAAGCCGAATGTGCAAGGCGAATGTGCATGGACTGCATGTGCATGTTGAATTGTAAACATCATTTTCCCCCCTCATGATGTGAAGTGGATGTAAAATGATGACTAACTTAAATAATAATCGCTGGCATGCCCAAATACACAACTAAGCCCAAATACAACACAACACACAACACAGTGTTTCCATTCTCGACCAGAGTCGAGAATCAAGAAATGGTCATGCAAAATATCCGGGGTTTTCAAAACAAAGACCCCCGCAGCCTTCCCCTTTGTGATCCCCGGCCAGGATTCGAGCTTGCAAGGCATGCCAGATCCGCCCAAAAGTGAGAGCATTCCAGAAGCTTGTATGCATAGCAAGAAGCTGCAATCTGAAAGCGCTTTGGTCGGGTGTTGTGGCGAAAGGTGGAGATAAGCTTTTGACCGGGCTAGCATGATCCGATGGGCGGAACATGAAAACGGTGTCATCTTCGCGCTCCATATCTCGATGCAACAATCACGGTATCACGCCGCTGCATGCATCCTTCATCATCGACCTATGCTTCTGAGTATGCACCAAAACTCGCCCTTGTTCGCACCACCGTCGGCATATTTATCCGCTCACACTCAAAAAAATTCAAATCGACAAAATGCTTACACTTTTTAGACACAAAAACAGAGGAATTGGTAATGCAAAACACGTAACCAAACCTCGCGGGGGTATAGCTCCGGCCGAGGATCCCAAGAGACAATCATTGGCTTGAGGACTGGTGTCGATTTCTCCGCCTAATGTCGCGTTTTTTTAAGAATCCCCATGTATGGGGCTTTGGCTTGGCTTGGGCTTTGTATGGGCCCGGCCCTTTTTATTCATTTTTTTTTCCATTCTTTTCTTTGCCTCTCCCAGCAAGCCGCAATAAGGCTAGGGTTCCGCCCATACAAGCACATTTGAGCTCCATATCCAAGTCCGCCCTTGGCTTTGATCCAAACAGAAGAGCGAGGTTTTTGCCACTATCACCGGTGCTCGCTGTGCGCCTTTTTTTTTTCCATTCTTTTCTTTGCCTCTCCTACAGCCGGGCAACAAGGCGCAGCGCTAAGAAACAAAGATGAATGACGACTAGCAAAAGAAATGACGGCCATACCTTATAAAAGATCCATAGCCTTCTTTGCTTCCGATGCATGTATGCCCGCTTTTTGCTCCAACTCTTTCCGATTCTTTTTGCATAGCCACGATTTTCTACGTAGTGTTGATTTTGCATATAGCCATTTTTCGGCGTAAAGTTGCTTAACCGCCAAAGCCGAAATTGATTAGCAAGTTTCGGGGAGCTATGGCATTGGGGAGCTTCTTCCAAGTGGTACAAAGGAACTTCGTCTCAAAGGTATGTACCAAAGTTTAAAATTCAACCATGGGCGGGAAAAAAGGCTGGTATTAAAAAAGGGGCAAAATAATACGCTGAAAAGAAAGTAAAATAAATGATTTTAAAATTCAAGCATGGGCGGAAAAAGGCGGGAATTAGAAAAAAAAGGGTAAAATAATACGTTGAAAAGAAAGTGTAAAATATAGGATTATATTTTGACGGTCCCCATATTTTGCCATGGTGCACGCTTTCTAGAATATATTCTTATTCTAAGGTAAAATTTAACTTTTATAAGATCATGATATAATTTACACCTTATTTAACCCATTTTGAAGGTTCAAGACACAAAATGGGGACAATGCATAGGTCTAATAGGCTCTCATAGGTTATAATGTGCATTATAGGTGCATATGTTGCTATTTACATGTGCATTAGGCATTACTCTTTACATAGCTAAATATGAGCCCAATGGTCCCGCTCTTCATATAGCTATATGGTATGGTCCATTAGAAAGGGGAGGGTCCATTAGATATGTGTCCATTAGATAATACATGGGGAGGGTCATTTTTCATGGAAAATAATGAAAATTTATGGGGAGGGTATTTTTCATAGAAAATACATAGGATGTTTGAAGGTTATTCATTTTCAATCTTCTCGACTCTCGAGCTTTGAAATTGCCCTTTTTACTCTCGAAGTCGCCTTTTTTCGACCTCGCGAGTCGAAAGGCCCTCAAACTTGCATTTTTCGCTTTTGATCCGCTTTCTCAACTCACGGAAGTCGAAAGGCCTTCGACCCCTAAAATCTGCGTTTTCTTTTGAATCGGCTTTCTCTCGACTCGCGAGTCGAAAGGCCTTCCGACCCCTAAAACCGTGGTTTCTCGTTTGAATCGCTTTCCTTTCGACTCGCGAGTCGAAAGGCGGCATTCCATCCCTAAACCCGTGGTTTTTTTTGAAGTCGCTTTCTCGACTCATGAAGTCGAGAAAGGCCTTCCTCGACCCCTAAAATCAAGGCTGCTGCGCGAGTTCCTTCTCATCAAGTCGAGAAAGGCCTTCTGACCCCTAAAACTCAAGCGTTTTCACTTTTGAGTTTTCCTTTCGACTTATGAAGTCGAGAAAGGCTCTCGTGCCTGTATTTTCCAAAATGGCCCTAAGAACTGTTTTTATTTTAATTTTTGCCCTGCATCACTTGACTAACTTGATTTTGTCTTTTGTAATCCTTATCTTGACCAGATTTGGGAGCAATGAAAAGACCAGTTCATTGAAGAAAGATGTCGAAAGAGGGTGGTGACATCGCTTGACATACAAGCACGCGGGCCTATGAAGGAACTCCTCATACAAATTTCTATCGCCCTCAGAAGTTGTCTGTGACTTGACAGAGCTCCAACCCGCCGCTTGCACTAGGTGGTTCATGTGAAGAGGGTGTAATCATTGTGATAATAATGCACCACTATGGTCGCTCACCCACCCAATCATAATATATATTGTAATGAGCCCATTTATAAATATAAGGTATCTCAAAACTAGTATTTTTGGTAATTAAGTAAACAATTTGCTTATTTTTGTTGGAATTTGTGATCTCTTGTCTACCCACCTAAGAAAATAGAGCCAAAATGTCATGGTAAAGGAATTCACCCTCACGCTAAAAACTCTTATTTTGATGACAAATAAGCCCCAAAACAGTGGACTCAACTCAAGTATCCGGCAAAAAATCGGGAGAAAGCTTTGGATGCATAGTAACACTAAAAATTTGAATTAAGGACAGTTTTCTGCCTGGTGCTCCTTTTGTGTAAAATAACGAGTTCAAAAAAGTGGAAATGGAATGAGTCCCACTTTTAATTAAATACTTACTTTTTCTTTTTTTTTTTTAGACATGTGCTCGTGTTTTTTCTTTTTTCTTTTCTTTTTCTTTTGCAGAGATCCGTTAATCGGACGTTAACGAGATTTATGCTTCAGATATTTATTTTATTATTTTATTATGGAAAGTAAGAACTATAATCCTACTATTAGCAATTATGATGATCGCCACTTTCGTCAGCCGGTGTAGATATATGAAAAGGATCGTGTCCTTACTTACAAGCAATATATGCGACGTCTGCCTTCCAAAGAAAATGAAAAAGAGTCGCATCATTTTTTTCTTGCAGCCTATTCCTCGTTATAAGACTAATGTAAGTACTTTACTTTTTGTTTTTTGTTTTTGGATTTTTAGTTATTTAGTTTTTATTATTCAACTCCTGCTATTTGATTTCTGTTTTCTTTTTTTTTATCTAATTTAGGCATGGTATATTGTCACGCCTATTGGCAAAAGTTCCATTTCTAAATGGTCGAATACAATGGCTGCAATAATTCATCCTGAGACTCGAATATATAATAAGACTAGTAAGGTGTCTTTAGTTTTTCATCTTTCAGGTGCAAGAGTGCCGTCTGATGTAGGCATGACTATTACTAGGCACAAGAGCACTCCGCTTATGAAATGTGAGTTTTTCTAGTTTTCTATTTGCGTTTTCCTTTATTTGTTATTTATTTTCTTACTGTTATTTTGAGGTATTTTGAGGTATGAGGTACTGTTATTTGTATGGGTCTGATTAGCCAACTTATGAATGATGATGCAACTATACGGGCATACTGTGCTATTTGATATATTTTTCGTTTAATTATCTTTTTTCACGCCTCTCATTTCTATAATTATGTAAATTAATTTAGTTAGCTCTAATATACTTTTACTATTTCCGTGAAGTTGCAAAGCGTAAGGAATACTTCTAGGAATCCTTTATCGGAGTTAAAATGCCCTTGTGTGCTTCAAAATCTTCCGAAATGTCTACAAGACAAGAGATTGTTCCCAGAGGGAGTTAATTTGAAGGAGAATGAAGTTCACAAACCATAACACAAACCATTACATTACACAAAGTTAGAATTAAATTCTCCTTTAAACCCCCTTTGTTTGGATGCATATTCACACCTGGGGGTGACTCCGAGCAACGAGAGTCAAGTGGATAGGTATATTCGCTTTTATTCCTTAATCTACACCGCATACAAGGTTCCTTCGCTTGTGGGTATGGATGTATAGGATTTGTTATATTGTGATAACCAGATTCGCAAAATACTATAAAGATTTCGTGCAATATACTACATGGTGTTAATTTTGTAACGTGCAAAACATAATGCAGAGGCAATATACTACATGGTGTTAATTTTGTATGTGCAAAACATAATTGCGGGCTCTCGCCGCCCTACGCCACCCCCGTGTGAATATGCACCCAAACAAAAGGGGGGTTTAAGGGGAATTTAATTCCCTAACTCGCGTAAGGTAATGGTTTGTGTTTTTTTTTAACCTATAACACAAACCATTACATTACACGAGGTTAGGAATTAAATTCCCCTTAAACCCCCTTTGTTTGGGTGCATATTCACACCTGGGTGACTCAACCCAGAGCCGCTGGATAGGTATATTCAAGCCCCTTATTCCTTAATCTACAATCGCACAAGGTTCCTCGCTTGTGGGTATGGATGTGTAGGATTTGTTATATCGTATAACCGTCATTCGCGAAAAATACTATAAGATTTCGTGCAATATACTACATGGTGTTAATTTTGTATCGCAGAAAACATAATTGCAGAGGCAATATACTACATGGTGTTAATTTTTATACGTGCAAAACATAATTGCGTGGGCTCGGCCGCCCTCTACGCCAGGTGTGAATATGCACCCAAACAAAAGGGGGTTTAAGGGGAATTTAATTCCCAACTGTAATGTAATGGTTTGTGTTATAGGTTAAAATTTTTTGTTCTTCGGGGCAAAAACAAACAACATTACATCACACTTGATGAGTTGATGGTATGTTGTGTTCGACCCTAACAAACAAACATACAATACATTATTAATATTTTAGATCATAGGAGCAATGAAATAAGAGAGTGCTATGAAATAAGAGAGTCATTACAAAAAACAAGCAAACACAACTAAACATAGTAGAAAACATTTGTAATGATGTTGTACTCATGTTTAAAACATTTTACTCATATGTTTATATTTAATAACTAAAAATAGCAAATGAAATCGAATATTGACCGCAAGATAAACAACAATCGGGCCACTAAAAAAAAACGTGGTGTGCAATGTCAAATGTTCAATCTGAACTCAAAATCGTATAACCAATGTTCAATCCGCATTCGGATATGACATGGTGACGCTCATGTTCATGTCCAAAGTACCAAACAGCTTTTGCACAAAGAATCTTTTGCGGCCGGACAAAAGCAGGTGAAGATGCTTTATGTCCCTCTCTCTGCCTAGATTCAAGACATGGCATGCCCGCAATTACTATATCAAGTTTCATGCCTTCTGGTAGAGGTGGTCGAGGAAGCTCAAGACAATTTAGTTTTTTCCATTGCTCCTCTTCATCAATCCACTGAAAGAAGTCAGACCATGTGAGACTATCATGTACGTGTTCTAAAAGTTAAAAACATTTACATAATGCTCGTACGCCAGTAAGTGAATTGAGGATCCTTCACAAGTTTCTTCTCACAACACCTTTTGCACTAGTACCGATCAAGGCCATGGCTTTCTCACGAAAATCCGGCTTTTTCTTCAAAACCCGCAGGGGTAAAAATGCCGCCCCGCCTTATCCTAAAAGGCCTTCTCGCCACATAGCGTAATGTAGGTTATAACTCCTATACTCCATACATCGATTCAAATTCGTCGACTTCCTCTTGAGTACTTCCGGGCAACATAGTATGCACTTCCCACAATGTCACAAAAAGCGCTTTTGCTCATGAGCAAAAGGGATAACGTTAGTACATGCACCTAAACTAAGATACAATAGAAAAAAAATTCACAAGCTATGCAATCCTAAAAGTTAATTTAGAAGGATCGCTACCCCGGTCCGGAGCAAAGTCGAAGACCAAAATATGTTGCCTTTAACAATGAATCTGACTCGTGATTTGAATAAGAAGTTCGAAGGCAGTAAGAAATGTCTTAGAGGCAAATTCACGCCCGAGATAAGCTTCCCCGTGCGCCGTAAATATATACCTCGCTTTAGATCACTGCGGACAACACCCATTGAGATGGCAAATCGGCTACGACTTTAACATTTGTCTTACAAGAACAAAGAACATCTTTCTACCAGACGCTTCCATCTTTCCCGCCAAACAAGAATGTCAATGATATTAATTACAAAACTCTACAAAGAATCGTAATACAAATAATGAAGCCGCAAGTCCAATCGCCACTTTAGCAAGGATTCTATCCAACCGAGCCATCATGCACAAATCCGAGCACAACTAAGCAAGAATTACCCCCACCGAAAAGCAACAGATTTGTTTCCATCATAGCATAAGGAAATCACACTAGCTAATTAAGCTTCAATAGCGATTATTAAAAAGAACCTCGTAAAACCCAAGGTATCTATCAACCCAAGGTAATGTCAATAGTACGCCTTAGAGCTTAAACCCCTAGTCCGTGGAAGGATTCGATACATAAACCGTATGGTTCCCGTCCAATGTAAGATGGGTACAAAACTTTCCTTGCGGATCATCACATAGACAAACAAGGATTTCTCCCATAAAAATCATCGCTTGTTCTCTAACCCTAAAATCCTTTCTTCCACTTCCACTAACCCTAAAGTAAAGGGTCTGGAGCTCGATACTTGCATGTATTTTGGGAGTAAAAGAGATAAATTATTTGTGAAGGAATAAATATGCAATGCAAAACCATTGTAAAACCATAGATAAATATGCCATTGAAATATGCATGCACTCTAGATATACCGATTAGTATGCCCTCGTCTTGTACCATGAAATCATATGAAAACCATGCCAAAGGCTGCAAAATCACAAAAAATCCCCTGCTATAATGCTAGATATTGAAGGAGAATGTTGCTGCTATACCACTGCCTGAGGAAGTTTTTGTAGTAGGTCAGATGGTTGGCGAGCTGAGAGTGTTGTAGGTCAGGTTACAATGGGCGCCAACACTTCCAAGAATAGCCAAGTGATTAAGCAACTATCTGGCATTGAGATTGAAGAAGATGTTTATGATGTTGAATTTTATGATGAACTCAACAAAGTGTATCTTAATAGTGCGAAGGCAATAGGGAAATACTCAGGGCCTGTCATAAACACTCAAGACACCTTCAACAGCTAAACATTTAATATCAGCGATGCTGATATGAATTAGTTAATCGGCAGGATCTCTGCATTAAACAAGAATAGAGCTATGTGACTGTGTTTGTATTTGTTGCACAAGTGTATTTTGCAGTTGATCACTGTAACTTTTAGTTGGAAGCAATATTACATTTTTGTTTGAATTCTGAACTACAAGCATTTTTTATAAATGTCCTATTGCAAATTTTGAGCTATGAAGCTTTGTTGTAAAGTGTGATGCAGTGTAATGCTTTCATTATAATTCGATGCTTTGTCTTGGAACAAGTAGTAGAGCTGGAAGTACATGTTAGTGGACCTGAAATTACAAGTTTAAAATATAAGTAAATTTGCAGTAATTCCACCCCAAAATGAATTATTACCAACAAAAAAGAGCATCCTAAGCATTTAAGACAAACAAACAAGTCAAATAGATAGATAAATACTTATGGACACACACCCAGATGGCAACAACTGTGTGGGTTGAAGTGGGTTCTTTCCCCACTTACTTTATAATGATCATGACCAGTTTCACAATGAGACTGAGGCAGTTTCAGAAGATGCATTGGTCTGGAATGCAAAAGAAAACTAATATACATGCATCCATATATGCAAGTGATCTTGTTTTGAATCATAAACTCAAAAAGGTGAAAGAAAGACATTAGATGAATGTAAAAGCAACTTAGCTTCAATTTAGGTCTCTCATCTACACAAGTAATGCAACGTAAACCAAATTCCTTCCTTGAATTGCAACATTTCATCGCAACTTGTTATGTTTCAAATTTAGTTCATATTCTGCAAATTTACACACTATTTTGCAAATTTACGTGACGATTTTGCTGGATTTACCTTACATTCTCAAAAATTTACTTGACATCCCCCCTTGGATTAAAGCTAAGTTTTTTCCACGTAACAAGAATTCTCCTCTAAGTTGCATTTGATAGGGTTAACCATCGATTCGCGTGTCGGCATAGTTTCCCTTGCTAGAATGCAATCTAAAAGAGCATTCTCTTATACAAGAAGAAGGTGCATTCCTTTCGACTAAGGGCTTGCATAGGTAGGCTTGTCATTCATTATAGCAGCAGTATACAAGGTTTGAATAATATAGATGGGGAGTTGACCATAGGAACAATGTCGAGCTATCCCATATGGAAGAAAGTGTGCATAGGCAGTATAGAAGGGTAGTGGCGACAACTTCTCATCGGGATGAAAAACCCCGCCCTTTCGGGTTTTCGAGGAAAACCCTAATGAGAAATGGTCGCCAACAACCTTGGATGGTTGCCTGGAGAATCGAAGGAAGTGGGGCAATGGCGTATGCAAGATGGAGCGGATCTGCGAGATGGCATAATACCTGCAAAAGAAAGGAAATACATAGAAGGCACCCATTAACAGTTAAGGAGAACAACAACGTGCATGACGACGACACGACAAGCTGCACAACAATAAGCACCAAAAAAACAGATGTAAGTGATTCGTAATGAGGAGAAAATCAACAATACATGGCATAATGGAAGATAGGAGGGTGGAGGGAAAAAGCATCACCTAGCAGGTGGAAGAAAGAACATGATAAAAAAGATTTTTGCGTCACCCTTAGAGTGGAAATAAACAGCATCACCCACAAGTGAAGAACAAGGCAGCACCATGCAGGTGTAAAAACCTGATTATAGCAATACCCGGGGGGTGGACAACAATAAGGCATGCATGAATAGAAACACATGTGGAAATCAATAAACAAGCCCCCAAGCAATCAGAGCGGGAAGGGAGGGGGGCAATGAGAGAAGTGTTGCTGTGAGAAGACACCAATAACCGACCTCGAATATGGAGTGTACTTATATAATAACTCGTCCCTGCCCAGAATGGCGATCCGAGGGCACAAATCGATGCTATTAGATAGGCTTGTCATTCATCACAATGGCAGTATACAATGTGTGGGAAAATTTGAATGGGGAGCTGACCATAGGAAAAATGTCTAGCTACCCCATAAATGAAATAAGAAATATGCAAAGGCAAGAGAGAGGACAATGGCAACAATGAGAAAACCCTAATGAGAAACGGTCATCGGCCTCGAGGGTGCCCTGAAGAGCAAGGTAGAAAATTGGTGAAGCCAGCCAAAATGCGCATCAACGCCATGGAATGTGTGAAACCTGAAAAAGGAGAAATGCCTAGAAAGTACCCGTTAAACATAAGGAAAAATATGTACAACCATGGCAGGCGAGCACCCCCTAAGAAAATAGCCCCTAGAAAGCAAGAAACACCCATTAGACATTAGGAACTGGAAACAACATATATAGAAAAAGAAAACATCACTAAGAGGTGAAAAAAAAAAATAGTGTCACCAACGGGTGGAAATCATCTCGCATCACCCAACGGGTGGAAAGATATAGAGAGCATCACGCAGTGGGTGGAAAATAATTTGCATCACCCATCGGGTGGAAAAAGCATCACCCAATGGGTGGCCAGTACTGAGCAGAAACATATAAAAAATAGAGGAACCCAAACAATACATAAGGGCGGGTAGTGTGGGAAGCAATGGACAAGGAAAGAGATGTCACTTTGGAGAAGACGCCGATAACTAGCCACGTGAATGACGAAAGCACATATATCGCTCGTCCCGCCCCAGTAATAATGATCCGAGGGGCTCGGTCCGATGCCATTATGGGAAGGGACTCGCAAAGAACACAAAACCGCCTGATTAGAGAACTTCCTTATCTACAAGCCCAAACCGACATGAAACGCCTAAATGTCGAAAGCAACATCCAACCGAACCACATGGCGAGGGAGAGCATGAAGACCGCCATCTGCCGTGAACACGAACATCAACACGTGAAACTCCCCGGGCAGTTAGTGCAGATGGAAGAGGAGTCTTGGCAAGTTAACGAATTAAGCGTGAACAAGCTAGAAAGATGGGGAATGCAAGCCTGATTTTAATTGTCTCGGGGAGTTTGGTGCGCATATTCATCATACAACATTTGAGTTTAAATGCATCATTTGAGCTTAGGTACTTGCTTTAACTATATATTGTTTATATTTTTTGTATGAATTAGTGAGCTTCATATTTGACAGTTGTTTACTCTATCCTCTTAGCGTATTATCAGGGGCCTCACTTGGATCTTGAGAGCGAACTCCACTTCCAGGAACTGCTTTCCATTTTTTTCCAAGCCGCCATTAATTAACCGATTCTTGCCGCTTCTATTCTCCTCACGACTTGACCCCACCTTGCCTACTCTTAGTCTCCCACCTTCTGTCCGACTGCCGTGCATTCTCGGCTCGTTGGATGTGAAGAGGTTCATGTACATATTCAAGAGGGAATATGTGTTTGATTCTAGTTTTGTAGCATGTGAATTCTTTGGAAGGTTCCTCGACTTTGCTTTTTTGATTGTTTGATGGTTGGACGATTTCTTCCTGAGTCTTTTTTCTCCTCGTGTTGGAGATGGTACTGCATGCAGTAATCTTTGTGGTATCAATGAGCTTGCTTTGAGAAATATGCCGGTTGTGGAGCACCGGTGCCAATTACCACACCTTGTGGGTAGAGACGTGGTTGATGGAGGGCCGAGGAGAATTGAGGTATACAACCGCCGCCTAGTTTGATGGCAACTGCATCTTATCATTCTTTTGTATTTCTCGGATGGTCGGGAAGATGAGTCGGGGCCTTTTGTTCCTTCTACCTTGTAACATAATTTTGCTACTCTGGCGCTTTCTTCTCTCCCCGCTGCGTGTCTTTGTGGAGTTTTTTGAAGTTGCAAGAACAAGCTTTGCCATGGCCTCGAGGCGTGGTCCCGCTCCCTTCATGTTATTGTTGCCCTCTCGCTGGTCAGATCTTTGAATGTTATAGGGCCCCCAGAGGTGCCGCCTTCTTGTTGTGTTGTAGTTGTGTATTTGTGGATAGTGACATGAGTGTTACAGTTGCTTGTAAACGACATTACCTGCTGTTGGTGATGTAATATATGGAGCATCCTTTTTGTGCAATTGTGTTTCTGTGATCATTATTTTGTAATCGAATTCATTAGCTTACATACGGCCACGACCCTTGCATTGGGGCGTGCTCGCTGATCTGTGAACGTTTGATAGGGAAATAAAGTTTTCATGTCGACACCTTAGTTGGTATTCTTTTTTATGTGTTTCGTATTTCGATACGTACTTGTGGCATATGGGGAGCGTCCTGCTATGCGGGGGTGTGAGGTGTAAAATCCCTTGCCCTTGATTTGGCATATTCACACCTTTATGCTGGGATCCAATGGTCCTTAATTACAATTCATTGTTGTGCCTGGATCTCATATGATTCTTCAAGTTTGCATTTTACATGTAAGGCTTCAAATGCATGTTCAAATATGGTGGTGGATGTTTTTTAGCTAGAGTAGTTTTTCTCTCTTTCTGCTTCATTTTCTGATCGACATTGTTCTTGGAGCTTCCTAGTTGTTTGTTCCAGAAGCAGCTTAGTTTTCCTGTCATGAACAAGAAGGCCAATGCATTCAATATGATGTTCCAATGTGAACATTGGAACTGGACAGAATCTCAGACTCCATGAGCTATGGGAAGCTTCAAAGAGCTCGCGCAATCGCTGGGATTGATGGCGGATCAGCTGTGTAACTTCAGATTGTTTTGATAGGAAGACTGTGTATGGATCTTTCCACCCATCCATGTCATCTGTCATCAACTGCCAGATCATTGCACCAGCAGCTGCACCTCCAGTCATGGCAGAATGATAAACTACATTATACATGGTTTCAATTAGCTGGAGACGTTTTTCAATACCAAACTTATCTGCAAGCCCAAATTCTGCAAAAACAACAGGTTTTTGCAGTCGAAGCACTCCATCATAAATATGAGTTCTAACCCATAATGCAAACCATTTTAAAAGATCTTCAAACTGTGCGTCCGATCTCCTGCAATTACATAAAGTACCCTTAAACTGAAAGCAACTATATCCACTGAGGTGACCAACCTAAAAAATGGCAACGAACGGAAAGAAAAGATAGTAGATACACACCAGGAATCTGGATAGGCATGAACAGTAGCAAAATCAATATTCGGGTGATAAATGATTGCGATTAAAATCAGTTCTAGGATTTGGCAGTATGTATTAGGATCAACTATAATGCTTTCAGGACTAGTTCCACCATAAAACCCCTCAACACCGACTGTTAGAAGATGCTTTTGATCCAACGACTTTAAGTATGATGACATGTCATCAATCCATTTCTGCGATGACAGAAAAGATACAAAGATATATACAGGACTGCAAAATTTGAGAAACAAATGATAGTGCCATTAGAGAAGGACTAAGAAACCTGAAGTACAGAACCACTCGCATCTGAGGTGCACCGTGGTTCATTCATAAGTTCCCAACCAAAGATAGCAGGCTCTTCACGATATTCTATGCCAGTTATGGTATTAACTCGTGTCAAGACCGTCTGCATTTCAAAACCTGTGTCAAAGAGAAAATGTTACATATATATAAATATAAGTATGTTACCTTCACATGAGACTTATAATAGTCGATGATTGTATCGTTTGTGAAGAAGGCATCATTTGTCTGGTTTCCCACATCTATGCCTGCCTCCTTTGCCCATTTGACATACTGAGTCTTGCCACCATAGTTATCCCAATTGTTGACTAGACTTAGAAGTAAACGTATTCCATTCTTTTTTGCCTCATTGACTACAAAATCTAATGCCTGCATGCATTATAACATTTTTTCTAAAGATGTAGAAAAAAGTTTAAATTTTGTCAACAAGAATCACAAACAGCAATGTGTCTTCAGACGTCACAAATAGCTACGTATCTTCACCCATGAGGATGAGAAAAAAAGAAATCTAGAAACAGCAACGAACATTGTTAAAGATTGGTTTGGAACCAGGAAACTATGCCATGATTTCAAAGTCATAATGCTTTTGCTAGTTTATCCTCTCATTGTATGTGATGGTCAATTTAACAAAAAATATTCCTTAGGATGCTAAAGAGGCTGCATTCTGGAATTTTTGTATATCTTTCTATATGCATAACAAAGCATACAAGCCTGGACCTTGAGCATTTCCTGGCGAGTTTCATATTTTCATTAATACATACTCTCAACCAATGCTTTTATCTGTCATGTCTCAAAGAATCTAAATTTAATCTGAAACATAGGTTCAAAGGCATGCAACTAACCTGAAAAACTTTTTCATCATACTTCCCTGGAGACAGCTGCAATGCTTGGTAGCCACCATCGTTGAAAGCCAAAGTTCGACAAACAGTAAGACCTATATCAGTTGCTTGCTTAAGAAAAGCTTGCAAAATAGGCCTGGCATTTACATCCACAGATCTTGCCATAAGCCAGTATGAATTCCACCCATTCATATAAAAGGGCTCTCCATTTACAACAAATTGAGGCCCATACCTCTGTACGAATGCCATCTCTTGTTTTGGAGGCTGATCCGACATATTGGTGATCTAAAAACGCTGATTTTGAATACCGGAATGAACCTGCCCAGTCCAAAACTAAAACTTCAACGAAATGGAAGAAACAGAAGCATGCAAAAAGAAAGAATTGCAGCATGTTAAATATGGTTCTAAAGCTCATGCGACAAGCAACAGGAAGAAAAGCCTTACCGTCATCCTGCCTGCTGCATTATAGGATTATGCGTAAAGCGGAAAAAGGATTTTGCTGCAAACAGAAGGGCCATGAATAGCTATGCTGGTGGGTGTGACTAGGCAGTTTTATCAATCATCAGTGTTTACTACACGACTACATCTTCTTAGATAGGTAGGTAGGTAGGCTGGTGGGTGTGACTAGGTCAAAATAATAATAATAATAGGATGTTTGGAACAATAAAAAATTTACTACACAGACTACATCTTAGATAGATGGGTCTAGGTAGGTAGGTAGGTAGGTAGGTAGGTAGGTAGGCTGGTGGGTGTGACTAGGCAGTTTTATCAATCATCAGAATACTACAGTTTGGGGTCTCTTTAAAATTTTGGTGACCATTAGATTGGGGTATATTACAGGTGATATTCCCTCCCATACCCTTTCAACCCTTCTTCGCAAATACGTCAAGATGGGGGCTCAAATCCACCCCATTTGACTTTCACCCTCCAACAAAAACCATGTCATGGTTCGATATGTATCACAATAGAATATTCCCACAAAAAAAACATCTTAGATATGAGCATCAAATTCCTATGAGCCCTCATCATAGAACTAGTCTCTTTCCCCAAAGATGATTCCCATGCTCATCCAACCATAACGATTCATCCCTATACAAGGGATGGCTATTATGCCATGTACATCCTATACAAGGGATGGCTAAGCCCACTAATAAAGCAAAAAGTTAGTGCCCCTGTCAAACACATAAAAACAAATGAATTTAGATGAACAATAGTAACAAATGATTTCAGATGAGCAGCATGTTCACATGCATACTTATGGCAAATCGGCTCCCGTTCTCCGCCCATCGATCCAAAGATGCAATTCAGCCCTCCCTTCGAAGCTGATATAAAAATGCACCAAAAATGCAAAAAAACTGGTTGCTTGGCTGGAATTAAAAGCCCTGTGTTGTGAATGATAAATCACTAAAAAGAAATATTCCGTTGTCCAAGAGCAAGCTTGGGTTCACCTCTCTCCTCTGCCTAGCTCAATGCAAAAATCGAAATCTTTAGAAACAGAGCCTTGCCATGCTTTTTGCTAAATCCCATATCTAAAACAAGCCATGGCCTCCATCGCCACATCCACAGATTGCGCCTGTTATAAGATAAGATAAGATAAGATAAGATAAGATGATCCAAGTTCAAAGCAATTCAAGCAATTCGCTGCAAGCCACTCTGCTCTGACAACATCTGGCCTCTGACCAAAACCCTGTTTCTTTTGTTCAGTTTCTGCTCCAAAAGCTATTATCTGAACCCAAGAAACTCACATCCCTTGATTTCGATTCTTCCCACTATGGTCTTAGGGAAGAAAGCAAGCAAGCAGACACAAAGCAACACTTGCACTGCCATCTGCGGCATACCCACGTGAAGCGTAACCCTCCCGACCAACAGGCAAACACATTCAAACCCTAGATTCCCCTATTTGGAATCCAGGGTACCAGCATCACCTTTTACGGTATTCATATACGAATACCAACAAAAACCATGCAAAATCTTAGGTTATATTTGTACCCTTTCTGATTTCGGCCAGATTATCAATCATCAGAAAAAATAATAATAGGATATTTGGAACAATAAGAAAATGTCTACTACATGACTACATCTTAGATGGATGGATGGTATTTTTACGTCATGCCACATTGGCGATGTCCATGATGATATATAAGCAACCTATTGCATTTTGGCTTCAACATAGCCTAGCATATCAAATTCAAAGCAAATGTATCTGAGTTGGAAATGAGCATCATAAGGATTAACGCATAAGGGGCGATTTACATGCTGATGTCGTGCCATCGAGATCATGAAAAATGGCGAGCCATTTTTTGAGGAGCGTCGAGTTTGATGTTCTTGCACATGGCAAAATGGGGCCGAGGGTGCATGTAAACTGTCCCTAAAAACAGTTTCACATGCACCCTCGCAACCTTCACCATCATGTTACGCCCATCATCGTCCACCATCGCCAATTTGCACAAGGTAAAACAGGCCCCCTCGGCGATGGTTGCATGTGAACCGACTCTAAGGGACGATGTACATGTCGTCTTCGCGCCATTGAGGTCATGAAAGCCATTTTTTGAGGAGTGTCAATAGTTTGCTGCTTTTGCACATGGCAAAATAGGGCCAACGATGTGTATAAACCATCCCTAAAGACAACAACACCATTCTTATAAGCAACCTATGAACCAACATTAGGACCTCACTCTTTAGACCATTTAGTCTCTTGTGGATGATAAAAATCAATTCAACTCTTTGGAGAGTGTGATAAGAAACATCATTTGCCTTCTGTCTTTAATAAAGATTTTATCGGCAATTGAAGTGTGATAATCTTCTAATAAAGTGTTCAAGAGACTCAAAACCCTCATTTATTTATAGTAAGAGAAGAATTTTTTTGTAAGAATTTTTTGTATTAGCCAATGGAAAGCTTTGTTTTAAGAGCATATTTTTTAAATATTCAATGTGACGTTTTCCTATTGCGTTTATATATGTTGTGTGCAATTTGTAAATGATTCGTGGAAATTACCTGCAATTATGGGTAAGAAATTTGTTGTTTAAGGTTTTGGTGACCCGCAATAGTAGTTATTCTCTCTAAGTTTATCATTTTGGCAGCAACTCCATAAGCTCTTATTTCTTGGACGAGAAAAGCAAGCATTACTTTTGATTTCCAGATTTGGATGATAAAAATCATGCAAAATTGAAACAACAATGTGCTATGGCAGAACTCAGCAGTATTATCTGCATCAAGCAGAGGATGGGTTACATGCAGAAATAGGAAAATATAATATGTAAAGCAAAACATGAAAACTGGTGAGGGCATTGAAGATATACAACCATATTCACCCCCATTTAGTCAAGTTCTGTTAGTAAAATATATAAGCAAAGAGTGCAAGAAAGCCAAGGGGAGCCCTAAAAACTATCTTATTTGATCAATACTACACTAATCAATATTAATCTGTTTTTTCGCAATGAAATTGTCACTATTTGGAAGTTGTAAGCTCTAATTGGAATTTCAAAACGAGGTTATTTCATCGTCCAAAACACTAAACACCTCCAACAAATGAATATATACCTCTGATAAGTAATAACAAGGCTCATAACGAGAATTTCATCGATCTGAACCATCAGATCGAGGTTTTAGCATTGATTGGCCAAGATGTGTCCCTTTTGTTGACCGGTTGTTCCGTGTTGGAGGCATCCGGATTTGTGTTGGAGTTTTTCTCTCACTTTCTAAATATTGAACATGCTTGACCAACCCGGCAGGTTGGCTTTTTGTAGGTATCTTTTCATTGCCTTTTCTTTAGTTTGGGATCTTCCTTTTTGCCTATCTTGAGAATGATATCTCTCAAGTTGATCCAAGCCCATGTGGAAGCTTCTTGTAGAGGGTTTATCGCTAAAGTTTTTTCCTGAAAGTCCAAAAGGGCGGCATTTTTTAATCCCAGTGATAAGCCTTCGTTAGCTACCTATATTCTTAGTTGTAATTGGGGCTCCATGACTTTATAACTGAAGTGAACTTTATTTTTATGTTAAGTGGATAGTATGCAAGTATGCAGCTACCAATCTCCTAATCAACATAAGTCAAAATGTAACATTATTGCTACCTGATGTGCATATGGAATTAAAAACTCCATCATGAAAAATAAGTAGTCCTTATGGCAGATTATACGCAAGTGAACCTACATTATCCAACTACAAAGAGCATGTAACTAAATGCTCAACCTACATGTAAGCCTATAAACCTGCATGCAAAGCAGAATCTAACTATTACAAAAGGAAAAGAAACTATAATTCAAGTATACATGCAGTTACCTTTTGTTGCAGGCAGTTTAAGTGCTACAGGCAAATTGGTATCCAATGAGCAATTAGGATCCACAAGGAAATCATTGTGCTAGCAAGATAGGATTATACGCGGGAGACAATAAGAATGTCTACAAGGTGCCAGGACCACTAAATTCATACCAAAATTTTGCTCACAATATGTACATAAAGAAAAAGGCCGAACAATAATCTAATCTGCAAGAATATGTAGCATTATAACAGGGGTTTTTTTTTGTGTTTTTGTACTGTTTTCTCTAAGGTTTTCATATGATTTGGTGGCCGTATTCATCCAGGTGTACTAAATAGTATTTCTAGAGTGCATCCTTTTTTGTTAGCCGTTGATTTTTAGAAAAGGGGCAAATCACATGGTGAATATCCTCCCATTAGTTTTAGGGTTTTTAGGGTTTTAGGGAAAAGCTTTGAGGTAGAAGTTTGCGACCAAGCCATATCCAAAGCTTAATACTCATATTTGCGGTACTCTTAGGTTTTAAACTTCTATATCATTTTGATCGTTGCTTCAAAATGGCGATGGTGGAAATAGGCGTGTGCTTGGTTTATCCGATACCATACACATTCCCTACCATCCCTAAGATGATCGGTGCATTCCGCAGACCGAAGACCCTAATTTTAGGGTCTGACTCTCAACGTGAATAAAAGACCTGCTCCCTACATCCGAGTTCCCTGCGGGTTTCCATCCTGCTCAAACACCCGGCAGGTGTCTTTCTCGATAATTCCGGCGGATCAATAGCGTCTCACCCTAAAGAATTTTCGGGGTTCTTCGATTTTTAGGCTTCAAGCCCATTTGCTGAAATTTTTGACTTGACATGATCGTCGATTGGCTATTCCATGCGAAATGGTCGAAAGATCTTTGTAGAACTAGAATCCCTTCGATCCCATTCTTCATCCCCTTTTTTTTTTGATATGTGTATAACCATTTTTTTGCATACTATCGTCTTTGAGAACGGGTCCCTTTTACATGCATATTGCTAAAACCAATTGCTTTGTACTCTGTTGCAGGAAGGACTGTCTTCCTGGGTCCAAGATTACATTGTCAATGAAGTTTTTCCATAACTACTTCAATATGTATGTCAAACCTTTATTCTAGAATGGAACTCCCATGAAAACCAACAAACCGCCTAGAGACTAGGCTTCTATTCATCTCGGCCAGATTTTCTACAATGGTGGATAGTGGGTAGCAGCACATCACGCGAACTACCCACGAAAAATAAAGGGAAAATCCAATTATAACATTTGGACCCCAAAAATACAATGCTAACAGATGTTCTTCAGGTACTGGCGCCGAAGCTTATCAAGGGATTAAAACCCCAGCCTTTCTCGGGTTTTTCGAGGAAAAACCCTAGTGATAAACCTTCGGCAAGGGGCTTAGACAAACGCAAAGGCGGGAGAAATCGCTCCCAAAACCCACGAATGGAGAAGTCGAAAAGGATGCCGCCGGGCCAACCCTCACCTGCACATCACCAACACCAAAAAAAAAAAACAAAACAAACCTCCCAGAGTGGAGGGGCTGATTATCTTGGCGTGCCACCGATAAATATAATAAACAAAGAAGGGGGGAGGGTGGGTTCAAAGAAAAGAGGTTTCTGAGAGAGAAGAGGAAGGTCGATGAGACGTTGATGCAAACGCCTAAAATAGCGAACTCCCAACCCGAATCGGGCATCGCGCCCCGCATGCATGCAAAACATGCATGCTCGTCCCATTCTAGAATGGCGATCCGATGTCTCGGATCGATGGGATCATTTGGAAATTTCTGCTTTGTCCATGAGGCATGATGTCCTTATTTTTGTTATCTCAGCTTCCACATTGGTAGCATTTTGTAAAAAGAAATGTGTGGATTTGCTTTATAAAGTTTTTGGTGCTTCCCCAAGATCCAAGTCCAACTGCAACAATAGTCACCCATATCACCACGCTTAGATTTATGCAATAGATGCCTATCCAAGTTGGCATCCAATAAGGGAGCTTCTCTATCGTATTTTGTGATTTACAGCATGGTAGAGCATCGTAGTCCATCTTCAATCTGGCTTCATCCGGTGCACACTTTATTCACCCAGTAGATTTTTATTTCCATTCTTGAAGGCAACCTCCACTCTCAATGTTTTCAATTTTGTGGGGCTTCAAAATGGCGAATTGCAGAGTTTGTTTCTCTTCCTATCTTTGAATTTTTCTTTTTTCCCACTAAATAAGTAGCCAGGAATATTGTGGTGGGGATTCCCATCCCCTTCCCTTATTTCTGTGAGGTCTTGCAGAAGCAAATTGAAGAGGTCAAGAAGCACCAGGAACAACCGGCAGGTATCCGGCAAGCAAGTTAGAACTTATTGCTACATCACAAGGGTTTTGGTTTACTCCATCGTTCAGGATCTTTTATGTCAAAGTTCCAGAGAATATTGTGGCCAATACATTCCAATTGCCCTTTCTTGACTTGTACTGTTTGGCTTAACTGCCAAATTAATGGTTTTTTGTGGAGTTGCAATGGCCTATACTGGCAGAAGATTGGTGTTTGTGAGATTTCTTTCTAATGTTCCCACTTCACTTGTAAATCATGGAGCAAAGAGAATCAAGACACAACTATCTCTCTAGTGGACACCTCAGTTTAGCATGACAATTAGGGTGAACTAGTGTATAGTTTCACCATGAAATACTGCATACTCGGCCAGAATAAGGATCCAAATTCTTTGAATTGGCAGGGAATTGAGATTACAAAATGTACTCATAGTTGTTTGCAATGGGAATAATTTGTTTGTCTTGATGTTATTGTGCTTTTTAGTAATAATTAATATTTACGCCCATAACATTTACCTATGTTTGCGTTAGTTAGGGCCCGAAGGGCCCAAATTTTTTTTTAATATAACAATCACCATTAATATTATTAACACAAACCATTGCATTTAACAAATTTTAATTAAAATCCCCCTTAAACCCCCTTTGGTTTGGGTGCATATTCACATGGGGGGTTACGTAGGGCAGCGAGAGCTCCAAAAATATATTTACAATACACGTATAAAATTAACACCATTAAGTACATTCTCTCAAACCTTATAGTATTTTGCAAACCTTAATATACAGTATATAAAAACTTGTATATGCATACCCCACAAACGAGGATCGCTATGTACGGTCCAGATCTTGGAATAAAGGGCGAATATGCCCATCCGACAGCTCTCGTTGCCCGGAGTAACCCCCCATGTGAATATGCACCCAAACCAAAGGGGGTTCAAGGGGGGTTTTAATTAACATGTGTTAAATGCAATGGTTTGTGTTAATAATATTAATGGTAGTTGTGTGTTAATTGTTATATTAAAAAAAAAAATAAAGAGGGGAAGGCTACAAAGTAAGGATTGAGGAATGCCCTGAAAATTTCATCAATTCCATTATTTTCTTGTCTCCTACCTCAGTTGAGCCCATATCAAGGATCTCTTGCCTCCTTTCGTTTAACACAATCAATTTCTTGCTTAAAGAAGTCTACACTAGATCTATTGTCTAAGAAGTTACTAACTTCTAATTGCTCCTTTAAGTTAACTCTTAGCTAATGTTTTTTGCCTTTTGCATTTGCATTGCTAGATTTCATTGTCACCACCTCATTAGATAGATTAGAATCCTTTTGGTCAGATCTAGCCCATGCTTTAGCATCTTCACAGTCCACGTCTGCACCTTTCAGATGCAATGCACCTGCCTCTGTAGAGTACGGAGGAACATAGTGATTCATAATATCTTTTCTTCTAGAAGTAATATCATTTGCAGAATTCTTCTGTCCACTTCATATCAATCCTGTTATAGCCATACCTGTTTGCTGCTTTATCTCCCCATATTTCTCTCACCATAGCATCATACTTCTCGTAAACTTTATAAAAATTTAGTTGTCTAAGCTGCCTTACAAAAAATCTAGTGTCATCGTGAGGCATATTTTTCCCTTTAGTGTTCGAACTTGAAGCTTTCTTATTTGCTAGAGGATTTTTGCCCCTTGGAGAATTTCTTGTACCCTCGGTTGGCGTCTTTTTTGGGGTCTTGGCCATGCTTACTTTACCTGCAAAATGAACGAAACAACAAATTTGCTAGTACAAAAAGAATTTCGTCGGAAGCATTTGAACCAAACGAAATGGTTATAATCATGTTAAACCTAGACCAATTTATCTTTTTTGAATACTACATTTTTGTTTTTTACGTCATGGGACTTGAATTCACTGACAGACTGAAGCAAAAGAACAAAACCACAAAACAAAAAAAAAGCATACTTTATAGCGTAGATTACACAGATTTGCAGTGCTCTGAACCGGTTCAAACGTTCTTGCAGTGCCAATTCTTGAAAAAAAAAATCTAGTCGAGCTCCACTCGGTTAGCCAAGAAAATAGGAGAACAAAATTTGGGGAGAATTTTTGATACACTAGAATAATGCCATTTGTTTTTTAAGATGGCAGTTAAGAACTTGATATAATTGAGATACATTACCAAATGTGTAATGTATTCGAATGGCCCTTTTCTTTTATCACCCTAGCGTGCTTTTACCCTTGGGGCGGGGACATTTTAATTCTGGCTTGCTGTGCTCTCTTTCTTTTATGGGATCCCATAGATCTTTTGGTCATCATGGATGATAAAATCCAATTCAATTCTATAGCCAGAGGTAAAGCTCATGGTATCTCCTTTGATACCATGAAGAACATAGACTTGTTAAAAAGAGGTGTATTAAGGAGCATCACTATTTTGTTTCATAGGCATATTCGCCCCTTATTCCTTAATCTATACCGTACATAAAGTTCCTCATTTGTGGGGTATGCAAGTACAAAATTTGCTATACTGTATAACAAGATTCGCAAAATACTATAAGATTTCAAGCAGAATACTATATGGTGTTGATTTCGTACGTGCAAAATACAATTATGAAGGCTCTCGCTGCCCTACGTCACCCCCCGTGTGAATATGCACCCAAACCAAAGGGGATTTAAGGGGGATTTTAATTTAAATGTGTTGGACCCAATGGTTGTGTTAATTAATGTCAATGGTAGTTATGTGTTGATTGTTAATGTCAATGGTTGTTATGTGTTGGTTGTTATGTGTTGGGGGATTTAATTTTTATATGTTGGATGTTAATGGTTTGTGTTGCAAAAAAATTTTTTTGGCCCCTTCGGGGCCTTGGGGACGACCCGGGTGTGACAAAAACTTTAGAATTCAAACCAGAAAAAACTAGAATTCATTTGAGGCTTTCATCACCTGTAGCTTTTGAATTTGATCACAATAAAACAAATAGAACATAAGTAAAATTTACCATAAAGATAGAGCAGATTGATCCCTTATTCTGAAAGTCATAAAGTTTGCAACACAAAGAAAACCCCCTGTTATTATGCTACATATTGTTACTTCCGCTACAACTATTTCTCTTTCACAATGACACCATTGTTTATCAATCCATATGATTTTGGATGCTCCATCTCTAGCTTAAAGGTAATGCATGATTCACCTTACGGTTTGATTAAAGTTCCAAACCTACAATATAAATGCATTCTTGTGGCCTTTGTTTGACCGATCTATTGTGACATGGAAAAGGGGAAATAATCCTTTGTTGTGTGCATAAGAATCCATTTGTTGATTGAAGCTAAAGGCTGGCTACTATGAACAATCCGGCAGCCAGGAATATCCAAGAGTTGGAAGCAAACAGAGGGCCTAAACTTGAATCTGCAGCAAATCTTAGGAAGGAAACAAAAGGGGTTTTCTTGACACTACATTGTAGAATCGAGGAAACCAATACCTTGTAAAAAACATTATGCTAACATTAAAAACAAATACCTTTGTAAGTGTGAGCAAAAAATCCATCTCGTGGTAGTAAAATCCACTCGGCAATAAGAATCCAAGAGGGCAAGTATACATGCATATGCACACATGTACATACATGCACACATGCACATGCACATGCACATGCACTTGCACTTGCACTTGCACTTGCACATGCACAATACACATGCACATGCACACACATGCACATGCATGTGCACATGCACATGCATACACATACGCAGATGTTCATGCACAAACACATGCAGAGAAAGACAACAACCCTTGGATTGTTCCCACCAAACGAAAATCAATTGCCCATAAATGGTGCACTCTAGAAATACTATTTAGTACACCTCAACTAATACAACAACGAAAATCATAGAAAAACCATGTGAAAAGCGTATAAAAATCTAAAAGTAACCCCCTGTTATTGTGCTACATATTCCCTTTTGCACCTTGGCATCTCTTTATTGTTAAGTTTACGGATGATGAAAAAATGTCAAATGAAGACATTATTTTATCTGTAGAACTAGCTGATGCCTCGGGATAATTGTGTCCTTGATTTCTTCTCATCGGGTTCTACTTCTGAATGATACAGGAAATAAAAAGTGTGGTCCTTGGATATGATGACAAGATCTACTATTTTTTGAAATGTATTTTTGAAATCTTAGAAGATGGCTAGGCTTGTAAGAGAAATGAACCGAATTGAATTGAATTGGCTTTTATCATCTAACGAAACCAAATAGCCTATGGGACACAAACAAACAGATGAACAAACAAAGAGCTCCAGGTTATCACTATCCAAGAATTATAAAACCCCTACCCCAAAGGGTTTTCGAGGGAAAATCTTAGCAGTAATAAGTTTGTTGATGAAAGGGCAAAGCCATAACAACAAAGAAGATGGTTGAAAGCTCTCAAAGGTCTGATATAAGAATAATCTATAACATCATTTATCAAATCTAGTCGAGCTTCTGAATGGCCTACATGGAAAATGAAGAGAGGGTACAAGAATCCTTCTAATAAGCATTCTAGAAATGGGCTCACAGAAATATGACAAAGACTCGATAGATAGGCTTCTCATCATCTCAACAGATTTTCTACAATGCTTGATAGTTGGTAGCCACACACCTTACTCACACAACAATGAAGAGAAAAAGAAAACTAGAGTTGAATTGAATTATCATCCACTGAGATTAGATGGCCTATGGGATCCAAACAACAAAAAATAGTCGACCTATTACTATACAGATTATTAAATAAATAAAAAAAGGGTCTCGAAGGGTTTTTGAGGAATAGAATAGAATAGATTTTTTTTCGTCCACGAAGACCGATTGGCCTATGGGACCCAAATCAAAAGAGAGCAGCAAGCGTATTACCTGTCAGGATTAAAAAACCCCCGTCCCGAAGGGTTTTCGAGGGAAAAACTTTAGCAGTAATAAGTATGCTGGTATGCTGTACAATTGTGTAGGACAGTTCAATACTGCCCTAGAGGACACAACTGAGTCTGTGCATCCATAACCTCCTGGAGGTATGACCCAACAAACCCACTGACGCCGTATTTAATAACTCATGCAACGGTTGGCCAGGCACTAGTAATCGAACATATTGCTCTCGGATATGGGCAAATGCTGGGAAGATCTGGAGGGCATGACATTCATCCTCAATGTTGCCCTGGTGGCAACACTCGCAAAGCCTTTCATACGTGGCTTCCCAGCCCAACGTCCCGTCTCAATCGCGGAGAGGATGTGCACCCGTCTTGAATGGAAGCTATAAGTCTGCACTTCTTCATGGGCAAATGGGTGTACAAGTACTGGTGTGGGTCTGTCGTGAGCTTAGGATTGACTTGCTGCTGATAATGTTCCAGTTTAACGTATGTCAGAGCATCTGAATCCCAAAGCTTGCGAAGGAAAGTAGCATCTAGGTACGGCTTGAGTGCCTTGTGATTTTTCTTTGTCCTTACATGTAACGACCGCTTGTGTGACTACCCCCGGAGGAGAACCAGCGAGCTTGCTTGTCCTTCCAAAGATGCTTTGAGGCATTGGGGACCCATCGCCATGGTCAAAGCAAGGTTGGGCAAACGTGTATCACCCATATAGCGACCACCTTCCGGAAGTAAATGATATGGCGTTCCAATGCAGCCGTTGAAGGGGTAGAAAACTGTCTCTTGGAGTAGGATGCGTATGGGCGAGGACTTCACTCCAAGGGCTCATGCCAAGAAGGCTTTACGCACCGCCGAGGTCATTCAAGTGTTGAGGGATATCACCGCCCCACACGCGCCCCATACAAGAGGACCGCCTCGACCAGGCATGAAACAAAGTGTGTGGCGGGTGGCCCCGGGCATACAACTCGTCTTGTATCGTTGTTCTCGCATGGCATATATTGCTTTCCAACCCGCCATAACCCGCAACCCCATGGCGGCATCCCAAAGGTGGTAGTAGAGAACTTCGATCCCTAAGTACTTACCTCTACATCTTGTCCCTGGTAAGTGAGTGAGGGAAGCCTTGGTCGATGGGTGATGAAACTAGCGACACCCTAGTTTTGGCCAAGTTAACTTTCGCATGCCGCGAATCGGCAAAAAAGTGTCAAGAGCCTCCGGTGACGCTGCATGAGGCCAAAGAGGTTGACATCGTCGTATATGAGTTGCCGTGTTGTGATGCATGAGATGAAACCGCCCCTCCATGCTCGAGAGCCAATCTTCGGTTGGTCAATGTATAGACCAAAGAGTGTGGGGAGAGAAGGCAACCCCGACGCACTCCAATACTCACCGATTAACATGGGTTGTCCCGGGACGATGTGATACGGCTCGAGCATGCCTCATATAGCCTATATCTTTGCGTTACGCAAGTCAAGGGGTCCCCTACTGCGCCGATACGTCCCATAACCCGTCCCGGGGCACTTGTGTCAAAAGCTTTTGCAAAATCTACAAAACAACAATACGGGTTTTGTCGGCGATTCTACTATCCTCAATCAATATGCGCGAAGATATGATCAATGGTGGAATGCACGGGCGAAAGCCTAGTTGTGTGAGAGCTCGCACATCCGCCTCCTCTACCCATATTTACAAACATTTGCTCAAGGATGCCAGCCAGCTTTTGCAAAAGAGAGCGACCATGATAGTATGCGATAGTTGGTCGGGCATTGAGGGTCCCCGCCTTGTATATGGGCACAACTCTACTAGTGGTCCCGCTTGCGGGGGTAAGCCTTCTTGCATTGAATAATGCAAGGTGAGGGCGGAGCACCGGTGGAGGCCCACCCATTTCAAAAGTTCCTTTTGCATGCCATCTAAATATGTTTGCCTTCCCATTAGCCGTGGCGTTGTAGGCCCATGATGACATCCCCTCTGTGATGACGAGCCATGCATATCTAACAAGGTTTAAAATGAAACGCACTTATTTAAGAAGTGCGTTTGAAAGATTCCTTCTAAAAATCTACAAAATTCTAAAATATTCCTAAAAAGGACTCTTTTACTATCTTGTGTCTAAAGATTTATGAAACTGCTATGAAAAAAAAATGACATTTTAGGAAGACTTAACATTAAGGAGAAGAACAACAAAGAAAAATATCTCATTTTAGAGGGAAAAGGACCACTCACGAAAAGCCAAAGATTTATTATGGGGCAAACTCATGTGATAAAATTAGACGCTTTTTGTATCTTATCCCTTAGAACATTTATATTGGTCGCTATAGAAGACAAAAAATTTGTTATTTCACAACCATTTTGGCTAAACATCCTAATTGACCTTAAAAGACATTGGGAGACAGGTTGAACAAACCGCTTGAATGAAAAATTATTGTTTTTGCATCATATGGTATTACAAATGGTAATACATCCATGAAATCATCTTTGCTAGTTGAAGTTCCAACCGGCGATGCCGTATAAATTTATACCGAGGAAAACAGAGTTGAAGTAGTGAAGCTCGTGATTACATGGCCTTTTTGTTGTTCTCGGAGATTTATTTATCATGTCTTTGGGCTTGCACAATACCAATCCACAATATAGTGATGTTGAGAAGATAGTCAAGCTCCTTGTCAATCTTTGAGAGTCTTGACTCAATTCCATCATCTGTAGCGAGTGGAAGCATCCACCGCACATTTCTCCACAGAAGTATTTGTCTATCTTGCTTTTTTGTCCTGCTTGCAAAGAAATAGGTAAACTTTTTGGGGTTGCTACTCCTCGCACCCCTATGGACAAACCACATAGTTTCCTTCTCGTTGAACACATGTGTCTCCATAACATTTTGGGGTCCTTTTGCCTTTAGTAGCGTTTTTGAGTCAGCCTAAAGTGAAGTTAGTATGTGTGTAGAGAAAAAAAAGTAAAAATAACAACGGGATTCGACTAATTTATGCTCTAACATTGCATTACAAGGTCAGAGAATTTAGAACTATTTTAGAACTTTTGAACTAAAAACTAAGAAAAAAACATAAAATTAATTATCCCTTAAGTGTGTTATTTCAACAAAGATTAAGTTGCAAAAACCTTTGGGAGCAAGAAATACCCCACAAGATTTTGCACGATATAAACTTATACTCTCTGGACTACATATTTTATGTATATATATATTTATATACATCCTAATATATATATATTTAATATATGTACGTTCACATAGTTGTATATATATATAAAAAAAAAGGGTATAAATTTATACACGGGGAAGTCTCTCGGTATAGATTTATACCTAAGAAGACTTCTTTTTTTTTTTTTTCGGATATATATATGTAAATATATATGTTATATATATCGGTATATATATACAAGAGATTTAACACGCCCTCTGGCCAAGATTGTTTTGGATTTTTAGCATGTTCTTACGATGCAAGGCCACAGTGGCTCTAGGTAACCAACGATTTCTACTAAGATTCTCTTATGATTCCTCTATACTCTTCAACATTCTATGTACTATATTTAGCATTCATGAATATTCCCTAGATTCTCTTAGGAGGTGCTTGCCCATGAGCATTTAGAACCTTCCAAAATAATCTATTTTGATCTCAGGCAACATTTCTAAAACACTTTCTATTTTTTAGGCGAGAAAACTTACCCCGAGCATCTAGACCATTTTTTTTTCAAGATTTATATTGTACACCTTTATTATGAAACATTTTAGAATATTCTATTGTGGCTCTCTACAAAATCTTAAAAAAACTCTAAGACTTCATCAAGATTTTCTTAGATTCCCTTAGATTCAACTAGATTTTAAGAGATTCCCTTAGACTTGTAAATATCTTCCTAGATTCTCTTACAATTTATGAGATTTCCTTAGATTCCCTCTAATTCTCTTGGATTCCCTTACATTCTAGAAATTTCTAGAACATTCTAGAACTCCCCGGAACATTAAAAACTTTCAAAACATCCTAGAACTTTAAAAAGTATTTTCCTATTTCCTTACTAGAATGTTATATTCTATTTTATCTTAATTAAGACATTACCCTTAAGTATATTTGAAACATAAATTGTTTATAGGGGTGAAAGCATGCTAGGGTGTACCATATAAATTACTTTTTAGGGAGTGCAAAACTACCCAGAAAAGTACCCAGTACTGGGTAGTTGGAACTTTCACAAATGTCTCAATAAACAATAAGTTCGGGATTTGATTCATTCATTTTAGTTTCAAATGGTATTGTTATTCTTTGATACTATAGATTGACATGTTATTGACCTTCAATTCAATTTTTTTTAATTGATTTTAGTGGAAAGAAAACTATGAAAGTACCAGCTTTAAAAGTATCCAGTGTAGGTACTTTTGAGGGTTCCAAAAGTGGTACACCGTAGCATGCTTTTACCGATAGAATTAATGCTTGGTCTAGTGGTTAGAATGGGGGGTTGAGGGGTTAATGACCAGGGTTCGAATCCCCCCAATAATATAAAACATTTTAAAAGTCTTTCCTTAAAAGTTGTTGAAAATACCAAGGCACGAGCATGCAATGTGAGTCGTGGATTTTGGACCAAGGATTATGATCAATGCGGACCGTAGGATCATGTAGGATATATCTAAAGCAACGTGGAGCGCCTTGGATCTCGGTCCGGCGGTCGATCAGATCAATCGGACCGTAGGACCGCGGTACACATATTATATGTAAACTCCCAAGCCATCTCGATTGCGTAGGATATGTCCCAAAGCCCGCGGAGCCGTTGGGATCTCGAATCGGACGGTCCTGGATAAGCGCGTGAAAACATAAGAACATATATAGATCAGGATAATAATTATTAGAGTGGCTTCGGAAGCTTCTTTATATTCACCCCCTCGGATCTTGGTCAGTCGGGTTGCTCCCTTGCAATCTAGCCCGTGGGATCCGGTGGCTTCTAGAAGCTTCCTGGCGGCCCTCTGGTGGCCCATCTCGACCGTCCATTTGTTTGGGAATCTCCCAACTTTTACCCAAAATTTTTTTGCATTAGGGGGGAATTGAACCCCTGACCCCTTCACCCCCACAAGGGGGGTTTGGGGAACCCTTAACCAACTTTCCACACTTCCATTCAGAAATATAGGTGTGCTTTTTTTCTTGTTAAGGTTACCTCCAACCCTAATAATTCTAGAATATCTAGGATGGTTCTAGAATTTAAGGTTTGCACATATATCCCACATGCATAGATGCAAAAAGAGCCTTTTTAGTATATAAAGAGGCCATCCAGATGGGAATAAGCATTCTGGTTTTTGGCTAGAAAATTCTAGATTGGAGTTCTAGAATGCTCTAGGAAGATCTAGGATGTTCCAAAAATTATGGAATGTACTGGAAAATTCAGGGGGGGTTCTGGAACATAGAACCTTCTAGAACAATAAAAAAAAAGTTGTAAAATTTTGTAAAAAGTAAAAAAAAAAAAGTTAAATTTAAACATAAAAAAAAGTTGTAAAATTTTGTAAAAAGTAAAAAAAAGTTACGAAATTTGAACCTTATTCTAGATGAGAATTTGCGCATATATCCCACATGCATAGATGCAAAAAATAGCCTCTTTTTCAGTATATAAAGAAGCTATCTAGATGAGAATAAGCATTACAGTTCTACGGTTTTGGGTTAGAACATAGAACCTTCTAAACATGCTAAAATTGGAACTTGCTCAGGTAGGAACATGCCGTGGGGCGTATTAAATTCTTGTATATATTATATATTTATATAATATACATATATATACAAGAAATTTAATGCGCCCCTATGGTGCATGTTCGAAGTTTAGCATGTTCCTATGTTTAAGTTCTTGTCGGTGTCCCTACATTCTAAAAGAATGTCTTGAGAATACTCTAAATTCATAGATTCTCTAAGATTCTACTAAGGTTCTCTTGGAGGTTTCGTGGAGATTCCTCTAAATTTTATAAGATTCCCTCTAGATTCCATTAGATTTCCGTAGATTCTTCAAGATTCTATGATGATTCCCTTAGATTCTCTTAGATCCCTATAGATTTTATGAGATTGCCTTAGGTTCCCTTACATTATATGAGATTCAAAGAGATTCTATAAAGATTCCCCTAGATACTCTAAGATTTCATCAACATTTTTTTAGATTGCCTTAGATTTTATGAAGATTCCCTTAGATCCCCTAAATTTTAAGAGATTCCCTTAGGCTTGTAAATATTTTTCTAGATTCTCTCACATTTTATGAGATTTTCTTAGATTCCGTTAGATTCTCCTAGATTCCTTTATATTCTAGAACTTTTTAGAACATTCTAAGACTTTCTGGAACATTCTAAGACTTTCTGGAACATTCTGAGACTTTCAAAATATCCTAGAACTTTCTGGAAGTATTTCCCTAGATTCTCTTACCTTCCCATGGATTCCTACATTCTCGAACATTCTAGAACCTATTAGAACAATTTGAAACTTTCTGGAAGAATTTTCATAGATTCCCCCAGATTCTCTTATGTTTTAGGATTTTCTAGAATATTTTGGAACTTTCTAGAAGATTCTAGAACTTTCTAGAGCCAGAACATTCTAGAACTCTTCTGGACTAGTTAGAATGTTATACTCCATTTTATCTTAACTGTATCGTTACCCTTAAGTATATTTGAAACATAAATTATTCATAGAATTAATGCTTGGTCTAGTGGTTAGAATGGGGGGCTGGGGGGCCAATGACCAGGGTTCAAATCCCCCACACAACATAAACATTTTAAAAGCCTTTCCTTAAAGGATGAGCATTCAACGTGGGCCGTAGGATCTTGGACCCGATCAAGGGCCGAGATCGTGCCATGTGGCAAAAATCTAAAGCAACATGAGCCGTAGGATCCTAGATCGACGATCAAGATCAAGAACAACCTGGACCGTAGGATCGATTACATATAATTCCCAAAGCCATGTGCACCGTGGGATGTGTCCCAAAGCAACGTGGAGTCAGGATCTCGGATCGACGATCGGGGATCAAATCAACACGGGCCCGTAGGATGCAAGCACATATAGTCTATACACAAACTCCCAAGCCATCTCGGCCGTAGGATGCGTCCCAAAGCCACGTGGAGTCGTGGGATCTCGGATCAACGATCGGATTTAGGAGGACAAACATAAGAACATATATATATCGATATCTTTTGGTATAAATGTATCTACCGAAAACTCTTCTTGATATAAATTTATACCGCTTGGTCCTCTTGGCGGTATAAATTTATGCCACTTGGGTCCTCTTGCGGTATAAATTTATACCGCTGAGTCCTTTTGTTTTATAAATTTATACACGCTCGAGTTCTTTTGTTGTATAAATCTATACCGCCTCAAAATCTTCTTTAGCGGTATAAATTTATACCGTGCAAACTCTCTAGCATACTATGTCCACATATTACTATCTATTGAGGTATAAATTTATACTATCTTGAAATTTATTTGGAAGAAACTAAGGACTACAGAGAACAAATAAATTACAAAGTTTAAAAGTCCGTGATTGATACATACGTCGCCATCGCAGATTATCTAAGTCTATAGCAATTTGGAGGAGCAAATAAGAGCAAGTGTATAAAGCAAAGCAAGCATCTTCAACTTTAACTTCCATCAGCGTGTGAGGCATACTTTAAGGTGACAATATTTGCTTTATTGAGGCAATATCAAAATGTGTTGCATTTTTGCAATTTTGTTCATAATTTTGTAGTGAATTCATAAACTTTGAACTAAATCGTTTTGGGCACTCTTAAGCTTGTTGTTTTTTTTTCAATGTCTATTTTCTTTTGTCCTTAAAAATATTACTATTTCTCAAACCAAACTAGGAGGCCAAAAATGGTACCAAACAATTTTGAATGGAAGTTTGAAGTTCAAATTCCCTCCAAAAAATGGTGCCTAAAATATTCAAATTGTCACAATTGTCACAAATATACCAAGAAAAGGGCATTTTTTAAAGGGAATTTTAGGGAATCTTTCAAAGATTCCTTTTGAAGTCGTTCTGGCGGCAAATAAGTCGCGTTTCATTTTAAACTTTGTTATCCGTGGGGGGCTAGTATCCGGCCCCGAGTGGGTAAATAAAGGCTTTGTTGCAAGTAATGTACCCATTGCTCCGAGGTGATGTTCCTGTGGGCGTGTGCGGTCTTGCTCAAGATCCTTCTCGAATGTCTTTGGGTGCGCATCCGGAGACCAAACATCATTCTTTGATGCTCACGAGGTATCCTGCTTTCTTGTTCTTGAGGAATGGCGGTATTATTTGATGGCTTTGTGGGCTGGGAGGTGGGATCGATGACTTCTGCCTGGAGTTACGCGTTTGAGCTCCCCCGGCACTCATCATCAAACCATCTCTGTGTGGGGAAGGTGGCACCCGGCCCGAGGTTCTCCGTGGCGGACCTCTCCCAAAAGCATCTCGGCCGGTCCGAGCCGGTCACGTGGTGAGACAATTCTTTATTAAAAGTTGGGGAGTTGCAGCAGTCCGCCCGATCATGCTCAAGCTTAATTTGGGCATGGGTCCCCCTCCCGTGATTCGAGGTCCGGCCCCGTGGGGCACACAGGGTTGAGGCCGATAGATGCATGGGGAGCTTGCCCTTTGGAGATGCATAAGCAGGGGCTGGTGAAGTGCGAGTCCACTTCCTGCCCCAAATGTCCGCTCCAATGGAAAAATGGATAATCAGTGCGAGATCCCGTTCCTCAACGATGGATAATCCACCACACTAGAGCCCCCCTTGGTTCTCCCCGTCTACAAGTGCAACGATCGGAAGACTCGGCCATTGTGCCAACCCATTACAAATAACCGGTCAAAGATACTACCCACCAAAGAACAATCATCGCCATAGCGCGGAAATATGGTTGTCGTCGATATCCTTGACCAAGCTACCTCTGATTTTCAACCTGCAGACGTCCTGCGCGGGGCTCAAATTTTGGGACCCGCTTTCGGCTCATGGCGTGCACTAAAGTCACCAAGCAACATAATCTTGCCTAGCTGTTTGTCTTTGCTATATGTCATCATCTGATATCGACATAGGGCTCAATTTATCCACACCCGAATGAGTGTTATAAAAGTTGCTCGGCATGTGGAAAGTAGCATCTTTGCTATGAAGAGGATCTTTGCCTTTGTCATCTTTTACCGCAGCGCGCACCCATAAGTAGGGGATTGTACACAATCTGCTTTTTGTCTTGTGAGGCGGGGTGCCCCAAGGTTGCATGATAGTAGCGTGAGCAACCCCCCCCCCTCCACCCATGCCCCGCGCACGTGCACTCATTGAACCTGCCTTAAAATCACGGGGATAGCACAGGAGGTTCGGCAATCAGTATTGCCCCGCATGTTCCCATGTTTCCATGAAAATGAGATCCATATCTAGTGCAATAGAGTTGGGGCTTTCCCCCTTTACTGTCAGGGAAGCCCCAGCGGTTCAAGATACCATCACGGAGGCACCGGTTCCTATTTGTTGGCATTTGATGTAGACTCTCGTCGGTGTGTGGCGCTGGAGAAGCGATTCTGGGGGAGCGGTTGGGCGGCGGGGAGGAGGGGAGTAAAGGAATGCTTGGTGGCGCGATGGAGGGGTGGCGGCGGCTTGATGCATTACATCAGCGACCTCGGCCAGTCTTGGCCTAAAAATCTTGGCTTACCTCCGGACCGGGCACTGCGGCGCCCTCGATGGCGAGCGTCCACGACTTGGGCAGTGCTTTTGCCGTGAACTCTGTTACGCGAGTTAGATCTTTGGTCAACATCTGGGGGTAGTTCCTTCAATTGCCTACCACGAAAATTGCCTCGCGCACTTCGCATATGCCTTGCCGTGAAGGTGACTGCGGCGTCGGCGATACATTTTGTTGAGCCCCAAGGTGGCTTGCTTTCGAACAATGTGGACTATGATGCGAAATGCCATGTGAAGGATCGATCCTGGATGTGCTTGGTGAGATTACATCTGCCTCCTCACGAGAGTCCACGTACCACCACATTATGACGTCGGCGGTCTGCTCTTCTTTGCTCACTAAGTCGGCGGGCAACATTAGTTGTCGGCGGTGATACTGTTATGCGGATTGTGGGTTGTTCCGCGCAAGTGCGATTGTGGTGTGTGAGATGGAGCAGGTGGCGTCTACCTGCCTGTTTGGCAACTTGTGGGCTGTGGGGCATGTGGGCTTAATAATATCAAGTCTGCTGATGAACTATACAATTTGAATGTGTTAACATAATGACCAAGAGCACAATTGCGCTCTCATGTCTATTATCTCTTGGATGTAAGATGCCAGTGTGCCCACTGAAGGTATATTCATAAGTACATATAGTGGTTGATCAGATGTAACCAGCCTGCTCCTATATGTGAAAACATGGCAGTGTTGAAAGGTGTGGCTCTCATCTTCAATAAGCCCCACCTAGAAACATTGACAGACCTTAGTTACTCGCTCTTCTCAGCTCCCTCTATCTGTCTTGATTCTAAAATGGTGTGCTTCTATGCAAATGGATGCAATCACTTTACGTTTTTTCATGGGAAAATGTGTTACAAGTACGCTGCTTACCCCTAGCAAGCGTAGAACTAATCTGGCTTTTGTAGTAGGATGCCTTTACTAACTCTAAAGCACTATATTATCCCAAAGCTTACTTCGGAAAAATGCATCCAGATATAGTTTGAGACGATTGTGGTCCTCATTGTTATGCACCTACATGCACTTCTGTTCCTGCACATTCCATCTGGAGAACCCGGTGGCTCATTTTTTCTTCCAACATGCTTTAAGGTATTGGGACCTATGGCCATGATGTAGGCGAAGCTTAGAAGATGGGAGTTTCCCATGCTGACCACTTCTGATAGTAGATGATGTGATGCTCCAGAGTAGCTCTTTGCAGAGGATAGTGGACTTGACTCCAAGAGCTCGAGTTAGAAAACCATTTGTACTTGTTCCAAGTGTTAAGTGATGTTACCCCCCATATTTCCACTCCATACAGAAGTATCGGCTCGACCAACACCCAAAACAAGTGTGGCTAATATGACCAGTCGTACATCATTGCTCTATTCTGTTTTGCATTGTATAGAAATCCTTCAAGGCTGCCATCACTCGTTACCTAATATCGGTATCTAAATATGTGGTGGTAGTGAATTCCACTTTGCGTTGCAAGTATCTTCGATAGGTTCTTTTGAAATAAACAAACATCTCTAAGTTTGAGTTGGATAGAGATAGACATCAAGTCTACATCGAGCAACTAGTTATTGCAATGGGCACAGACATATTCGACACTTTTGATTATAGCTAGATATATACAGATGAGAAGTTAGATGCACAATATGTCCAATTATATCTCAAGTGCTCAGGACAGCCAGATGATGTTACTGTAATGCCCCTGTGAATACTTTTAGTTTTTTTAGAACCCTCCAAGAGATATTGTTGACTAAAAAATGGCTTCTAAATGTTCTGTATTAGCTATTATTGGGCGATAATATGCTAGCTATATCAGTTTTGTTTGCATCATGCTCATAGGGAATTTAATTAATAGAGATTGACTTCTTAGATCTTTTTGTTTAAAAGCGAGGACGATGTTCCTAACAAAAAATGGTTCCCCACAAACAAGCATCCCTCTTATAAATAAGCAAATACATGTACAATCATTTCAAATGTAAACCAAGAAGTAGCTTCCAGTAAATTTTAAATGTGAAAATATAGACTTTTAGCTTCGACAAGATAACTTTTGCACGTGTATGCATATGTGACAACCTAGTGATGATTCATTCTTTTGTCATAAATTAAATCTGGGTCGTGGATGATCAGGCCCCATTATTACATAAGAAGTGGATCCTTAATAATCCTCCCCAAAGAATAAATAGAAGTGGTGTTGCACTGAGTGGTACATTGATCTAGCAAAAACTAATGGCAAACTACGCTAATTTTTTTCTGGGAACAAAAACTGGCTAGTTGAGGAAGCAAAGGGTTTTGTCACATATGAGGAGGAATACAATACACATTCCAAGCTAGTATATGTACATAATAAAATAAAAAATTATTAAGAGGTACTCTTCTATTCTATTCTATTCTTCTAGGATTTATAAGAAAAGTTTGATTGAATGTAGATAAGGGTATCGACACATGTCACAAGTATTGTTGACCTACTAATGTGGATGTTACTCCTGTTGCTGTGCAAGAAGAGCTATGATTCGCAAATCAAAAACTGTATTTTAACTGATTGACTAAATTTCTTGAATTTTATGAGAGACCATGATACAAGGCCTTGTGCTTTGATATCAGCAAATGGAGATTTGGTTTTTTTTTTTGGGGAGGGCTTTGAGGATAGGATCAAAAATATCCTCAAAGCCACATCATTCACATCGGAACCAGAGCGTTACTCCATAATCCAAGAAGCTTATATGCATTTGCCTTGGCAAGTTCAGTCTAAACACAAATATAGGACTCTCAAGAGTAACCTTAGAGATCACCCCTACTCCCTAAGATTTGGTCCATTGGTAAACAAGCCAGGGCCTTCTAGTTGGGACTACCTTGAGTTTCCCGCCCCTCAAGCATGCCATACAGTTCTATAGCCTTGCTGATAGTCATCAGACATGCCCCTAAGTTTCCAGGTCAAGACGAGCTGTAGCCATAATAATGGTCAACTCATGTCTAACCCTCTATGGGTGGTACAAAGTTAGCATGCGAGCTTAATTTGGGAGTCAAATGGGGTTCAATAGGCCACAAGATGAGCACAAGACGAGAAGCATATTACTAATGCATCAATTCTAATCTCTAGGCCAAGGATTTAATTAGCTTAAAGTTCTATCTTTGTATGCATGCATGATGAACATCACACCACATAGGTCATACATTTAAAATGAGAGATATACTCAAGACAACACAAGACATCGACTTAGCTAGTAAATCGCCAGGAGGGATGCACTTTACTTGGATAATGGGTTTGGTTTCCTTATCAACATGTCAAATTGTTAACTGGATGCCGAAGCAAGGAGGAATGGGAGCAATGGCTAAGAAAACCCTAAACATGGCATGACTGGTTTTATATAGGGCGTGCATGACTAATGAAGGGACCTGCTATGGCCAATTATGGAAGATATTAAAGAAAGCTGGGGTCATTTTCAAGACCACAAAATGTGGTCGAGTGGTTGTCCTAGCTAGTTAAAGTCTTTTGTAACATTCTACTTTGTTCTAAGATATCACAAGGAAGTTGGCAAGAAAATATAGTGGCATTTTTTTGGAATTGCTCATGGCAAAAGAGAGCAAAATGGATAAGGATTAGTTCTAAAGCAGATTATCGTCAGGGAACATCGTAAATATGATGGAAAAGAGTGCACTAGATGCCTATCAGTTCTTAATAGTTTGCCACTAGGATCCAACCTCAACAATTGATGTTGTATTTGAGATCTAATTCCGTCAATTTTGAGTTAGTATTTAGATGATCTTTAAGAGGTTGCTCATAAATCCGAGCATTTGAAGTATGCTTACTTAAACTATCAAAACTAAATCTCATATACGATTTTATCTTTTAGACTAATCTATGCCTTGCTATGTGCCATATCCCAACTGTTCCATTATCTCGCTCTTTTTAATAATCAACATTAAAATCATGGCACACTACTTTTCTTGACTAACTATGCCTTGCGAATGATACGCATTAAGATAATAGTGGGTGCCCAAAAATAATATTTTTGTGTCTTGGATGGGGTTGCAAATGCCCAAGAAATCTGTATCACACCTATGCCCAAGAATGAATTGCCACATCAAAAACTTCTAGCCGACGATGCAGCAATAGATGAACCCCAAAAAACACGTCTTGCATCTCTGATTTCTTTCTGGAAGTGTTAAAATCTCTGAATATCCATGGGTTCGCTATTTGCCTTTATATCAAGTTTGTTCCCCTATTCAAGCAACGATTTTGGCCGATTCAGCTGGGTTTTTAGGTTGATCCAGTTTGGATTTTTTGCTAAGCATCAACTTTCTTTTGCAAATCTGGCTCCATTCTGTGAATCCGTTGTTGAATCATTCTAATTCGACATTCTTTGAGCCGGGCAAAGAAGAGCCTAATTTTAATTCTTCGACTTTTCTTTTTGCAACGTGGCTGCCAAGATCTTGGTTAGGGGGTAACCCCGTCCCCGGAATATACACCCCATCTAGGAAGTATTGTGTCCTGGGCACTCTCAGTGTGATTGCGCCCGAGAATTCAAAATGCAAACATTTTGACCCTAAGTCCATATTTGATCGGATCCTTTATGGGCCTTAACCTCCTCATTTGGAACGACACAACCTTGCAACTTAATCATTGAATCAATGCAATATAGAAAGAAACCACGGGCCGTTATGTTATTATGCAATAAGTCATAATGGGCTAGATTCTTAATGGGCCTAACCTCTCAGAAAAAAAGTTTATTCTTTTGATTCATATGTGTACCTAATTTGACTCGTGTCCTTCATGTACTCAACATGAAACATTGGCATAGGCATCACAAAATCAAGCTTCAGATATCTACATATTGCATAGTCTACGAATATACAGGCTAGTCCAATACATGTGTTTCTAAGCGGCTACTATAGCTCCGTAACTACGACATGTTTCTATGTATGACACTTGAAATTGAAATTTGATTAAGGTTTTATGTAAGACCCTCGGTCCAAAAAGACAAATTTTAACATATCCTTCATATGTAATTCTTATTGGGAAGAATCACAAGAATATACCCCAATGATTCGTGCATCATCGGGCAAAAAATCAGAAAAACCAAAAATGAAATAAATTCCATTGTAGCGACAAGGAGGAACTCTCGAGGCCATAGCCGCTGCCGCTCCTTAGGTGGATTTCATGGCATAGCCTTTACAAGGTCCAATTTTCTGTCAAAATCGACTTCGGCATACGTGGTGCGCGGCTCGTAAAAACGGGTTTATATGTGACTATGATACCTACAACGATCTGGACAATCCAGATAAGGATGAAGCTCTGCAGCAGCCAATGTTGGGCAGATCTGCCTCGTTCCCATATCCAAGGCACTGCCAGGGCGCAATCCCATTAAACAAGGAAACCTATATAAATTTTAGCTTATTTAATCGCAGATAAACAGTCTGAAGCCCATGTAAAATTTCCTTTACTGCAGGACCCCTTATGTGCCAAGAGATGAGCAATTTGGCATAATAAAAGGGTCCAGGTTTCTTGGTAAATCTATTGAAGCTACTATGGAAAGAATCTTGCCTATCATTAGCAGCGTTGTTAGTGCAGAATTTCAGTCCTTTCAGGATGTTAGATCTCTGTATGATGATCACATTGATCTGCTATCCTGTGTAAATGATGATGACGAGAAGTATAATAAGACAATGACAAGACCTTTAACTCTTATCAGCGATCTCATTTCTGATGAAAGGAATCGAAGCTTGATCAAGTACCTGTACCTCAGGTCATATATTGTAAGTTGAAGAAGAAAATTGTCCTACCACTTTGCCTTTCTAGTTTTGTGAGCCTTTGATCTATGGCATGGCAGTCGTGCTTGCAAAAGAGGTTTGTTTATTTCTCATTTGGTTTTCACCTCTACTGTACCACGACGCCAAACCAAGTGGTTTAACCGGAGTTTGAAAGGCATTTTTAGGCCCCTTTTTTTTTTCGAAATTTGCCACGACAAGGAGCTTCTTTTAGCCATTTTGCATTTTCGCCCAATCTTCGACAGACCAAAAAACAAAGGAAAAAAACTAGTCAAAAGCACGTTTGATTACTTTGTATAGCAAATTGTAGGATACGGTCAGAGCTCGGTCTGATCGAAAACCAGTTTTTCTGTTGGAGCCCTAGATTCATCACCGAGTATTACCTATATTTTGATTTCTAGCGCTTTTCTTTTGGCTTTGTAGGATATGGTTCAAGCTCGGTCTGATGGAAAACCAGTTTTTCCGTCGGAGCCCCTAGATTCATCTCTGGGTATTACCCAAAATTTGTTTTCTAGCATTTTTGTTTTGTCATCGAAGGGGTTTTGTAGTTGCGGCAACAAAGATTTATTCAATGGATAAACTTGTGGTTGAAAGTCCCCAATCAAATGTTGCTTTCACACATTTCTGTAGCTGAATCTATCATTCGTCAGGTAACACAAGGCCCCCAAAAAATAATCATTACTAGTTTTTCACAACGCTTTTTACATAAAACCACTAAAATAAAGTGATATTACTAAGTGGGTTAATGTGTTGAATAACCACTGCTAGTTACATACAATGGTTCTTACTTATAATTTATTATTCTAGTTTGTTGCCATTGTTCACCTTCATGGTTCTTTATGGTAGTTTATTTGTTTGGTTTATAATAGTGCTTTGTTTTCGATATGTGGTACCATTAATAATATAGATTATAAACCATTAGCAGAATTTGTTTTATCAAATGTGCAATCTAGTGTGGTTTCCAAAATAAGTTGTCTATATTTTTTCATAGGAATCAATGGTCTTCCATGCAATGGAATGTGCCAGTTTTTTTATGTAAATATTATAGGCTAAAGGGTAATGATTTTGCCAACAAGATAGTAAGGGCTTGCATCTTTGTATTAGAACAAATCAATAGTGCTTTCGACAATGTAATTACTACTGGTTTACTAATTAAGAAGGCATACTCAGCTTGGAAAACATTGCCACTGCGAATACGTCATTATTATGAGTTTCTCCATTAAACGTTTAATGTTTTGTTATGTGGAATTGTTAGTGGTTTTCATCAAATATTTAATGTTTTGTTATATGAAATTGTTATTGGTTTCTATAACAAATTAAGAAAGGCTCGTTGTACATCCAACTATTGTTTTAAAAACAAAAAGATATAATGTATATGTAAGTTTTTCCACCATATCCATACAAGCTTAATATCAAGACATCAAATTGTTTTTTTTATTAAAGGAGCATATGTGTTTAAAACATTGATGATTGGTTTATTAAGTTCAAGGTGCCTAGGGATTTGAACCCTAGCATTTCCATTTTTCCCAAAGAACAAAATGACTAGTCACTCCTTTACCCTTATTACTTTTGAATAGCATACAGAAACACATCGGAGTGTTTTAAATGAGAAAATCTTCAACCAGCCATTTCCAAATATTGCTAACCATAGGCAGCTGCTATAAGAGATTATAGAGCTTTCAAAGGATGAAAATAACCGCATTAATAAGCCTTGCCATTCAACAATAACTTAATGTTTAATGTCAATATCTATTTCATCTGTACCCCATATCCAAAACAGAAACTGAACTCAAATGTTCCGCTCTCTTGGTAAGATGTATTTGAGAATTCAAACTTTCATGGACGGACTGTGCCACTTTGGGTACTGTTTATGTCTGTGTATAAGCCATCAGAGTAAGCCATAATATAGGCACAATAATCTACCAAGGAAGAGTCTCCCCCGACATAATAGAATTTATATGAGCAGTAACATGGGCCTAATAACACCACAGAAATAAATAAATAAAACATACCTTGTTTTATTCTGGAAAGTAGCATGCCCAAATTGGTTAATCCCCAGTATATCTAATAATGGGGCAATAACCTTCAGCTTCCCGACTATACGTACACCACAGAAATAAATAAATAAAACATATCCTTGTTTTACTCCGGAAAGCAGTGTGCCCAAATTGGTTAATCCCCAGTATATCTAACATTGGGGCAATAACCTTCAGCTTCCTGATTATATGTACACCCAGTTGAATGCGACGAATTGCACTAGTACGCACCCTTCCAGATATTACACGGCAATGTCAGAAATTCCTTTTCCTGATTGCATCCCCAGTCCAGCTGTTTTGCCATATTGTAATTGGCCAGATACCATCCATTATCCTCCAAGAGAGCAAGAGTCATTGCAGACACCACGGAACAGGTATCAACAGATTCAGTCATTATTTTGTTCATTAACAACCTCTTTTTCCAATGACAGCCTGCAATAGACCCAGCTTCCTTAAACACCTAACATGCATTTCTTCACAAGGCTTTCAGAAAGAAAGGCTATCCCAGACCTGTTGTCCCCCTACTGCCTCCATCTTCAAGTTCTAGCCCAACTGTATCACTTAAAAAGCCTAACACGCATATCCAAGAAGATCCAAAAACAATTCATAACCACAGAATTTTAGCAAGCACCTATCCCATAATGTTGGCAAGATTGCATAACAGCACGTGGCAAAACAACATAAGTCACTTGTGTTCCAGGTATGCATCATAGGACTGGACCACAACCTGAAACAATCCATTTATGAGAGACCCATTTCACTAAATTTCAGATACTTAAAAAGAGATCCCATGCAATAAACCTCTTGTTAGGAACAATTCTTGCTCTTGATTAAACCCCAATTAAGATGCAAATCCTTCACTATCTACATGTAAAAATGAAACTGGTTTCCCACATCAAAATGGCGTATACATATCAACTTATACAACACCCAAGTACAGTCTATAGGCACCAGTAAGCAAAGGTACAACAAATACCTGACTACGCCTGCATGATGCATCTCCGTATATCATGAAAGTGTGCAAAGGCATGTGGATCAAATCCCAAAACATGCATAACCTTTTTTTTTTTTTGAAGGCATTTTATTTTATAATAAAAAGGGGAAGAATCAGTTGTTACCAAAAAAGAGAGGAAGAATCGCCCAAATTATGAGGAACTATTTGTCAAAGATCACTTCTCAGAAATGCCATCACTGCACATCACAAAACTTACCTCATGAATTAGAATAACAGAAGCCAGTGACTCGCCTCTGGTATTGAGTAGGTTCTATGCTTTATTATTGTGCCATTGCAATTGAAACATGGTTTTAGTCTGTTGATATAAGTTTAATAAATAAAAGCTACTTCACAAAAAATCAAATCAGGGTTAAAACACAAGAAAATATATACTGACATTTACGACATTGAGATGAATGTCATTGTCACTTTCAAATACTTGACAAACAAGAGGTTCATGGCCTAAAATGTCTTGCAGATTGTCGTGACTATGCACAGTTCTAAAGCATGGGACACTGTATTTGCTTCATCAATGGATATGTCACTGGATCTGTTCTAGTATTATGTTACTTTGGGCAGCAAGAACTTTGTGAGGCTCAATTCTTGAGGATGTTAAAAATATTCATGTAAATGCTAGCAATAAAAGTCTCGTGTACAGAATAAGCCAAGAGTCTTACCACAAGCTATGGGAGCCAAATGCATATGCTGGTACTGTGAATCTAAAATAACTTGGAGCAAGGCCATTTGCACTGCGCCACAATTAAAGAGCGTAATGCCCTGGGAAATGGTTTTCTGTCAAATGGCAAATCCAATTAGAATGGCACATGAAATCTCGTTGTGGAAAAAAAATTCATACAATACAATATATACAGAAATTAAAAGGCTCATTCATCTCGATCTTTAAAACAGTTGCAGCCCTCGTATTGGCTTCTGCTCATCTCCACCACATCATTGGCACTAACAAAAACAAACTCTGTCGCACCACAAATTAGGCATATGTTTAAGTTAAAACAAAGCAATGTACTAAAAAATGTGCCAGAAGAGACCAAGGTTTTTAAGATTCGAAGACTTACTGAAAGTGTCGCCCACTTTGAAGATCTCGTCTGAATCCCATGCCGAGTAGTTTCAGACCAGCCAGAGATTCCTCCCACAACGTGTGCTATGCTCGTTGCATCATTTATAAGCAAATTCTCTGGGAAATCTGTAAAATCATATCTTTGTGGCACATTTGGAACGATGATGCACCAGGCAGAATGCCGATATAGAATAAACAGAAAGAAGGACCATGAATATCAGAATAGTAGAAATTGCCTTGATCTCCACCAGCGGCATCTGTCCTGACCGGCCGCCCGCCTCCCTCCTGCCCTAATTTTTCCCTCTCAAACCGTGGTCGAGACTCAATCTTGGCAATCAGCTACTTTGGTCTTTTTTGTGCATTTCCTTAGGTAAGGGAATTATTTTTTCTTGCACTACGTTGATTTTGCCGCTCCCCAATCATACAAATAAGACATGCACATGTTGTAGGGGGTGAAGCATGACCGGAAGAGATTCTGAGCTATAATTATTTTTGGTGGCACCTCTAGATAGGCACATTCATCTCGCTACAATGTATTCATAGGTTTATTGTGGTAAAGTACTAGGCAATGCATAGTCGGAAGAGATTCCAGCCTTTAATTATTTTTTATGGCGTCAACTATTGAGGCAATACATGAATGGCATGAAAAGCAAGGGGAATGGCTAATATAATTTTCGGTAAGAGGGAAATGAAGTGTGGGTTAAAATCTCTTTTCACAGTGAAGAATGCGAAAAAATGTTGAGGACATGAGATTCATGCAAAATGAATGCAGCCAGTTTTAGATCCCAGATCCAGCACAAAAGGGTACACCATCTTTCTCCAAAGGAACTACATATCCTCAAGATTTCAAATTGTCAATTACTACGTGTCAATAACACATATAATAGATAAGTTGGGTCACCAATTTGTCCGGGCGGTATTTTCGCGGACGACATCTCCGGCATTCCACAATAACGAAATGGAAGTCAAGTGCTCCATTCCGCCAACCAAGAGATAGATAGTCGGAACTTAGGTTTGGTTTAGAGGTTCTTGGAGTGTCGCTAGTAGCTCATTACAGCTCTCAATTATATGGAACCCAATAAAGCGGCATCTATGCAAAAATAGCATGAATATGTAGGACCGAATGGAACGACATCAAACTATGCATGGACCTATGCATGGACCAGGTGAAAAGGATAGATCTGCTTTAAAACTCGCTATATCTAAGAACCCCTAATCCACCCAAACCTGCACAAAACTCACTCCCCAACTTCCCCGCTTGTAGGGTAATGGCATTTGATCTATTAATCGACGCGGTGTTTTGACCTACATCATTTACGTTCAATATACATAAATTAATCGTAGTAGTACTTATCCACTATCAAGATATAGACTTTGGAATAAAGCTTCAATGCTTATGTATAGGGAATGGCATTTGGGATGGCTTGGGATGCCATTTCCTATTTATTTGGTGTTGCCGCGACCGGCGACACCGAGAGCGACCCCATCGGATCCTATCCCCTTTACCTCCCCCTTTAAACACCAACACAGTGCTTAATGCTTGGTGCTCGTGGAAATGAGAAGTACCACAGAATAAATGAGAAGTACTGCAGGAATAAATGAGAAGTACTGTCAAATAAGATATCTTTAATCATGCATCAACATTAAATAAGCAACTGAATTTTTTATTATTGAGCTAGATGATTGTTGATACACCATGACATAATAAATCATTAGTGATTGCAAGGACCATATTATCATCCATGGATCTTGAACACAATGTATTGATCTTCAAATCATTTCATTTATTTAAAGATCTTAAGAAACTATTACTAGCTTTAATAAACCACTACTATTTTTAGTTTGTATTGAAATGGTCTCATAAACTATGACTAGTTTTAGCAAACCACATCTTATTAGTAATTGGCATTAATAACCATGTGGCAAACCACTATTCATTTTGATAAACCACTATAGCATGTGTTTTCTTCTATCAAATAATTTGTTGTACAAAAAACCATGTCTATCATGGTTTTTAGATTGTCTGATACTATTTTTATATGGCAGTTCATTTTTGGGCGCCTTGTGTAATAGCTTAGTTGCTTACTTAAGATGTTGTTTATCACACTAACCTTTTCATGGTAGATAAGGTTAGTACTTGTTGAGATGCCTTTTGCAAATGCTATGAACATAAGTGAACCAATCTTTGAAAAACTAGGCGGATGAATAAGTTTCAATAGATCCGCCATGAGTATATTTATATTTAATGTTTAGGACTCGCGAGAGACACAAAACCGGCCGATCCGATGGTTCAGATTCTTATTATGCTTAATTGCCCTCGTATTGTGGTCAGTTTCTTTGCTTTTTTACCTTTTGCATTCCATTTCAAGCCATCCGCTTGTGTTGTCTTGGATCCAGAGGATGGTTATGTTTCTTTCCATGGGCCCGTTGTGAACCCCTTCCAACCCTATTTTCGCCTCAACCTTTCTTTTTGTCTTCTCATATTCCTTTCGCCTGCTCGCCATTCTAAGACCTTTTATGTTTCAGGTTGTTATGCAAGTTCCATCTTTCCATTTTACCACTTTCGCGAGTCGGCCAAGGGCGACCATAAGTTCCGCTGATTCTCACTCTATGCGCTTATCTTAACTCCTTTTTATCCGCCTTCTTTCCGCCACGAAGTCGCTTTCGATGCTTTGGTCGCCCTCTTCACCCCAAGATTTTCTTTTACTTTGATTAAAATCCGGTTACCACCATGTTCCTATCCGCCTCCTCATCATACTTTTTTTTGGGTTTTCAGCTTGAGTCACATTTTTTGTCTTTACTATATTCCTTTTTGGCTTGGCCTTCTTGCCTCCTTCGCTTTACCAAGTTGATGCGCCCCTTGGTTCGCCATTGAGGGCGGCCGGTATTCGGTGCACTCCTTATATGGATGATTTTTTTTTTTCAAATGAGACCCTATCGCTCTTCAACATCGCATCATTTCGACGGTAACTACCGGGTTTTCTCATTGCCCGCCTAAGTGTCATCCGTGGGCTTGTCACATCGCTATTTTCCTTGGTTTTCTCCTCCTTGATGCTTCACAAGGTACATTATTTGCCTATCTTCCAAGAAATTGGCCAAGTTTTTCGCCTTTCTTCTTCGCTTCTTTTTCTTCTTCATCTTACCCTCCACGACTTTAGCTAAATTTTTTGGGCTTTCTCCAGGTCTTCAGACAGTTTCGGCTCCTCTTGTCTCCGTTTTGACCTTTTGTTCTTATCGTCTTATTCAGCCTTACCTTTGGATGCTCCTATTTCTTTATCTTCTTTAGCTTCATGGAAATTGTGTTATGAGATCTATCGCCTTATCTTTGAGTTTTCGTCCTATTTTCCTCCCTCTGCTCTTTTCCTTGCGTCCTTGGTTTTGATGCTAGTTCTTTGGATTGGGGGTGGCTCTAGCTCCCGGCAAAACCCGCTTGGATTTTGTTGGCCCTTTTTTCGAGTCCGAAATGTCTCATTCTTCCACTTGGCGCGAACTCTTTGCTTTCTATCAAGTTTTGCGCTCCGCCTTTGCCTTCTCTTCATCATGCTCGCTGGTGGTCGCCGTCGGGATAATTTGAATGTTGCCACCATTCTTCAAAAAGGCGGTTCTTCTTCATTCCGATATTCATTTTCTCACCTTAGAGATCTTTCTCCTTTGTTTTCATTTTCTATCTCCTGAGCCGGGGTGTGGATTCCACGCTCCCAAAATGAGTGGGCGATTATCTTTCTCGCCTTCCTCAATCAAGAAATTTGCCCTTGCCCCATGGTGTTTTTTCACTATATTGATTCTTTATGGGGCCCGCATCATGTGGATCGCTTTGCCTCCCCTTAATCATAAGCTTCCGCTTTATAATACCGGTTTCCATATCCCAAGACCGTATCCCGCCTCGATGCTTTTACCTATGATTGGCGCCTCTTTAATAATTTTGTTTTCCTCCACCTTCTTTATTTCCCCGTTTTGCACCATGCGTACCACGTGTCATGCTCAGATCACACGGTGGTTTTTCATTGGCCTTCTCGCGACCATGGTGGCCTTTACTCGACGGATCGGGCGTATGCGCTTTTATTAAAGAATTTCGCTTTTTGATGCATTTTCTTTGGCTTTATTGCCACATCTTCGGCGACCTTTGCCTCGCGCCTGTCATGTAGCTCTTTTATGTTTTTCGTTATCCAATTTGAATGAAGTTAACATGGTTTTTATGTTGTTGTGACAGCTACTTCTCGCTTGCTCACCCCCGTGAGGTTCCCTTTTTCTTTGCCTTTAGTTTTTTTCCTCCTGTCCCCATCTACTCTTTTGGCTTATTTCGCTATGTCCACTTTGTTGCTTGGTGCCGTCTTACATGTCAGCTTCCTTATCTTCCAAATTCTCCTTTTGTTATTCTTGGCCCTTTTTGCCCTCTCTTCATCATCCTCCCGATGTCGGCCTTCTCCATTTCTTCAAATCGGCTAAGACCATATCCTTTTTTTTTTCATCAACTTTTCAATCTTCCCTCTCCGCCATTTTACCTTACCCTTGGCTCGCCGTCTACCTTTCATCACGCTAAGCCCTCCTGCACCTTTCTTCCTCTCCCTCAAAGATGTTCGCCGATTATTCTCCACTTTGCATCCTCAGCGCTTCTTTCTTTTCCTTCTTCCTCACCAAGGCCAAGGCCATTTAGTTTCCCTTTGCCGCCTTTTGCGATCTCGAGGCTCCTGTTCTCAATTACGTGGATCTTTCTTTTTCCTTATCGCATGTGGATCTTCTTATTCACATTCCAAGCGTGACCAACTTGCTCGTGTCATAATGCATTTTCTTTTGCCCGCGCCGTTCGCATGCTCCCGCTCACTATCCTTCGTGCCACTGATTTCTACGGTTCTGTATCTCCTCGATCCTCCATCCGGGCGTCTCTTTTCGTTCTCCTCCTTCTTCCTTCGCCCTTATCCTATCCGGACCGCCGGGGTGGTGGCGGGAGTGTCTTCTTGCTATCGGGCTTGAATCCGATAGATGGTACTCATTAAACTGCCGGAGGGGCTTCAGCGGTAGCTTCGGAGTTCCACATGATGCTGGCAGCGCTTCAGTCGTTGCCAAGCGCTCCTCTTCTTCACTCTCGCTTATGTGCTTCGCGACCCTACCGGTACACAGGTTTCAAGGCTACGGGTTTATAGTTAAGGAAGTCCTTTGGTAGTCGGCACGGTTTGTGTGTCTCTGTAGTCCTTTCCCGTAATCCCATTGATCCGGAACCAATCGGATCGCCATTGGAAAGGGCGGGCCCCTATATTAGGCTAGTTCCATTCTCGGGCGGTTATCTGCCTTCTCCGCAACAGCAATTTTTCTTAGTTCTCGTAGCTTCCCCTTCCCACCGGCCAAGGTGCGCGGTAACGCCGTTTTTCATTTGTATTAGTATTGGTTCTTGCTCTTTTTTGTGGTTTTTTACTTGTGGGTGTCGCTTTTCCTTGTTCTTTGTTTCCTTGGCATTTTCCCGTGTTTTTCTCCGCCATAAGGGCGATGATCTTTCTTCATTTCCCACCTTGAGGGTGATGCATCTTTATATATCATGTTTTCCACCCACCGGTGATGCTTTTTCCACCTTGTTCGATTGACGCTTCATCTTTTTGTTGTTCTCGCTCTTTTTCCCGCCTATTTTATGCCTTATCTCTTCCAAATTTCTTGATGCTAGGCTTGTTTCTCCCGACTCTTTACGGGTGTTTTTTGAGTTTTTTGGTATTGCGAGGATTTCGGCTTATCTTCCACCTGGGCTTTTGGGGTCCCGCTGGTTTCCGTTAAATCATCTCGTTGTTACATGGGGTTTTTTTCACGGTTGTTTGGGGTCGGCTTTTGGTTTGCCTTCGGCCGTCCGTTCTGTTCTCTAGGCAACACATTCGAGGTTGGTGGCTGTTCCATTTCTCATTAGGGTTTTGACTTAGACTTGCTTCTCATTACCTTCCTCTTCTCTCGCCAGTACCTTATTCTCTTTGAATTGTTTCCGTGCGTGGAGGGGCTTTTTCCGCCCGGTTTAGCCAATTTGGCGTGATCTTTCTTGCTATCCTTAATGGGCCTTTGGCTTCGGCCCCGTGACCTTCGGTCCTCGATCCTAGTTTGTAAGGAAGTTCTTTGGTAGTCGGGCGGCTTTGTTGGTTTTCTTGAAATCCCATTCTAGAATCGCGATCGATCCGGTGACATCGGACGCCATTCTAGAATGGGACGAGCATGCATGTCATGCATGCATGCGGCGCGCGATGCCCTGCTTTTGGTTGGGAGTTCGCTATTTCGTGGGCGCTTCAGATCCATCGCCTCATCGGCGCTTCCTCTTCTCTCGCCAGCATCTTTATTCTCTTTGAACCCACCCTTCCCCCCTTCTTTGTTTATTATATTTTTGTACAAGTTCTATTTATCATGTTTTTCCACCCACCGGGTGATGCTTTTTCCACCCGCTAGGTGATGCTATTCTCGGTATGTTTCTCGCTTGTTGTGTTGGTGATGCGTACAGTTTGGTGAGCTGCATCCGCTTCGACTTCTCCACGCGGGGTTTTTGGGAGCGATTCTATGCCTTACGCTTGTCTAAGCCCCTGCCAAGGCTTATCACTAGGTTTTTCCTCGAAAACCCGAAAGGGCGGGTTTTTAATCCCTGATAAGCTTCTCGCGCAGTACATCAACCACTCATCTATTAGCATTGTATTTGTTTTGGGGTCCAAATGATATAATTGGATTTTCCTTTATTTTTCGGTGGGGTAGTTCGCATGTGTGCGGCTATCCACCGGCCCACCATTGTAGAAAATCACGAGATGAATGAGAAGTTTGTTTGAAGAAACTATGGACTACAAAAAATAAATACATTATAAATTTTGAAAAAGTCAAGGTTGGATACTTACATGGCCGGATTAAAAACCCGCCGGATTAAAAACCTCGGCCTTTCGGTTTTCGAGGAAAAACCCTAGTGATAAGCCTTCGCAAGGGGGGGCTTAGACAAACGTAAGGCATAGAATCGCCCCCAAAAGCCCGCGATGGAGAAGTCGAAACGGATGGCGCCCGCCAACCCGCACCGCACACATCACCAACAACAAACGAAACATACCAAAGAATAGCATCACCCAAAGGGTGGAAAAGCATCACCCACGGGATAGAAAAACATGATAAACGTAATTGTACAAAATATAATAAACAAAGAAGGGGAGGGCGGGTTCAAAGAGAATAAGGTACCGCTGAGAGAAGAGGAAGCGCCGATGAAATGTCGGCGAAGAACTCCCGCAATAAGTAGCAAACGCCAACCCGATGAATGGCCCAAAAACGCATGCGATGCATGCATGCGACGATGCAATGCATGCATGCTCGTTAAAGAATGCCGCCACGCTGAATCGACGACATTCTTGCACCGTGACTCGCATGAAACCAACAAAGCCAATACCAAAGGACGATCGAGGACGAAGGTCACAGGATGAAGGCTAAAGGCCGGAAAGGACAAAGCAGAAAGCAACGCCAAATTGGCCAAACCAGTGAAGAAGCCCCCCCCGCCTCGAAACAAATCAAAGAGAATAAGGTACCATTGAGAGAAGGGCCCACGCAGTAGGTGGGAAGGGGGGAAGCTACGAGAACGGCGAGAAAATGTCGGCTGTGGAGAAGACGCCGATAACCGGCTCGAGAATGGAACTAGCCTAATATAGGGGCTCGCCCTTTCCTTGAATGGCATCCGATGACTTGGATCGATGGGATTTAATGTTTACGTTTTGTTTTTCTACAATTTAAAAATAATTCTACAATTTCTTTATACGTTAATATGTTCTCAATATTCACCTTTTTAGGATTTGAAAGAACGGATTGAGAGGGCCAAACAGAATGGTTATGTCAAATCGATGCAAAATGTCGTCACAAATGAAGAGATATTAGGTATTTTAAAAGATCTTGTGGCCTTTCATGATGAAATGGTACTGCTAGAAAAGTATAGCTCCTTGAGTTACACAGGTACGTTGTGCCTAACAAATAAATAATCTATTATATGTTACTGTCTTAAGAGGGCATATTTTGCAATTTAAAGTGGATGCTGACCTGTTTGGCAGGACTCGTGAAGCTCCTACAAAAAGCACGACAAACATAGAGGTACAATATCGCGACTTCCATTTATCCAGAAAGTGCTGCATCAGCAGGTCTAAAGCAGGAAATAACTATCCAAGAACAAAAGAATTTCTACAATGCCAAATTGTTGAGAACATATACATAAGTACTTTTAGCTGCTCTTGAGAACATCCAGGATCTGCACAGGGAAAGCTCGACGTACATTGTATTATCCATGCCTTCTTGGAATGGAAAAGATTAAGAACTTAGAACTGGCGTCACAGCTGTTCCATGTTGACAAATACTTGGCTATCCAGCAGATAACTATATGTAGCATAATAACAGGGGGTTTTCTTTGTGTTTTTGTACGCTTTTCACCAAGGTTTTCCTATGATTTCGTGATGTATTCAAATGGATGTACTAATGCGTACATCTAGAGTGCACCATTTCTGAGCCATTGATTTTAGCCCCTTTTTTTTAATGGTCAACAACCAATGGCTCACAACAAAAGCCCTTTTTGTGCGTGGGTGCATAATGGGCACATGAAGGGCCATTGATTTTAGCCCAACAACCAATGGCTCACAACAAAAGCCCTTTTTTGTGTGTGTGGTGCACATGGAATAAATTACTACTCCTATATTTTTAGTATAGCCACATAGGTTTAGCTAAACTACCTTCGAATTGGAGCTAGAAGTTTCTAATACTTGGCTAAACTAAATGATTTTTCTCCATCATGGTTTCTTGCCTTTGGCTAAACTTTCACAAAATGTAGGTCAAATATTAGCCATCACACTATCCTTATTTGAAAAGTTCCAAGCCTTTGGACAAAGACATTGAACTTATTGTTATTACAATGTAATTCAATATAGAAAAATAAATGGCGCAATTATAATCATTCAAAGCTCAAAGAAAAAGTACAGTGTTCCTTCTAGCTATGATCCTCCCTCTAATAATTAACTTCGTACTTGAAACAAGTTCTTTGGTGATTTCCTAAAGTTCTTATATATCTCGGTGTCAGCTACTAGGCTAATCCATCCATTTACCCAAGTCCACTCTTTCTTAAGTTTGGCTAATTGTTGTCCTAGAGGAGTTGTCTGAGGTGGAGGTTTGGCTATCCGATCTAAAAACTCACTTAGTCGGCAAAAAAATTGGGCTAAAATTTTCTTTTTTGGGGGAATTTTCCATTTACTTTAGCCGCTTTTTCTTGGCAAAATGCTACAAAAATAGTAGCCGCTATTTTATTCCATGGTGGTGCATAATGGGCACATGAAGGGCCATTGATTTTAGCCCAACAACCAATGGCTCACAACAAAAGCCCTTTTTTGTGTGTGTGGTGCATAATGGGCACATGAAGGGTGCATGTAGTGCGCCTTTCCGGCAATACATTTCTTATCATAACTTTTGATCCGCAGCTCTGCTTTGAGATGTTTTTATTGGTTGGAAAGCTCTCTCCGAGATATTTTGATAGTGTATGACATGGATATGTTTGGTTTAGTTATCTATGCTAAAACAACAATTTTTCGGCCGGGTTTGGTAGGCTTTCACATCCTACCAGCTGATTAATATAGGATTGCGCTATTGGATATTGTTTTATGGCTCATTCCGAATGAAGCTTGCAAAAAATTACCATGCATTTTTAGATTTTGAGGCAGTTATTAAGCAAATTCCAAGGCTTCTAGATCCTTGTGCTAACAAACAGAAAAGTTTCCCACTTTGGTTTCTCACCACAAGAATCCATGGAGGCCAAAGGCTCCTGTTAAATTCCAATTGAAAAATGTTTGTGTATGGGTGTTGCAAACTTTATGACTTTCAGAATAATGGGATCAATCTACTCTATCTTTATGGTAACTTTTACTTATGTTCTATTTGTTTTATTGTGTTCAAATTCAAAAGCTACATGTGATGAAAGCCTCAAAAGAATTCTAGTTTTTTTCTCGGTTTGAATTCTAAAATTTTTGTCACACGAGGGGGACGTCCTAAGGCCCTCCGGAAGGGGCCAAAAATTTTTTTTTTGGTAAACCATTAACATTCAACATATAAAATTAAATCCCTACACATAACAACCAACACATAACAACCATTGACGTTAACAACTAACACATAACTACCATTGACATTAATTAACACAACCATTGGGTCCAACACATTTAAATTAAAACCCCCCTTAAACCCCCTTTGGTTTGGGTGCATATTCACACGGGGGTGACATAGAGAGCAAGAAGAGCCCTCGTAATTGTATTTTGCACGCATTTAAATCAACACCATATAGTATTCTCGCTTGAAATCGATAGTATTTTATAATCTTGTTATACAAGATAGCAAATTTTGTATTTGCATACTCCACAAACGAGGAACTTTACGCATTTGTAGATTAAGGAATAAGGGGTGAATATGCCTATCCAACGACTCGTTGCTGAGTCACCCCCGTGTGAATATGCACCCAAACCAAAGGGGATTTAAGGGGATTTTAATTTAAATGTGTTGGACCCAATGGTTGTGTTAATTAATGTCAATGGTAGTTATGTGTTGGTTGTTAATGTCAATGGTTGTTATGTGTTGGTTGTTATGTGTTGGGGATTTAATTTTTATATGTTGAATGTTAATGGTTTGGTAATGCATGAAAGAACAAGATTTGAACCTGTATACTTCCTCATGCATACAAAAACACACACGAATCTTTGCTCCTCTTAAATGAGAAAGTGGTTCCCGACAAGCTCTCAAACATCAACAAAGCACTAGGCTCACATATTGAAATGCATGAAAGAAAAAACACAAATTGAAGCAGAAACATGTTGGTTTGAGACACAAAAGGAAATTTGGTGCTCTTCAACAAAAATGGTACATGCTTGCAAATAAATAAACTATTATATAGTATTGTCTTAAGAGGATACCACATGTTCTGCAACTGAAAGTGGACGCTGGATGACCTGTTTGGCATGACTTGTGAAGATCCTCAAAAAGCATGACAAACATATACAATGTTGCGACTTCCATTTATACAGAAACTGCTGCATCAGCAGGTCTAAAGCAGGAAATAACTATCAAAGAACAAAAGAATTTTCAGGAGGTATCTTTTCTACAATGCCAAATTGTTGAGAACATATACAGAAGTATAGCTGCTCTTGAGACCATCCAGGATCTGCACAAGGGAAGCTCGATATACAGTGTATTATCCATGCCTCCTTGGAATGGAAAACATGAAGAACTTAGAACTGTCGTCAGCAATGGGAACACAGCCGTTCCATGTTGATAAATAGTTGGCTATCCAGTAGTCTGACCATATCCTTGTTAACTGTATATTCAAACTTAGGCAATGCATAAAAGAACAAGATTTGAACCTGTATACTTCCTCATGCATACAAAAACACACACGAATCTTTGTTCCTCTGCAATGCAAATCGAAAGCTTGAAAATTAGAATCATAAATGAGGAAGTGGTTGCCCACAAGCTCTCAAACATCAACAAAGCACTAGGTTGACATATTGAAACGCATGAAAGCAAAAATATAAATTGAAGCAGAAACATGTTAGTTTGAGACACAAAAGAAAATCTATTGCTCTTCAACAAAAACGGCACATGATTGCAAAATACCTGTAGAATCAAGTGAACATGAAAGAAATGTGGCTCGTTCTATTTAGAGTTCCTCAATCATGTAAATGAAGCAAGAAATTGAAGATCAGTAATGAGTTCCAACGGCTCTGTTCTTGCAGTAACATGAAAGAAATGTGGTTCCTTTCTTGCAGTTCCGACTTCAAGATCGTCCTAGGATCAGGTTTCATTATCTGCGCCGTTCAGACTTCATCGAAAGCCTCTTAGCTTCAAATCTGGAGCTTCTCATGGCCATGGCTATGGCTCCCGGCGAGATACGGGATAAGAACAACCGGAAATAGATAAAACCAGCAACTGTGACGCTTCAAATTCAACCTCGCTCCCATAATCCCATGCCCTAAAATCAGAATATATAGCTCCACACCGGAAGACTGCGCATAAGAATGTGAATTGATGTTATGTGAAGGTCACTTGATCGTCCGAACTGAATCTAGTCAATGGACAGACTAGGATGTGCCCGTAGTTAACTCGTTGGATCAGTACCACTCTAATTTTGACGAGGATTAAATAGCATAAGTTCACACAAGGGTCGTTAAATTGTGAACCATCCCTTTCCTACCAGTGAACGAAGCCGAATTAGCTCCAATAAATTTAACTCTAAAATAGAAGTCTGCTAGAAGCATGAATTCTACAAGCTCTAATCAGGGTTCTCCATACAATGACAACTGCTTCAAATGGCATGTTAAGAATAAACTCTTCTGCTTCGGAAAGCCATCCAACCTGTGAAAGAACATCGATCATGCAGTTGCATTGACCATTTATTGGCATAATGACATAGTTGAGAGCCAAACAGTAGTGATAAGCCCATCATCCGCCAAACTAGCATGGCTACAAGCTGAAAGAATGCTAATAAATGTGACAGAGTCTGGCATGACATGATGGAAATGCATCTGTTAAAAATTCCGGTGTGCATTTTGCCATCTCCATGATGATTATATAAGGCCAAGATGCCATTCCATGAAAACAGGTTGCGGACAAGCATGATGTCAAACATGCGACGGGCATCATCAATGCTTTCACATTTCACATAAGAGTAACAAGAGTTGTGGCAACAGCAATATCTGTCTCAAAAATGCCCTCTACAATATATTTATGGAGCTTCTTTCCCTGATAAAGAGAGAATCCATATCCACAGGCATCTAAAAGACTCACAAACGTCTCTACTTGGCTGACCGGCCCAACCGCATTTTTTCAAAGACTAGCATGTCCCGCTCACAAAGACCATGCGTCAGGTAAGTGCAAAGAATTATGACATTAAACGAAATCGCCTTTTCTCTCGATTTCATTGAACAAAATTTGAGCTTTTATACAATTATGCCTATGATCATGGTCCAGGAAGCAGGAGAACGCATTCCTGTTACCTAGATTATCAAATACAAAGCAAGCATCTTGTAAAGCCCCACATTTCCCATACATATCTCCGAGCAGATTTCCCAAAATCTCTCTTTATCACAATGGCGCTTTGATAATGTGGGCATGGATCGAATCTTACCTTCCGGGCAGAGCTTTGGAACCGGCCATATCTTCGACTAAAGAAGCTACGGTTTTGAAGCTACCTAAATGCCGATCTCAAAGAACCAATTGAGCGATTCCTTCCCAAAGACCATTCTTTTGGTCGTTTCTTCTTGAATCGCTTTGAAAGCCTGGAAAAGGCTTGGACCAGGGCAAATCCGCCCTATAACAGGCTAAAATTGAGGGTTTTGTGAAGAACTGATCGAATCATGGTTAGATTAAAGTAGAAGGATGCCGGATTGGAAACCATGGCCGCCAAACTAAATCGGGAAGATGGAGATGAAAAATAAAGGAATAAATTCTAAAATGGCCGGGGCAACGCCGACGGCCAGAATTTGCTTGTTCAACCCGCTCCCATAACCAACTCTAATTTCCATGAATTTTAACCGCCGTAGATGAAATCCAACGCTTGAAATAGCATCCACTTGGACAAAAATCCCACGTGACGGCTACATGGACACTCTAAAATTGCTTCAAAGTGTCAACTTATGTTTGTGCAAACGTGTGAAAAAAAAAATGTAGTAAAAAACGAAGGAAAAAAAAAATGTAGTATTTGTTGTTCGCTTAATGTTGTCTCCATTATGCTCCTACTCCTACATCCTCATGTCCTAAGACTTTTTCCTTCAATGGCTCTGCTTCCATTACTTTTCTAAACGGTTTCGCGATTCGGTTCAGTGCTTCAGTTCTTCAGTTCAGTGATAATGGTGTAGATGCAGAAAGAGCTGACTTGACTTGTTTTGCTCAGATGTAAACTCTTCGCAACAAGTCTACGGGCCAGTGCGACAAAATGAGCAGCAGACTTGGCACCCAGCTTGAGCCCTTTTATGGGTGCTCGACTTGCAGCCACATGCATGCGAGGTATCCTCCATCCACTTTGATGAAAGGAATTCAATCTGTTTGTCCTATGAAAGAGGGCTCAACTAGTGCAAGGGATAACAGAGGTTGGATTGGCCCATCTGAACACCTAATTTTATTGTCAAATAATTTAATGGATTGTAGCAAATATGCAAAGAACCAGTACTTTATTCATCTTAGAGCTACAGAAAGAACTACAAAATGGTTTAGGAAGCATATATTGAGAGGTTAAATAGAGCCCCAATTATTACTTCAGTAGTTCATGAACTGAATGGAGAGGTCCATCTCATACCTGGGGAACTCCAGTAGTTCATGAACTGAATGGAGAGGTCCATCTCATACCTGGGGAACTGCATTGAGCCCATATAAACACACCCATGCCCTTATATGTCGTAGCCACATGTTTACTATTTCTCTTGAGCTAATTTCATCGAGGTATTTTTATAAATGAATGCATGTGTGCATTTGGATGTTATGCCACATATGGACTTTGGTTTTCACATGTCCAGAACTAATATGCTTGGTAAAGAGAAATGCCACGGCGATAAATTTCTTGTACATGTAATCTTAGGAGGCGATGCAACAAACAATCTTGGTATGCTCCAAACCAACTTACCATCCATACCAAGACATTTGTCCACACCAGAGAGCATTTGTCCTCACCCATGATCTAGACGTCCATAATTTTCAATTGAATTCATGATTTCCTCACCCATGATCTAGACGTCCATAATTTTCAATTGAATTCATTATAAGATCAATTAGTATAAAATTCATGTGGTATATGCTTCCTGCCTTAAAAGAAATAAAAAGACAATAGAGAGAAAGATTATGGACCACAAAGTTTGGTGGGGTTAATCTCTTTTGAAAGAATTAGACAAACATAAAATCCAAACTAACCTTTCAACATATAAACTAATATTCCACTGCCAGAAGTAGTCACAGGCCAGTAAAACAAATCCATTATTTAATGCAGATTATTTACACTATTTGTATTGCTTCAAATTAAACAACTACTTGATCAATCAAACCCGAGACATCTGATTTATGTCTTATGATACTCAAATTGCACCATTCCAGATTGAGCTCTGCTGCTGAAGAGATGATATGCAGAAATTATGGATGAGCCAGCAAAGGACAGCATTGCCAGATAGGTTATTATCAGAGCTGCTCCCGATTGATTACAAAATCTGTCGAAGTATGAACAAATCTTGCCCCATGCTGCTTGTTTTGATCCATGCTTTCCTAAATATGCCACCTCTGTTGATGCTGCAGCTGCTCCTAGTAATAAATAAGCTATTGCCTGCAAAAAAGAACGAGCATTCTGAGTTCTAGTTTTTAAATCACATGCACGAAAGAACATTGGTTGCTGAAAATTGGATTTTTTTTGCCTACTTGATCGAGCAGAAATATAGTCCATGACAGAGCATCTCCCCCGCCAGGGCGTTCAATCCAAATAAAACTTAATCCGCATTGCACTAAAGCATATGCAGCCCCAATTGCTGTCGCTCCAACAAGATATCTGCATTATCATAACATTACTAGCGCAATACAAAAAAAAAATTTGAGCTTTAGGTACAGATAACTTACACAAAAGCTTTAGAATAGTTGTATTTTGCGCTTCTTGTTATGTAGACGCCTTTAAATCCAGGAAAAGGAATAGGAATGGACTCCGTTTCTTCGGCCGTTACCATTACGGCGAGAGCTGTGACACAAAATATTATCGCAAGAAGGCGGAGTAAAAGATCCAAAATTTTGAGCTTCCGGCCACGGATTTCTGGATCTTTAGCTACTCTTTTAGGGCTAATTGCCTGTGTTACTGGAAGCCTCACTTCGCCGTTTCCCGACATTTTCAAAAAAAAGGAAAGAAAGAAATAAGTGCAAGAATCTAAATAGGAAGCTATGCCCTATTCCGTCTTTGCGCAAGTTATCAAGCTTTCATTTTGTATAAGAATTGCAAAGAATCCTTCAAAACACACACTTGTATCGAACTGTAAACTCCAATCTAAGATATGCAAGAATCGACCGCCGGAGCAAAGATTATCAGATAATACTTAAAAAATGACAAAAATGCAGCGCTAAAACCCTCAAAAACAGATGCTCCAAGAACTGGTTGAATCGAGACTTCCTTGGAGCACTTAAATATACTGAAATCTACTTTAAACAAACAAATTTTGCCAAAGAAATCTGAGATCTTATGCGTTGTATGAAAGTTACCAGATTAAAAAACAGGTGTAAACGCGAGGATAGAAAGCGATTTTGTGCCAGGTTATGGCAGAACAGTAGAAGGAATTCCGGCAGCAGAAATGAGGAGTTTGAAAGGATTGCATTGCAGGCGCCTTTCTTTCCGGCGCTAATTTGGCGGTCAACTTAGAGGCGTCTCTAAATTTTGGAGTTACGTTAGCCACTCCAAGGCTGCCGCGTGTCAAATTCAAGCACAGCACACGTCACTCATTCATGGGGTTGTGTGTTGCTTTTTGGCGTGGGTGGGGTGCTTTTCTCTTCAAACAAAAATCATTTCATCTCATTGTATGTGTCAAGTGGAATGTCTACCTGGCCATAGTATGGGCACCACCTGGATGCTGCCGTTGCCCTCAATAGAATTGAATTGACTTTTACGTGATGTGGAACGGATTCTGCACATCAGGGGGCTGGCAAGAATGCCTGACCGCTCTCCATTCCACGACGTCAAGGTAAGATTTACCTGATTCTACAAGTTTCTGGAGGCGATTTGTCATTCTTGATAAGAATGATTCAAGAACTTGCAGGAACCCATACCTAAAGGAACACAGAAAATAGAAAAGTAACACAAAAAACCTAATTCTATTCAAAATGAAAACCAGTTACACAAAGGAGGCAATGCTCAAAATAGACTGTCGCACCATCATGCTAAAATTAGTGAATTGCGTTCATGATACATAAACTTGAAAGTATTTAACTGTGACAACTTGTAGATTTGCATATTCCCAATAGTCTCCCTAAGTCGTAACTTTGTTATTAGCCTCCTGTATAACCAGTTTGCTTGAAACACAAACTGCAATTAAAACTGAAATTCAACTTGAAATGGATACAAAGCAAGAGGATGCTTCATACCTTTAAACTAACAATGAACTTCAACTTGAAATGGACACAAAGCAATGCTTCATACATTTAACCTGCAGTGAATACAAACCAAGAGAACTCAAGAGCTTCAGATTTTCATCATGCTCATCTTCTCGAGCCATTTGTTGTGCCTTTTCATTCCAAGAGGGTTAGTGAAGATGTCAGCTGTCATGAGATGAGTTTTCAAATGTTTGATTATGATTTTTCCCTGCTCAAATCATAGATAGATAGATAGATAGATAGATAGATAGATAGATAGATAGATAGATAGATAGATAGATAGATAGATAGATAGATAGATAGATAGATAGATAGATAGATAGATAGATTGATTGATTGATTTTTTACGTCATGCCACATTGGCAGCGCTTATGAGGACATAGAGAAGTTGCTAGAATTCTTAACCAAGCACACAACTGCTTGGTTATCATTGAAGATCAATAAGTTCTTTCTGTTCTGCTCCTATCTCCCTCAAGAGCCGCCTTAACCGCATTCTTTTGAAGCTGCATACTCTAATTTATATATGATCACAGTTATGGGCTTCGGCTTCTTACTGGACCAACCAACTATTTTCTCTTGCAGCTTCAAATGCCAATTCATGATTTCCTAAACTCAAATTCCCCTGCATAATCAGCATTAACATAGCCCTCCAAGGGAGGTCCATTGTTTTTGGTGTCGCAGATGCCAAGACCTGTGGTAGAGTGCCGGTACCGAAGACTGCACTTCACGGCCTAGTAATGTGAAGCATGAGGATCTTCCATGAACTGACTTACAGTAATCATGCTTTCTGGTATCTCTAGACAACTGCAGACCATAACATACATGAGAGAGCCCACTATACTTTGATAGGGCAGAGCAAACATGTATCTTTAGACTTTGCCCTAGATAAGAACAGGTACTCACTAGTTTGGAATGAACCATGTTGCATCTGTGAAGTACGGACTCAATGGCTTTGGACCGATGAAAGAGGATCATGCCATCACTGTGATTGAGAATATTTCAATGGGCCAATCAGTCATATGAAATTTGTTGGCAAGACTAGCCTTAATGTGCTTCATCATGTTTGGTTGGATGCCAAGATGAGATCATCAGACGTAACTATGAGAAGAGAGGAGTCTACCTCTTAAAGTATATGTTGTAGTCCGCTTCTTTGTAAACCATTGTCCAAAGAAAAAAGAGTAAGCCTGTATGTAACATAGTCGCTAAAAATGTTTGAGTCGAGATAGCTTTTTCCGCCTTTTACATCCTTTAGGGTCCGGGCCGGCTCGCTATAAAGCACTTTGAGGTCGCTTCCAAGTATATCTCATCATCTCTGGTTTTGCATGAAGAAATGCGTATATTACATCCATTTGCTGAAGGTTGAGTTTCCATTTGACGAAAGAAGAAGAAATTTTAACGCCCACGGAACACAATGGTTATGGGACCCAATACAAAAGAGAGGGCAAAAGCCCAAATCTGAAACTTCGGGGGCCAAGCCCCTGACCAAACCAAAAGGCCGGGTTAAAGTCAAACGTGGGGACCAGCCCCAAGACCACGTAACCCGGACCATACCCGTAAGAAATCATAATGCTAAAATAAAAACAAAGGGCATAAGGCTGCCGGGGCTCCGGTGGCAAACCAACTACCACCGGAACCTTCCATGGATCAAGTGGCCTGATCCCCGTGATAGCACGCCCGCCTCTATACACAGCCCGCTTCGGTGCACGCGAGCCTGTGGTGCTTACATAGTTCCTCCTTCCACCGCTAGCCGTCATTGAGTGGGTCTTCCCCGATTTCGGTAGGGGTCCCTTGGTGCGATTGCCATGAGGAGGATGTGCGACGGACAAGGCATCCCCGCCAGCCAAGAAATGATTTCGGCGGTCCAGTAGTCTCGCTGCTCCAACTTCGACGAGCCTTGAGAATGCCATCCGCCTTTGACATGCATCACTTTAGCAAAAAGAAACGTCACCTCGCCTGTCCAAGGAGTGTCACTTCGCTTCTTCTAAACCCACAATGCGTAGGTTTAGAGCTAATCCGGGTGCTCGCGGGTCCGCCAGTCACAAAGCGGGACCTATGCAAGGGCAAACAATCCTCGATGGCGGCCGCATGGGTATAGTTGTGGCGTAAGGCCGCACCAACTCACGCCGAGGTCAAATTTTCCACCTGAACGGTCTCCTCGTGGTAGTCCATACCTGCAATTTGAGAGCAGCTCTCAAGCCATAGGGGGCCTCCTCATACATAGATACCGTGTTGTTCTCATCAAACTTCAAATTTTATAAAGCCATTTGTTGGAGATGGCTTTTTGCTAGGTAGAAGGTCACATAGTTCCTAAGTCCGATTATCTATGAAAGAGTCATTTCCTTGTTCATAGCTAGCTTTCAATGTGCATGGTCTGAATCAATGTCAGCTTCATGATATGTGGAAGGCTCCTCAATGGATGCATGGCTATGTAGGGAATGTATGCTGAATTATGAGGCTTTCTCGCTCTCGAGGTAAGCCAATACTTTATTAGGGAACGCGTGATATCTATCCGTGGATGTGGTAAACCCCACACATATATGGATTAACCAATTTGTTATGTCCGGAAGCTACCACACTTTTTAAAAGCGAGCTAATCCACCGCTTTTGGCCGATCACACGCTGGGTGAACCGGTGTGGACTGGAGGTTTTTTGCATGCCATCTTTGAATGGATTGTAATTAGTTTCTTGAATGATTTAATGCTCTATCATATCATGATCTCTCGCCTTCCGCTTCGGATATGATTAAGAAGAATCGTAATTAGAGACTGTTCATTTTTACCAATGTCAAAGTTATTCCTCATCAAATGCTACACTTCTGCAAAAAAATCTTCTTCCTTGAGAAGGGGACATATAGTATATTCATTAATTTTATCACAATAACCAATAAACATCCATGGAATTGAATAAGCTGACAACTTACCTACTTTTCGCTTAACCTGTTATAAGATGAGCAATATGTTGTGCATCTAAATATGTTCAAGTCCTCCATTGTAGGCTTTTTCCTTGTCCAACATTTGTCCAAAAACTAATTTGGAACAGCTTTGGTGGACACCCAGCTTAGAATATACATTGTTGTATTAATAACTTCAGTCCAGAACTTACAGAAATGTCTTGAACAACGTCATTGAGCGAGCACTTAAAAAAACAGTGCAATGCTTCCACTTTACCACTACATTCTGCTGATGTTCATGAGTCGCAAACGTCTCGTGATGAACGCCACAATCGCTTAAGAAAGAATCAAACTTGCCATTCCTTTCTTTCAAAGAAATCTTCAGCCTAAGCCTTCCATTGTTTGAAATTCGCAAATGCATCATATTTATATAGCATGAAATAAACCCAAAATTGCCTCCTAAAATCATCGATTATCAGTATAAAATACTTGATCTGCTAATGGATTTCAACTGAACAGACTCTCCAGACGTCATGGCAGTTCTATTGCTCTTTCTTTTGGTATAAGCCTTTCTGCTAAGCATATCTAACCGTCATATAGATCTTCGAGGGAATCTTGACCTTGGGCATATCCTTCACAAAATTTTTTTCCTTCATTTATTTAAGGAGCTGGAAGTTGGTATGGCCAAGCCTTTTGTGCAAGATCTGATTATTGTTTGTGCATTGTGCATTCAGAGCAATTGATTTCTCTTTACACCAATTCAACTCATAGAGTACTGCCTCGAACTCCTTCAACTTTGATGCTATGATGCTTCTCAAATTAGGGTGTTGTCCATTGCCAAAGGTCACAAAAGACCCACATCATCCATTATAAGAAGGAGTTTCGTAACTTGGCATTACCTGCAGCCAGTTCAAGACTTGTTGTTCAATACCTTTGATCGACAGAATTTCCTGATCTATTTTGACTTTTCTGCTGCTAGAGAATTCTTCAAGGGATTCAACGAGGTCTCTCCTCCCTGCCATGTCATCACTAGCTCCTGAATCTAAATACCATTTTCCTGGGTTAGCGGTCATTCCAGGGTGCCATGCTTTCCAAGGATATTTTTATCCCATTCTTTTCTACAACCCATGTACACATCAGCTTGATACAATGGAAAATCCACAAGGTATATACTAGCTAAGTTACTCTATGAATCCTTGTTAGCAATGAAGGTTCAGATCAACGTGACAAAAGCAATGGGTAAAAGCCGTTGTGGTGTATCAAAAGCGCATTTTGACGCCACATTTTGGCACCACCTTTGTGGTAGAATCGGATGGTGCATACCGCTTTAGATTGGGAGTCGCGAATTAATGTTATTTTGAATTTTATGCCACATCATTGTCCCTCATTTTGAATTAAGAAATAATCACATCTTCTTCGTTTTTGCCTTCTTGCCGATTGAACCTAATGGAGTCAGAATTGAATGCCACCGGTTACACGATGAAATCTCTCCTCAAACAAGAGATTGTGCCCCATGAAGATCTAAAGAAGCTTTTGGGTGACAGAGTTTCAAATAAATCGCAAGTATTTTCCCCAAATGTTTTGTTCAAACCGAAAAATTAAGGCATATGTTTTCTTGTACAAGTTGAAGAATTTGAAAGCAATGAACAATACAAAGAGTTCATGCAAATTTACAAAAGATTTACAGGGAAGCCACATACATGGGGTGGAATGGCTCCCTCGAACCCGAAAGCAATGGCTTATTATCCGATATAAAGGGGAGGTCATAATTGGAAGAGCTTCTGATTATTATAAAACTCCCGATGAGAAAGCAGAGGCCAGTTCTTCTAGACCCAAGAGAGAAAGCATAGGCAAATCCAACCTCGACCGAGGAAAATAGTAAAAGTGATGTGGATGATGAAGATGATAGGAAAAACCAAATCAGGTTCCTCTAGACCACATTCAATCTGAACTCATAATCCAAACAAAAAGCAGAGCAATGTTCTCGAGACCAAAACATGCCATTGCGGAATGTTCAATTATTAGTTGTGTTACAATAGAAAAAATCTCAAACTTGACCTAGATTGTTTCTATCAACACGAGAAAGGGTAACCTCAAATCCACTTTAAGAATCAAATATCTACTACCATTTTGCATCATATTGGTCAGATTGTCATGTTGTGTCTCTATGATGCCATCTCAGGCATTTTTCACAAGCAATGGATGCTTAATGATGATGAGATATGTGTGGTCCGGGTGGTGGTGAGTTGTTGGCATCCACCATGTCCCACACCACACCCCCACCATCTCCCCACCACCGCACTCTCTACCATATCCCACCACCACACTCCACCATGTCCCACACCACATCCCTCCACCACACCCACCACCACCACACCACACCACCGTGACTCCACCATGTCCCACACCACACCCCTCCCACCACCACCCCACCACCACACACCTCCACCACCACCACACTCCACCACCACCACACTCCACTATGTCCCACACCACACTCCACCACCACACCACACCCCACCACCACCACACACCACCACCACCACCACAACCCACCACTACACTCCACCATGTCCCACACCACACTCCACCACCACCACACTCCATTGAAGCAATGATTGCAAGCAAATGAGGATAGGAAAATGATATCAAAAGAAAAATTGAGTTGATGGAGCATAAAGCATCAAAAATTAGAGTCGATTTGCACGATGGCAATCAATCATGATAGCAAATCAAAAGCGGCAGAGGGTGTTCTGTTGTGTTTTAACTAAAGGATGAAGAGCTAAAATGGTACAATGTTGCCCTGGCTGAATCAATTAAATAAGGAACTAGCGTAAATGGAATTGAGCTAAAGGCATGTGAAGACTTACCTGCGGTAAACCCCGAATGCAAAGATTTGAGATTTTTTCTCGAGCGTAGTGGTCATGACACTCCTTTAGATCCCGCACTTCCAATGCTTCGAGGCAAAAGAAGAGGGTGATGAAGGTTGTCCATTTTTGTGGACGTTTTGTTCGAAAATGGGAGGGTAAAATGTTGCCAGCCAGTGATAGCGAAATGCGGTCCACCAATATCATATTCCATGTCTATCACACCATTTGAGGTAAATATTATCATCTCTAACCCTCGCCTAAAGACTCTATTAATTTTGAATTTGTTTTTGCATTACACTCTAGAACCCTGCTTTGCAGCCCCGCTGGTTCCACATTATGATCGAGACATGGCTTTTGGCTTTTGGTGTTCGAGAAGTACCAATAAAGAACCAATAGACACAAGTAAGTGCCTTAACTAATGTTCATCGATGTTGTCACGTGGTCTCCATCGACTTGGTATTTGCGTAATTGCGTAAATTTGAGACCAAGGATACCCAACGCTATCCACCGGATGCTTATGAGATCAAAGATACCTCCCTAGTGTACCTAGAATTCACCCCATTTGATACTTCTAAGTCAATCCTAGTTGACAAATAAGTGGAGACTCCAAACTAAATTTGATAGTGAATTGAATGCGTCAGATCGCGGGCACCGATGCCACATACATGATTTATTTTTTGTATTTTTTGGTCTTCCTCATTTCAATTATGTTATTGCAGGTAGATGCTAATGCTTTAGAAGCCATCAATGGCGAGATTCCTAGTGCATCCAGTTTTTAGGGGGAAATTAATTCCCCTTGAGATTCATTCCCCGACGGATCCTTCACCGTAAAAGTTTTGGTGTTGAACATGAGCGAAATGCGGATGCGTGTGATGAAGTTGACAAAGAAACCCAAGATCCCCGGACAAGATGCGACCGCCTAATGAGTCCAATACAACCTCAACCAAGAAAACCAAGAGGTTAACCGAGATTCTCCTTTGTTCTCGATTTTAATGGGTTTTAAGCAAGTTTTATGACTTGAAAGAGAGGATCCCTACATCGATCGAGCCAAAGTGACCCTCCAAAAATTGAACCTTCAAAAGGCAGCAGTTTGTAGGCCCGGGTTACAGGAGTTCTTAGAATGGTGTATCATCAAAATTTGAGATTGCATTGTGGTCCAAAGATGGCTACGAGTAATGTTGACTTGTTGATGAGAAAGTTGATGCGTGAATATAAGGGCAGATTTCTTTTATTTGGAATCGATGACGCATCCAACACAAAATTAAAAGTGGTTAATAAGCTAATTTTCCTTAAGGATCTGTCCAAAGTGTACCAAAAATACCGAAATACCAAGTGAAAACACATTGTTGATAGATGACAACAGATATAAGGGTTCTCCGCCAACCAAAATTTAACACAATGATATGTCCAAATAGTTTTGCCCCCTCGGCAGGTTGATTCCAATTTCCTTTTGAGCAACTCAAACCATGGCTCGAAGGGCTTCGCTGCAAAAAGTGTGCCTATGTGAAGGAACATCAAATGTGGAACATGTGGGATTCAAGAGTTTCACAAGAACCGCATGAAAATGCTCGACAAGTATTTTCATAAATGAATCTTGTAAAACTCTTTGAAAGTCCATATAAGTAAAAAAAAAAATCTATGATATGTGTTGTAATGCTTTCAATTTAAAATATTTGAATGGATTGTGAGCAAATGTTCTCGTGTGTTTTAGAACTAGAGATGATAGAGCTCGCAAGCCCTCGCTTATCTAAAAGCCACATACACATTTGGAAGTGGTGCCGAATGAACCGGAACGTCGTGGAATAGCTCCAATCGACATTAAAATTTTGAAGTGATATAATACGTTCAATAATCAATTGATCCTCCTTTCTCAAGGTGATACTTTCATCCGATTTGTGATCATCGTGATTGTGCCATCATATGTATATGTTTGCAGATACATGGAATACTACTTGATGCTCCAAGGAATGAGCCATCCCTTTCATTTCTTTGACCCTCTTTTTCACTTCCTCGACATTGTCCAAGGACACAAATAGTTAAAAAACAATAAGGAAACATGTGAACTGGATAAGTGCCAAGAAATGTTTTTGCCCCGCTTGTGATGGACATCAATCGACCTCGCTTTTCTTCGATTGTAAGCCACGCTGTCTCGTGATAGAGATATAAACCGGGATATATCACTTTGATGGCTCTGGCCTTGCATGGGAGAAGCATATTGAGAGATGTGCTTGCTCATTGCATTTTCTATTGTGGCACAATGACAACAAACTTTGAATGCGTGTTCCTCGAATTGCTTGGACACAATAATTTCAGCTTTACAACCCTCGATGTTGTGAAAATTTCCGTAAAAGCATGGTTTCATTAATTAGAGAAATTTCGCTTTCTCGCTTGACAATGAAATAGGTCGGTCACCCTGGGGATGGTAAGAAATGATTCCTCCTCAATCAAAACAAAGCGCCAATAATCCTAAGTTCAGCTTGAAAAAATAACACGCTACCATAATTTGACACCGTGCATGTGGCCCAAAGTCGCCATGACAAGAAAGAATCGAGGGGTTTGAGCAATCATTTAGTGGTCGCAAGGATCGCCATTGCGATTCTTGCAAGAACAAGTGAAGGTATCACAAGAAGCACATTGTGTGCTTCGTGGGTCAAGTTACCATCCGGGGGATGTATAATCAGGTACGTAATCGCCACCGCTGATCTTCCGTGACTACTTTGTTTATCCAATTCAAAGTTGAGATAACACAAAAGCATAGTGAACAAAAGTATAACACATAGTGAACCCAAAAGCATAACTCATAGTGAACCCCCGAAACAGGTGAAAATTTAAACACAATGTTTTAACAAAAAGTTTGTACAAAATGCCCAGCACAAAGGCGAAGGCTATATCACTGAGTCTCAAATACAGTCTCTGGATAAACACCATGTTGAGCAGCTATTCTTGCAATATGCTCCTTTCCAATAGCAAGGGTCAGGTCCATTTCTAGATATCCAAATGGTCATTATGACGGCCGCATCATTATGATCGGCAAATCATTATGATCGGCATATTCCCCCATTCCCCCAAAAGCAACCCCCACCTTAACGACGCGAATGTTGACACGTGAGAATTTGTGTGAGAGTGACTGGAGGGCAGGTGGAAAGGACAACAAATCACCCACGGCATGTCAGTTTAAATTGGATAGGGACAGGGACAATAGGGCATAAAAAGGTCCCGCCCGAAGGACAACATTTTGAAATTCAAATCCATTTCAAATGCGGTAAGACCCCAAGACTCTCATTGTTGCAAAGCTTGGGAAGGAGTTGTTCGAGGCGCCGGAGTTAAATTGAAGGCGCTTATGGTGGATTACAATGGCGCCGGATGAATTTCAAGGCATCCAAGCATATTTGACGCTGTAGAATTCATTGAAGGCCAAAGACAGCAAGTTCATTCATTAAACCGTGTTTTCGCTAAATCACCGCGATGCACCCCTTCTTTGTGTCCGTAAATCAACCCGCTCTAATTTGGGAATATAGATTGCCTCTATCAACAATTCTTAAGATGTTCCCGCTTGTAGGCTGATATCATTCATCTTCCTCTCGATACAGTGATCCTTACTTCAAGCACGAGCTAGTAACATCGATCGCTGGATAAGGCGATCTTGTCGAACATATTCTAGACTAAGGTACCATTTAATGCTCTCCCATAAAGTTACCCATCAATGCTTATTGATTCATCTGCTTCTCCCGGTCATCCCTACGACACGCCTAGTACCGGTCCGGATCGCTGGAAGGCTTTTTGGGCGATCATAATCTAGACTAAGGGTACGATAATCTAGACTATGGTATCCTCGCTGTTCTAGGAGACTATGGTATCTGCTTGTTCTAGGGTAACGATAATCTAGACTATGGTATCCGCTTTCCTAGGCAACGATAGTCTAGACTATGGGTATCTCGCTTGCTCTGGAGATCGCGTCGCGATCCTCGCTAACCACGCCCGGCTAACGGAAGTTGTCTTGCTTTGAAGTTGGTTGCTTGAAAGTGCTCGCGGACATCAGCCCGGTGGCATTTTTCCGAAAGCAATAACGCCCATTGTGCTTGCGTATTACGGTCGCCTCAAGTCCATACTATTCCATGGAGTCAAAGCGGGCGGGGAAAGTACAAGCACCACAACTTGCCCTTGCCGAAAAGATAGCGCAGTGTCTATGGAAGTTATTCTCGACGGAAGCATTGGTTTGCCATTTCCTGAACCAAAATTTGCAACACTCGCCCGATTCGCGAGGGGAGTTTTATTTTGTGGCCGCAGCGGATAGCTACCCTTACACAAGAACCTAAAATATCCACACCGCTTGCATCGATTAAAAAATTGATTGGTCGGGTTGTAAAAGCACCGAAAGCCTCAAGGGATTTCAAGGCATTTCAAGGGACGAGCTAGTAGAGAAAAGTTGCACACTACTCCATGATCGCCGCAACATTCCGTGATGCCCTTGGGGTGATCATCTTCATTGACCCTAATCAGTCAGTTTATGACATGAAATTGGGAGAAGACTACTTGGCGCAAGAACCATAATGAAGATATTCCCTATGCCGATAGGCCGACCATGCATGCCAAGCATGTGCTGAAATGCCACGCTTGCAACGACCGGTGAGGTGGCCGATTGTTTTGGTGTTAGTAGACAATGTTGCCGTGTCAACACTCATAAAGACCCAAACGCATACCATTGAAGGTAACCCTATGCCATGCAAATTGAGCCCGAAAGGCACCAAAGAGGATGTAATGCAGAATGGGTGAACCGGACCCCACGCTCACCTCCCCGTGGGCCACTAAAGTCGAGAGAAAATCACAAAGCAGCCTTTCCATTTTAGACTTTAAGTCTTCGCTACCGACATGATAAGATGTCGCGCAAACTTCTCAACATCGGAGATAGCGTGTATGCGTAGGTTCTATTGAACTTGCGAGCTTCGCATGGACCACATTTGTTTTCAACATGTTAGACGCCCGCTCACCGTAACGGCCCGGTCCAGAAGCCGATGCTAAATAATAAGCGTGTATGCTTGAAAGCATGGCATAGAGCCTATGGTATTCCAATGTCCACATTCTATAAGTGGCGAAGACTTTTCCTTGCTGGTCACAGAGTTGCCGAGCATGGTAACACGGGCACGAAAAAGCCGAGGCCCCACACTCTCTCCCAAAGGCCATACTCTATGTACATAGATGAGAATGCGCAGACGATGCCCCACGATCAAAAATCACTCATCGGCGGGTGAGAGAGAATGTGAAGAGGCTCCCCCGTCCTAACTAAAAAGGACATTCTTCAAGAGGTGGACGCCAATGTGATGGAGATGACGCCAAGTAGCACATCTCTCATTCTTCATTCTCACGCGGGTGGAAGCAAAATCACGCAGAGGTTGCAATAATAGCAAAGAGGACAAATTTTCTCCAAGTGCAATACAGTATTGTAATAAAAGAGAAAATGGCTAAAAACAGAGATCCACCGGAGAGAAGAGAATTGCAGATGGAAAGGAAGGAACACATGATGTTCTCGTGATCTCTTGTAGGAGCTTGTATCGGTCATGGAGAGCTTTGTCCCATCGATCACCGGACCAAGCGCCGCTATCATACATGATAAGATGACCAAACAAGACTATGATTCCAAGACTGAGAAATTAGCCAAACAGTGATGGAGAGGTGAACGCTGAAAGTTAGCGTGGATCGGTGCACCGATGCATGGCCATGGCACGTGCATTAGGACATTTCACCGACCTTTGGAAGGATGATTCAAATTTTCATGTTGGTTCCTTGAATCATGCTATCAAAACACCGGAGGACACTTCAAGACAATTGGGGTCATTCGCCCGAGGGCATGGGGAACCGCGACTCCTAAACAAAGTCGTGGTTGAGGACAAAAAAACAATTGCACCGGGTAGACTTTGTAGCACGCCCTAAGCAACCAAATAAGCAATTTAAGAGGTTACCTAGGCGGCTCTACTTGCATCTAGACAATCACAGGCGTAATAAGAAATCGATATCTCTTCTTTATCTATCCTATCTTGTGTGGTTGGGTGTTTTTTGATCAAATACAGTTGGCTTCATGATGGTAGGCCACACTCATGATGACATTGATGCTTCTTCGGTAACTATTCAACGCTAATGCACGTGTCCATGCTCTAACTATTCCGTAATAATGCAACTCTTCCGAGAATGTAGCACACTAAGGCACCCACACCATACCTTGTTACCGAGGTTCCCCGACATTGGAAGGGGTTCGTGAAAGGTTACATTCCCGATAAGAAGGACCGCTTGGTTGGTCACTTGGAGCCCCGACATTCAAGTTCTCGCATGAATGATGGGTGGCCATTAATGTATTACAAGATGAGACCCGGTCATAGAGAATGGTTGCCGTAAAAGGGTATTCTGGATGTGGAAAGCGGATGACAATGGTTTGCCAAAGATACCGATTGGCTCGCCCAAGACTGCTGCCATATGCATGCCTCAAGGACATAGGAGCATTGAGGTCATCCATTGGCGGCACATGATGCAACGGGCTAACATCTCCTGTGGCTGGTGTGAACTCGTGGTCTAATACCTACATGAACGAGGTCATAGACTCATCGGTGCGGGCGGATGCGGTGCTAGGTGAAGTACCCCCCTCGCAATCCAGAAATTCGTAACTTCGGCCTCAAACAAGGCAAGTTGTGCTTCAAGAGCTCGAATCTATTCAGGTCGATCCATATGACGCCTCGTCAGCCTATGTTGGACCCTTTTCCGCTAAGGATAAAACCCAAGAATGCAAGGGAGATATTTGACCCATACCAAGATGTACGTGAAAGGTATGTTTCTTCTTGTAAGACCAGCAGATGCATGTCCTACATGGGTAGCGATATGAAGAGGATCCAATACAAGATCCCAATCCGCCTCATTATAACGAGGTTTTTGTTTCTTGGTGGGAGCCCGTGGGCTAGGAAAGGCACCGCGACGCCAACAATGATTGGATCACCGGTATAAAAGTGGAGGCCAATCCTAATGACGAACCCACGTTATCGCCTCTCAAAACGATAAACTATGCTTGGTTTGTGGAACCAAGCCATTATTGGTTGTGATAATCGACGATTGTAGGAATCCAGCCACGTGAATTGCTTGCTAAAGAGGCATCCGAGGAAGGAGATGAAACTTGAGTCTTACAGTACATTAAAGCATTTCACAATAGACTATTTATTATCCATAACATCACTACAATAGACTATTTATTATTCATTACGCCTTGCATTTTTCATCTTAACACAAGAGCTCTTTTACACTATAACATGGTGAATGTGTGATTCATTCATCTTCGTGATCTCGTAGTAGTGATCCCCGATATCTCATAGCTCATGTGCTCGAAGCCAAATCGATGGATCATCACACGAATTGACGCAGGGCAACGAATCTCGCCCAAAGCTTTTCTTCGCAGTAGGGATCAAGAAGAAGATGCCCTGCCTAGGCAACCAACAAGATCGAAAGTGGCTCATTGAGCACTTGATCGCCCCGATGTGGTGAACTGATGAAGGCAAAAAATCCATGGAGATGAATGAACTTTAGCCCCGGCGAGAAGTTTTTATACCGAGGTAAAATTATTGGGGTAGACTTTACCCCAATTATTGGGCGGTATAAGACCTGTTGTATACATACAAGTATAATACATCTTCGTATGGATATGTTTTGTGGATTCATGATGGTAGAAGTTTTTGTGCTTTAGTAATCTGGTGTGATTGAAAAGCTTGCGCATATATAGTGGAAGTCAAGAGCACAACCCTACACTACTATCGTATGATACATCAAACAATATTCATTGTGCTATTACATCCTTACATAGTTTATAGGTGCTCATACCATTATTATATCATAAACGATACATGAGTCATCATCGATAACATTGATTCACTCATCATCAACACCAAAGCACGGATGCTATTCAAATTTAGATCTCTTGATCGTGAAGCCAAGAAATGTGGACCACAACACGAAAGTGAGCTTTTGCAAGCACTAGCAGGACCATCAGCTTTAGATTGGAGCCATGGATCAAGATTAACACCATTTCTAGCGATTCATTCAGATCGTTGTAGCTCGTAGCACTTGAAAGATCTGGATGTGTTCGGACGAGGCATCGAGGAAGCCATGGAAGATGAATGATCTCTACCCCGAAGTCGAAATGCTTTTTATAGTGAAGTAAAATTATTGATGTGAATTATTTAGGGCCATTATTGGGCTTCTACAAGTATCATGTACACGCATAAGTATAACACATAATTTGTATGTATATTTGTATGTTAATTACCCTCATGTTTGTTGGGCTCGAACTAGGTGAAAGTATTCGCTTGAGCAAATAAGGTGTGCTTTTAAATTCTCAAATTATGTATTTTATCCAATTAATGAAATCATGTTCTCAACGCCTCTTCAAAACCGATGGTCATTCATGTGGCCCTGCAAGATGTTCGCTTATGCAATAAATTTGTGAGAGGGTACTTGAAAGGAGTGAATATATTGTTGCCCCGATCTAGTAAGTCAACTCAAATGCACAACAAACCAGCTTATTGACAAAGTGTAGTTAACGCAGGTTATGGACATTTCGCACCAGATCTAGTTGATGTTAGAGTGTTTATGCTTGAAAGTTTAAGATTAGAAGCAACAAAAAGCCGAACCGAGAGGAACATATGTATTAGAGTATGTAGGTGCATGAATCACCTTGTACTTTAAATCATCGATATCTTTCTTATGTACATAATTGTTATTGTAACCTCGATTCATTTGAATGAAAATTCATATTCAATTCATCTCACAAACAAAGGAATCAAGTGTTCGTAAGAATTCAAATCTTCAAAAGAAATCAAGACAAACTCATTTTCACAAATTGCACAAAAGTTCGATGAGTTCAAAACTACGTAATGGTTTTACATTTCATCATCATCAAGAAGAACTTTGGGTAAAATTTTGTAAAATTTTCCCTCATCTAAAGGATCCAAAATTTATATACAAATATATGTTTTGACGCTTAGTTGGTGGGCATGTGAAGTCCGATTGCACAGATTCAGACCGTTAGAGAATACTATGCCTAAGGCATCTTTACCGGCAAAGATCATAGCCGACGGGTTGATCTTGCCTTTCTTGTAATACATACCTTCTATGACACTATCAACGTGAGATACCATGTTCCATTGAGTTATCCGGTCATTCTCAAATATTTTTAGATTGTACACACAATCAAGAAAGGAATACTCAATTCTCACATGTTCTACTATTCCAAACATTAAATATTGCATTTCGCACTAGAGTCAACTACACACAATTCACATGCCGCATGCAAGACAATCACAATCATCAGACAACACAATAACCACCACATGCACCACCACACTAAGCACCATAACTAAGAAAACATGAATAACAACAATAAACTAACCCGTGATTCCTCCCAGATAGTGGGCAGCATGTTCTTCTCTTACATTTCTCTCCCAATCTTCTAGTTCTAACATCCTTTGTGTTAGGAGACACTCCGTGTTCTCAATCCAAAAATTTTGAATCTTTTCTATATGTTCATCCTAAAATTGCATCGAATCTTTTAGCCCTCTTGTAAGAAACCCATTTCCCACCATTGTAATCGATTTATTCCTCTTTTTCTTTGCCTTTTGCAGGTTTCTTTGGGTGAACACCTAATACCTTTCCAAGATCTCTCACTTGTTTCGTAATCTACACGACGGGTACAGACATTGCAAGGCAGCCTATTCTTGGTCGCTAGGGCGCCATTGCCGGTAGAGAGTTTGATTAACTGCATGGAGTCCCAGAGGCTCCTTTGTAATGATGCTCTTGGCTTCCAAATCTTTTAATACTTCACCTATGAATTTTTCAATGTTTTATCCCTCAAAAACTCAAGTAAAAAATTTCTTTCTTCATGCTATCCTCAATTTTGGTCTCTTTTATGGAAAGACGTTAGCAAATTAAGGACAATACTACTAAGCATCGCTTGCACTTCTTGATGAACCGGATCCTTCTACCAATTCTCGCAAACTCCAATTTTTCTTCTTCTTCTTTTTTTCCTCGCCTTTTCTTCAACATTTCTTCTTCCTTGGTTCTTCTTCGCTTTTCTCCTGGCTCAAATGCCGTTTTGTGGACGATTACCTCATTGACATCCATATCCACAATGGATCTGAGCTTGCATAGCAGGAGGGAGCCAAAGAACAAGACGTAGGCAAAAGAACAGGAGGGGCCAAAGAATAGGAATTTGAATTTTAGTTTTTGAAATTAGAATTTCCCACAAATTGGGACTCCATTCTTAAATAACTAAGTAGCTTGAGCTTGCCATAATTATACTTTCATACCACAAAAGTGGCGGACGAATGCCATATTTTGGGGGATGGGGGATAAACCGGTTGGAACACCACAACGTGCTTTTACCCAATGACCGCTTGAGTTATTCTTTGATTCATTTGAACCTGTGTGCTTGTATGCCTTATGGCCATGGGCATGTTTCTTCTTTTGTGGAAGGCCGTATATATCATCCGGGATGTGGTTAATCTGGACACCCATTATTAGCCATAAAGAACCATGCACTTCAATTTCAAGCCCAAAACCAACTATTTTTTCCTTTTTTATCGATTCTCGCTTATTCCACCTCAAATCTCTTTTCCCTTCATCAATCTAGCATAAAAGAGGCATACAAAGCGATTGACATCCTTTTTAAAGCGAATCAAACCGGCCACGGAGTAGCAAGAGCGATCCGATCAAAATTTCTCGCCTCACGCACAGCTTCTACGCTCGGGTTTTTGTCCCGATTAACCACTTGGCTGATATCGGATGTCTGGATTAACCACCCTGGCTGATACTGGATGTCCGGATTAAGCACTCTGTTTTGTCCGGAAAAACCACTTCCCAGATGATATATACGGAGTTCCATCCTTTGTCCCATTCCCTCTTGCTTGCTTGGTTTCTTCCATGATAATATGTCGGCATGTCCATTCAAACTCAACATGCTCGGATGAGCCTATGAACCACCCATGTACACATCTGTTTGATATAATGGAATATCCACAAGGAAGATAATTCTATTAATTGCAAAATTGATAGCTACTCTATGATTTCTTGTTAGCAATGAAGGCTCGTATTACTGAGACAAAGGAATTACTACTTGAGTTGTTCTTTGATTCATTTGAATTTGTCTGCTTGCATGCCTTATGGCCACGAGCATGTTTCTTCTTGTGATTCTACACATCCCTTCTAGATTGTTTTTTCTTTCTTTTTCTTTGATTTGGCTCATTACAGTCCTTGGCAATATGCTCAAATTTATTGAATTGTATCATTTTATAATTTCCTCTATTTTTTCCACTAATTCCTGCCCATACTATGTCCCACCAACACGTTTCCCTCTTGCTTGGTTGGTTTCTTCCATGACGATTCTTGGCATACCCATTCAAGCTCAACATGCTCGGATGAACCTATGAGGTACTTCACACTATTATAAGATGTTTGCCACCCTAATAGCAAGGCTCCTATAATAAGATTATTGTCGAGACCTTTCTTTATATCTTGCAGTGAAGTGTTGCTGGCTTAACTTTTGGACATGTACTCTTTAACTGATGAGCAATCTTTTAGTTTGGTTGTGAATATGACAGAGTACAAGTTTGCTTATTGGGAGAAGTGGTTCTTCCTGTAGAGGTTGGACAATTGCTTCCTAGTTACTTTGGAGCTTTCAGCTGCTTCTAACTATGCAATGTCTATCATATAGATATCATATCATGCAATTCAAGCTTCCTAGTCTTTCTGCTTCCACTTAAGTAGAGCTTGATTATCAGATTCACTAATTCTTTGATAAGCTTTCCTTTCATTTGATTCATGGAAGTAGCTCTTTTTAGCATGATAGTACGACACTCTGTTGAGCACCGCATCCATTTTATAACTGATTTTCAGTCTGAATAGAACCAGACCATTTTATTGCTCTTCTATTTTCTGTATTCCTTCATGGTACCAGAGCAGTTCATTCACTATGGCTGCGGTGGCTTTATCAGAGAAGCATAAACAGAAGGGAATGGAAAGAATTGAATATGCAAATGCATTTTTAATTGGTTCATAAAAGTTCAAGGAAAGATGTCGGAGAAAGGTCTTTGGCACATGGTTTTTGGACATGACCACAGCCTGAAAATATTTAGATGCAAGGCATATGCTCACCTCATAAACAGGTAAGTTGTCAGCCATGTCAATTCCATGGATGTTTGTTGGTTAGGGTATGGTCACACAAAGATATCAACATTAACTCCTTCATGTTGACATGAGCATCTAAATTTGAACAGGGTCGCATGAAGATGTCCAACAGCACCAGAGCTCCTGCACTGTTCTTCTTTCTGCCGAGAACTCTGCGTTTCCAAGTGTCCTTAGATTTACCACGTGTTGAAATCCAAAGGATTCATGTTGACATGAATCCGCCCAACGGCGGTAGAAAATCGGTGAAAAGATAGACGCCAACGTGAATTCCTTCATATCAGAAAACTGCATGTGACCCTTATTTTGGGTTTTTTGACATCCACCGATCAATGTCAACGTCTTCGTGTGACCCCGCCCTTATAGAGATAAAATTAAGGGATATAAACTATATGTCCCCGCTTCAAGGAAGATGATTTTTTGCAGAAGTGTGGCATTTGATGAGTATAACTTTAGCATTCGCAAGAATGAGAAGATCTCTAGTTCTAATCCTGTACAAATCATATATGAAGTTGGGATGGTACCAGATTACCAACCAGGATGCAGTCACGGATTCTTTTGCTTGGTACACCATTTCCTAGATTATGGAGAGATCTCATGGTTGTAGAGAACCCTGACTTCATTAGAGGAAATTTGAGATCTCATTTCATCCCCATAAGAATCCTCCAATGGAATGGCTTACCCTCTATTAACTGCAATTAATGCAGCACCAACAACTTCATTGCTGTTGTTTTCCCCCCATAACTTTTGATCCACTTGTCAAAATGTTGCGGCGTTTGTTGCATTAGATGCAGAATGAAAAGATCTTTCCAATGATATATGGTTATGATGTATTTCAATATGGTCATATCGTTAACCTTAAAAAAAATATGATTTTTTTTGCTTATTTCTTATATATTTATATATCGTAAAAGATGTATGAATGGGTTATCACTAGATAGGTCTTGTGAAGATCGAACACATTGCTACAAAAAGTTTTTGAATCGGAGTTCGATCAAAAAGTTATAATGAAAATGATACTATTGAGAAGTTAGTTGCAAATGACATTAATTACAGTACATACATAACATGGAATGAGATATACCTGAGCTCTTCTCTATTGGATGGTTTAAAAAGTCGACATGGCATTTTAAGCATCCCTTAATGGGACAAAATGTGATCTCATTTTTCCTCTAATGTCCCCGGATATCGGTGGTTCCATAAGATGACTATGACCCCACAGGACTCCTAAGGGACAACACGTCAGAAGTTTCACAGTTGCAAAAAGTACTCACAAAGAAATAATAGAGCAAAGAGGTGTTGTTCCTTAGGAGTCACATTAGGTTGTTATGAAATCACTGACGTCCAGGTAAAGTCAAGTTCTCTACAATCATGATCTCCCCATGATCTAGAAAATGTTGGATCAAGCAAAAGAACTGCGTGACTACATCCTAGAACCGTGGTAATCTGCTACCATCCCAACTTCAGATATGATTTGTGAAGGATCAGAATTAGAGATCTTCTCATTCTTGACAATGCTAAAGTTATGCTCATCAAATGCCATACTTCTGCAAAAAAATCATCTTCCTTAAAGAGGGGACATACAATTTATATCCCTTAATTTTATCCCTATAACCAACAAACATCCATGGAATTGACATGGCTAATAACTTACCTCGCTTTTGCTTAGCTGCTTATGAGGTGAGAGCATGCCTTGCATCTAAATACTTTCAGGTCATGGTCATGTCCTGAAACCATGTGCTAAGGACGTTTCTTTGACAGCTTTCCTTGAACTTTTATGAACCAATAAAACGCATTTGCATACGTTAATTTTTCAATTCTTTCCATTCCCTCATGTTTCTGTGTCTTTGATCAAGCCGCCGCGCTATGGAGGATGAATTGCTCGTACTATGAAGGAATACAAAAAAGAAAGAGCAATGAAATGGTCTAATTCTATTCGTAATGAAAATCGCTTTAAAAAAGGGTGTGATGCTCAATATAGAGTGTCGTACCATCATGCTAAAATTAGATACTTCGTGATACATGGACTTGGAAATATTTAACCGTCATATATCCGCATATTTTTCAATAATATCTACTAACCTTGACATCCGAGGAAAGTCGCTCTCTACAATCACGATCTCCCCATGATCTAGGAAATGGTGTATCAAGCAAAAGAACTGTGATTGCATTCTAGAACCGCAGTAATCTGGCACCGTACCATGCCTCAACTAGAATCATGACTTCAAAGAGCTTGTCATGATGAAAGATCAATATCTTGAGCTTCCCATGATTCAGGAAATGGTCTGCCAAGCAAAGGATAACCGTGACTAACTCCTGCAACTATGGTTATCTGGCACTATCCCATGTCGCAACAAGAGTCATGATGTCAAAGAGCATGTCGCGACATGAGCATTGATATCACATTCCACAATTGATTTAGTCAAGCGCACTGGCAAGTAGGTGAGAGGATATGGAATTCACAATTATATAGTAGAAAAGAGAAGAAATGAGAATTTTATAAGTAGTTATTCAACTCTATTAATAATGTTGAGACCTATATCATTGAAAGGAATTTTTTTTTTTTTTTTTTTGAAGGACGACAATCTATTATCAAGGAATATCAAGATACATACAAGGGACCAGCGACATGGGACTCAAAACCTAGAGGGACGAGATGGTCCACTAAGCAAAACCACCCAAACACAAAGATATAATCATACTCTTTGTGCCACCTTGAGGCGTTTAATGGCCTCATCACAATCAACATGTTCTACAATATCGGGATGATCATCAACAGACATCAAGTTATCATGCCATCAAATAGAACGAGGCGAATAACCTCGAGATGACATAAACGACTTCTTCCTCGCCGCCTTCTTCCAATTGACCTCAAGCCATGACTCTTTAGCGCATCAAGATTAGGACCATCAGCCATAACAACCTCAAACATGAGAAGCGTAGCAATAACGAGAGAGTGGTAGGAACTATAGTCGCGCTTTGACGCTAAGGGGACGACACCATTGGAATCGGTCGCGTGAGCATCTTCCATAGCCGAGGAATGCAAGACAACCGCAAAAGGTTGATCATGAATAGATGAAGAAATAATAGTAGGATCTTGAACCCGAGAATAATGTTGAACGTGATGCCCAGAGATGCACGAGTACCTCAACGAAAGCTAGCAAAAGCCTCCTTATCGAAAACAAACGGGCTAATTTCGACCATTCAAGCTTAAGATCCAACTTCTATACCAAGGCCCGCTCTTCACAACTACACAATGCCGCAAAGGCGAGTCCACGCATAGAAACACAAATCCTTGGACCATTCATGATGGAGTGTGAGATATGAACCCCAAGTCCCATTGCAATTGCAACTAGAAACCGATGGGCCATTAGATCGAGGAAGATTAGGTAACGAGAACCAGTAAGAAGGCATCTTTAATGCAATCGAACCAGATCCGGTGTAAAGCCGAGAGAGTAATACCGGGTACATTATATATTCCCCACCAAGTGGATCAACTCCCTCTTGATACCAAAGAGTCCACCGCATCACTACTTTCAAACATAATGAGAACAAAGTTTTTGCCAACAACTTGATGGATCGAAAGGAGAAAGCCGGGCGCCGCGTGAGACAACCAAACACGGAACCGTGAAAAATCTAAATAGCCACCAAGAAAAATACCCAAGAACCGCACAACTAGATAAGTTCTCAAAGACACTTAATATGAGCTTGATGGTCCACCTCAACCACGAATACTAGAAGCTTGAACCACATTCTACAATCGACCGGGTAAAATATGTCATCCGAGGCAATTGTTGTTGCAGTTGAATCATCGGGCTTTAATGTGTCCAAGATTGCCGACAACTCATCCTTACTTCCTTCGTGACAATACCGGTAAAGCAAAGCCGCTACCCTTGCCTTTCTAGATGCACTAGATATATCCTTACAAAGCCAATCGCTAAATCTTTGATATGAAACTTTTGTAATCGAATCGATGACTTCCAAGCACTATTATTTGCCCGAGGTCGAGGGACTACATTAGGACTGAATCTGTACACGGTGGATGCAAGTTCCCATTAACTGCCCCCTTACTCGCAGCCTTTGCAAGGAGAAAAAATCCTTTCTTCAAGAACCAATTGAGTAGCCAAAGATCGGGGCAAAGAACTTTCAACTGAATTATTTACCTTTTGTGCAAAGAACAAAGGATCACGATCACCAAATTGGTGATAAACTCACGCCGTTTTGTCGCCCTTGGATGTTTGAACCATATCTGTTCTTCCCCATCCCTACTATAAGTGGCGAAATCAAACAGACCCAAATCCGGCCCCTAACCTGATAGAAACCCCTAACAAAATTGATGTTATGGAGAGCTTCTGAACAAGCTTTCCAATGAACTAAAGATCATCGAAAACGGAGTTCGATGCTCAAGTTACAAGAAAAACGCCTGCCCTAAAAGCCATCGTCCACGAAAGCCCTCTTCTTGCTCTAAAAAATGTGGCTTTTCTTCTCATTGAAAGGAAAATTTTATCCTTCACTTTAAATATATTACAAGAAAGGGCATTCTTTTTGTATTAATCGGTATTTACCTTTGAATTAAAAGGCCTTTGTTTCTGCTCATATGGTCCCAAGAGCAACTTCTACCGTTCCCTTGCTTTTTGCTTCCATGTCTCACTTCAACATTGTTGAGAGTTCCTCTCTCTCTAAGGGTGCTTGTCAGCTGCATTTGCCTATGAAGAAGTCTTGGGAGGATTGCGCCGCGATTCGCACGAAAGTGTGTATAGAGTTATTGAGGATATGTGTACACTCTTCAAAACTAACCAACATGTGGGCCTATTAGGGCACGATATGCCAGTGTTGGTTATACCTAACCAATCACACATATGATGTTGCAAAATGGCTTCAAAGGGGTACTAGCATCATATCTCCAAGAGGTACTATACGCAGAACTCGGGGCCATCCATCACTACAACCATAAAATATAATGAATGTACGTGTTATCAACAAGTTTGATTATTGCTAAGTTTTTTCCTTGAAAATCCTTTGGGGCACGGTTTTCTAATCCTAGATGGTGATAGAATTGTTGTGTTCTTTGTTTGAGTTCCATAGGCCTTTGGTCTCCGTGGATCTATAAAATTCAATTCAATTATAATCGCTTTTGGTTCCATTGCCTCCTTTTTCACATGATCTCGAACAAAAGCAGCTCCCATAGAAAGCCAATTTGTACAAAAACTAGGTATGAAGGATTGCAATTACATCTACAAACTAGATGGCGAATTATTATAAAGCTGAATTTATAGCACATTCATAACACGATTAGCAAGAATTGAGAAATCGGTGCTTTAAAGGCCATCATCGTCAGATCAAGCCTTGCTCTCAAGTATAATGTAGATTCTCAAATGGGGTTCACATGAAAACAACAAAAACCTTAGTTAGGCATCTCATCCATCTCAACAGATTTTCTACAATAGTGGATAGTCGGTAGCCACGCACATGCGAACTACCCACAAAGAAAAATAAAAGGAATGTCCAATTATACAACTTGGACCACATAAAATACAATGCTAATAGATGCTTGGTTTGTGTACCAAGGAAAGCTTATTACCCAATTAAAACCCCATCCTTTGGGTTTTCGAAAAAACCTAGTGATAAGCCTTCAAAGAAGGGCTTGGACAAATGTAAGGGGCCGATTGCTCCAAAACCCACGAATGGAGAAGCCGCTGCCGCGTCACTTGCCAACCCGCATCTGCACATCATCAACACTAGAATAAATGTGAAAAAATAAGCCTCCCAAAGTGGAGGGGCTGATCACGCGTCCCACGCTACAAAAACAAAACCTCTTCAAATAGAGGGCTTGTGACGTCCCCTACTCCTTAACGATGCATACATCGTATCCGGGGGAGGAGCATTCCCTCCGGCAGCTACAATCGACATATTATATCCACCGACTCCACTCCTAGTGGAATGAGCCCAAGGGAAGAATGGATGTGTCATTCACCCGCCTTCCATCGGGTCGACCTATCTAGTTTTTATAAAACAAACATGAGCACAAACTAACAAGATATATATAAATAAAACCACCTCAAGGGTGAACATATCATAACATCACGTAGATAACAACATCAACATAACAATAACAGTAAAGGGGAATCCTACCCAAGGCTCGAACTCGAAAGGGGGTGGATGGACGGGCTTGGGCCTCCGTAAGTCAATGCATGACTAATTCATGGCAATGGATTTGGCGGGTATAGAACATGGCCGAGGGTAGTCCACTCCATCCGCCCCCCACACGAGTAGGTCAGACAAGTGCCCGGGACCCCTCGCCGTAGCCTACCCGTGAATAGCCGAGGGGCTACTACTCCGGGTTGCATCTCCCCCGATCCAATGAGGCAGAGGAGAGTTGCCTCCTCCGTAGGCATACATGCTCATCACAGCGGCTAGAGGGGCCACCGCCTTATTCGACTAAACTCAATGGAAGGCGACGCATCACCCCACGAGTGTCGAGCTCATGCCTTGCCCACACGCAGCAAGCCCATTAAGCCTAGCCCACGTAGACCCCCCCGATAGGCCTTTACTACCGCAGGGGTCAACCGCGATGAGACAAGTTCCTCCTTATCAACCGCCTAGCCCCTTCACCAAGAACCGTGCCCCTCTGCACTCCCGCATTAATTGGGTACTAATGATACTATGCTAGGATCATCTTCTACAAGGCTACTTTAGGGTCTCTACCCCCTTCCCAATACATTGAGGTCACAGTAATGAAATACCATCATCATCACAAAACTTGAAATGAAGAATATCATCTAATCTATCTACCTAAACACGTAGTTAGGTTCCTTAGTTAGGGCTTATGATCTCGATCTATAAGGCCTCTATGGCTAAATGAATATGCTAAACTACCTCATTGCCTAGCCTAAAGACGGCTTTGCACAACAATGATCTATACCTCTCCTCCGCCTCTTCCGCCCTCGAACGCATCCATGTCCCCCATCTTGTTGAAGATGGTCGCCACTCCACCTAACCACAGCAGTAAAGGCGGCTTTACGCATTCGAAAGCAATGCGAATGTGGTCTTCACTTGGTAGAAAATGGCGCAAGAGAACCCTAAATGCGAAATGAGAAAGGAGCTTTTATGGAAACCCTAAAATGCAAAGAGAGAAAAGGGTTTAGGGTTTAAGGGGAAAGCCTTTTATAGAAACCCTTAGGGTTAGGTTAGACATTGGCCAAATGGGATTTAGCTATTTGGCAATGGGGTCCATGGGGTTATAATTGTGTATGTTTATTTAACATGCACAACATTCAATGTTGCCCCTAGGTGCAACCCTTGCCCCCCTAGGTGCAACCCTATATCGCCAAGCAAGTACATGTCATCCGGTGGACATGTATGGGTGACGGGCAATATAATATAATGTGTTCGGCATATATTATGCTGGAACGTCACATTCTCCCCATCTTGACTTGATGTTGTCCTCAGCATCACGCGTCTCCCCACCTTGGAAACATGTATATCCTGCAATCACATTTGATATATATACAATTTTACAATATAATTACCTCCAAGTTAACATTTTAATTTATCATAACACATCCTTTGTTTAATATCATACTATGGTAAGGGAGTCTTTCACCCTCTTACTTTATCATCTATTATTCACAAAATTTTATAGCTTACACCATTATTATTATTAACATAGTTCCAAAATTTCCTACTTAAGGTTCCACATCGTTTCCTTACAACACATCGTGATAAAATTATGTGTTGCAAGTCTTCGATGTGACCTTCCTCCCCGCTAGACTCTCCTATTGGCCCCAGGGTTCAACACTACGCCAAAGATACATTTAATTATTATAAGGGTTGGTTGTTAGGGAACCACCCATTAATTACAATTATATGGATGCAAGGTATCTCCGCATAGGAAGATTATGTTTCTTCCATCGTGGTCGCGGAGACAACGCCCTATCATGCCTATATGCCAACTCATGCCTACACCTTTGGTTGCCTTTTGGCGTGGAGGATAATGTCCTTCCCCCAGATTTGGGCGTGAAGGATAGGGTCCTCCCCGTAGTAGGCATCAATTGACCAAAGGTAGACTTTTAATCTCGATCGCATGCATGGCTGACTTTTATCTACCTTCCAACTTCAAGCAAAACCGCGGTCATGCCTACAATGACATTACAATTCCCCCAGAGATCACCGTAGACTCATCATCGGTAACCTTCCATACTCCCTATTGGATTAATCTTAGCTACACATGAAATTAATCTAAACACAAATCGACATGCCCGAAATATTTCTGACAATGTCACCTTTGCATTGCTCCATGAGTTGTGGGTACCGCTTCTCAAGATCTATTTGTAGTGCCCACGTTAGTGTCTTCCACTAGTAAGTGTCCCTTTCATCTTCCTAGTATTGAGGATTGAGATCTTCTTGTCTTCTTATAGGATCCGACAAGAAGAACCTCCGAACAATCTCAAGGTGATCGCCCATCATTTCATTTGGTGTCTCCAATACTTCCTCCGGATTAGTAGTGTGTTTCTTTAGGAGACTTACTTGGAAAACACTATGGATCTTCAAGTGTCTTTGGCAGTCCAACTTATAGGATTGGTTACATATTCTTTTGGTTATCCCAATGGTCCAACGCACCTTGAAGCAAGCTTCTGCAATTGTCGCAGAAGCTTCAAAGAATTGCCGATGTTGTAATCGCCCGATCGCAGAGCTTTGAGCCTAATCACGATGTAGAGCTTCAAAACATGCCCGAAGCCAACCGCCGATGCAGTGGCTTGTCGGTATGTTCTTCACCAAATTTCTTGTCGCTAGAGGATATCTTCGCATTTCCTCCACCAACCGCTGCATGTCGGCTAGCATCCATTAACATCTTAAATAAACATTACAGCCTTGGACCCCCATGACCGGCACCGACTTCCCTTAATGCATGCAATTATATTAATTACCTTACTGTAATATTTTTATATTAGCATTATAGTAGTATTGGATATATTGCTTCCAATAGTATTATATTTAACTAACTATTATATGATAACTTTTAATGACCTTTAAGATATGTCATTATATACAATTATCGAGGCAATACTTATTTTGAAAAGTATTTTAATTATTTATCATATGACTAGGTTTATACCATCGGATCCAAGTGTTGAGCGTGTGACTCTCGCCGCTACTTGGTTGGTGATGTATGAACCTTACATGTATATATACTTTACATTTGCTATACTTATGGAAAGATAGACAAATTCTTATTATATTTGATAGGATCCTATGAGGGTTACTTATGCCTTTTGGAAGGAATTACATCCTTAAGGTTTAACTAAGATTTTATGTAATTATTATCTTACTTTTGTCTCGATACTAAGATATCTACACGAGACAAAACTATCTATCTATGATTATTATGAACATATCATTTATCAACAAGACATTAAAGCTTATGATACATGCCTTCACGAGTGCTATCAATGCCCTCGCATAATAGTATACTTAAGATAACATAATTTATGTAGTTATAGGGGGTTCACAACCCCCTAATAATTTAATTAAGAGCTAGGCTACTAGCTCATTCCTAGATGAATGCAAACAATAGATCATGGCGAAGAAATTTATGCAAAGCCTCTCCCCACCTTAGTTGTCGCACCCGCTAAGGCTAGAATACATCTCCCATTGAGCGGTGTCGACTAATTTGGAGACTGACTTGGCGTTGCATTGCTTCCATTGATTCGCCCCCCACTTTGGTTGCGCATTGGCTATCGCACCGACCGCCTTGCATGATGAAGGACACATAGACATTAAGCATCTATCCATCTTACGCCCATATGCTTTGGCTACTTGTCAAGGAACTCTACTCTAAGGGTCTACTAATTGATGATGGCTTTCAACCCCTAAGATATAGGTTGGTTCGGGTCCTGAGATTGAGCCCCCATTCTCTTCATAAGAAAATGGTCCTACACCTCAATGTATTGATGTTAATTGATGTCATAACATCTTAGCTATTCTATTTACCTTAAGAGGTTATATGTTTTTATCTAACACATTAATTTGCTAGCCTTAGCTAACATATTTAACCATCTATGATGGATGCAACCATCATGTTTAACATATCTATCCCTAGCTATGAGTTATTGAATTATTTAGAACAATTATAAATTGCAAGGTTTTATCATCATGACAATTCCTTTTGCCCCAAAAGATTATGTGATTAATGCACTTTTTATTTTTAGATATACCTTTTATTTATTATTCAATTTATATTCTAAATATCCCCTTTTCTTAGTTATTTACTCTCTTGAATATTCCTATCAATTGAATTGATGTCATCATAACAAGTTGGCTTAACTTGTTAGATTACTTCTTTTCATTAGATTGATTATTCCTTGAGGTACTAGCTTTATACATGGTCAACAATTATCTTAGTAATGATTCCTTCGATTTTTTAATCCCGTCAATGATTACTTTGTTTGGGTCCCATAGGCCAATTGGTGTGGACGCTTAAAAACTATTCTATTCTAGTCTTTCATTCTATTCTATTCTATTCTATTCTATTCTATTCTATTCTATTCTATTCTATTCTATTCTATTCTATTCTTATTCTATTCTATTCTATTCTATTCTATTCTATTCTTCTTGCGAGGTGATCTTTCTCACCAAGTGGTTTCAATATGTTGGATGTCAAACAATCATGTATAATTTTAGTTACTCCTATGCATTTCCTTCCCAATCGCTGACGCTTAGTTCAACTTAGGCCAATCCCTTCATGAGAAAATCTGAAATGCCTTTCCACTCCCATTATGGATGTCATCATCCATAATCCTATCATACTATATGATCATCCATATGATGATCGTAGCTCCTCAATCTTGCTAGCGGCTCATCCACTCATTGTTCTTGATTGCTTGTGACTCGAGCTCCTCCTCGATATAGAGGTCAACTTTTCATTAGAGGCTTCCCATTCTTTGGTGGTTTGATGGCATGAGTTGACCACTTGAAATCTTCTATGTTACTTTTCAAAAGCATGAAGGTGGTTCCATTGGAAAAATCCTCCATTGAATTCTTCATCTTGGCGGCTAAAGGATGCCTCTAGATCCGATATTGTTGTGCCAACTCCATCCTTCGAAAATAACATGTTGATGTATGACAAGTATTGAGGATGTTGCTCGCCCATGCCTTCCAATTGTCCCAAGATCTATTTTCTTTGATCTGTTATAGAGAGAGAGAGAGAGAGAGAGAGAGAACAAGGGGAAATACGCATGCAAGTCATATAGCTCACACTATTATGATTACAAATACTATTAAAGCTATTAGGCTTGATGGTGTCTCCCTCGGGTGCACACGTATCCATGGCATTGTTGTCGATGTTCCTCCTAATGCTTAGTGTTGAAAGATCTATATCCTCTTATTTGTACGTCACTGTGCTCATTGATAGACTCCATATGTTTGAGCTCTCCAATGTCTCACAAAAGTGGGTAACTTGCTTCTCGCGCTTCACATGCTAACTAAGGATGTGACGGTCATTGATGCTTCGGCATTCAGGTCTCGGCTTCTTAATCTTGTTCTTGGGCAATAATTGCTTCCCTTCACAATGTCTAAAGATCTTTGAGGCCTCTTGAAGTTGTGCGCAATTCCTTTGGCTAGACTCGTAATTAAGGAGTTGTTCTCTTCATCGGGCCTTTTTCAATTGTCGATCCTTGGGTTTGCAAAGTTGCATGTGAGTTGTCGTAGCTTGGTGAGGTTTCTAGCTGATTCTTCGATTCTTTGGCTCGGTTCTCCATTGAGCTTCTCATCTTACCCGCTTGATGGCTTAGATGTTATCACGTTATCACATTCTAGTGCTATGTTTTGCGCCTTCTAGTCTTGTGGTGCCTTCTAGTTGCAATTGATCACGCCCACGCTTTGAACCTCATGTTGCATCTAAGGAGCTCGGAAGTACTAGCATTCCTTCATCTTCTCGATTTATGGCCATTGTCCCTCAATACATGTGCATCTTCCTAGCGGCGAGTAAAGCCTCATGACTCTTCTCCTGATTGGATTGGTTTTGTCGGGGATGATGTACTCTTATATCTACGAAGCTTGACCCTTAAGTTGAAGTACTTTCTCGCGCCTAGACCTCTTTCATGTCCTTGAATAGCCGTGCTATTGTCTTGAACTCTCTTTTCCGAAGGTGCTTTGGTTGATGTCCTTGTCATTAAGGTGTCGAATGCTTCTATCTTGGCTGCTGAGGTCCCTCGTGTCGAGATAAGTTGGGCTTCTTGTGTTCTAATTGTTGGTAGGAGTACTTGATGAAGCCATCACCTAGTTGTTGAATGAGCATAGGGCATAACCCATCGTTGTGAAGCCTTTCTTAAGTGTATCTCCATTTGGCATGCGTGTTACAAACATCACCATATAAGGTGTGATTATGGTCATCAAGAGGTTGCCTCCTTTAGTTGGCTCGTTGATGTCGGGTCATCCCAGAAGAATTCCTCGACGCCTATTGGCTTGAGGTCGTGGTCGCAGTTTTTGAAGATGTGTCTTCGCTCCTCCTTCTATTGTTGAGGACACTCATGTTATTTGTGTTGCGGCTTCGCTACAAGAGGTAGAGTTGCATCCCAAACGTGCAAAACCTAGATGGTGTAGCACTAGAGATCTTGACATGACTGGCTTTATCTCTCATCTTGACATTGTGCCGGGACGAGCGATCTTCTACTTGAGGCCGCCGGCAAGTGTCCGAGTTGAAGCTTGATTTGGGCTCGGTCGCCTCTCTCTAATTGTTCTTCCATTCAACACTTGCTCTTGGCTATACCTGTGGTTCTTTTGCTTCATCCTTTGGCACTCATGGAGTTTCTTGATGCAAACACTAAACCCTAAAACATGATCCTAAACTCATGTTTTGTACTATGTTGAGCACCGATAGTTATGGATAGACATATATATAATTATACCGGATTTTAATTCATCCACTTTTCTAATTTATAGAAGAGCATATGCTTAATTGTGTATACTTCTTTAGGATTTTCCTTCCTCCAATCACGCTTTGATTCTTCGGTTTTGCTTTGCATCTTCCTCGCTCGCTTGACTCGGGGTTCCTTAAGGTGTTGTGGATCGTAGTTGACCGTGTGTGATTTGAGTTCGTTATTCCGTTGTTCGATGTGAACCCTTGAGTTGAAAAATGCTCCTCCTTAATGTGTTTACCCGTCATGTGGGTGTCGTTTGAGATGTGTAGTGCCATTGATCGCTTGAGTACGATCACTTGGTTGTTTACAATGGGCATTGTTGCATGTCTTTGAAGCTTCGTTGTGAGATGCTTCCCCTATGCCCGAATTGTTGTCATCTCCATTGCACATGCCATCACTCCTTTGAGTTGCGTTTGAGTGGTCTGTGGTTGTTGGCTAGGTCGGCTCCTTCGTCCTTTGCCATGCTCTGCCTCCCCCGCCTCCTCTCTGGTTCTGATTGCAGCCCTATGTCTTTCGGCTTATTCGTCCACCGGTACTGCTATCATCTCCCTGTAGTCGCCGAACATGAACTTAAGAGATGTTACGTTGATACTGCCTCTATCCTGTTCGACTGATGCTGCTGCCGAGGTGCCAGGTAGGAGCGCACTCGTTGTTTTCCATCTGATTTCCATCCGCTCGTGGATCGCTATGAACTCCTCCTCTGTGGGTAACTCCTGTTGTGCCATCATCTAGCGATGCCGGTGTGGCTTTCTATCCGGCGATGTCCGCCAATGTAATGCGTCTGGGCCTCCCTTTGTACTGATGTGGAAGTCCTGTGTCTCCCACTGATGAAGTCATCAGGTCCCGGTTGTTGACATAGGAGATGTAGGAGCTTGTCTATCCTGTAGCCCATGTCCCCTCGAGGTTCTTGATGTCGTCTTGAGGCTTTCAAACGCTTCCTTGGATGATTATCTGGATTAGTCTTGTGATGCCTAGCCCAAGTGGTGGAGTTGTCCTTGTAGTTCTCAGCCCCTCTTCAAAACTTTGAAGTTCCTCCTTAGCTTGTCAGCCTCTCTGTGTGTTGGGTCGGCGTCAGCGATGTCCTCCATATCCGACCAATGTCCTTCATCTTCCTCCCGCCTTTCCCTCTCGTACTCGAAGCATGGCACTCTTTTTCCACACCACGCCATGGCCATAGGCTCAATATCTAGGGTTGGACGGATGGTTCTCCTATCCGGGTTTGGGCTCTATGGGATAGGAAAATTGCTATAGTCATGCGGTGTATGAGGAGTATCTCCTCCTATTTACATCTATGGACATGTAATTGGGTGTCTATGTTGGGTATGTCCTACAGAGCTATCTTGAGGGCCATATTTGGTGCAAAGTATCCTATGCAAGGTGGGAGCTCTACTAGAGATGGTCCTATCTTAGCATGGAACTTCCAGACATAATGTCTTGGTAGAAGGGGTGGCATTGATGGTAGCCTCCACATCGACCGCTTCTAAAAGATATTGAAAATGAGTTGATGTCTGCCCGGCCACATGAGTTGTGGCGCTTGTACCATCGCCTAAATGCAAAGTGGGTTGTCATGGAGTATGAGCAAATAGGGATGATGCACGATGGGGAAGTTCTTTAGGGGCCTGAAAAATCGCTTGGAGTGAGGAGCAAGGGTGTAGGATGCAAATGACACATGTGGTCCTTTATTTATAGGCAAAACCCTAATTTTTGGAAAATTCAAGTTGGGAAATATCTATGATTCTAAGGTCTAGGTGTACAATTCACAGGCTAACTATGCTAAAGACTGCATTCTAAGGATCCTACAGCAACAAATTTCATCTACTTTGGGGAAAGTGTGGGGGTAAGAGCATATTAGGGTCTACATGTTTTGAAACTACCGGAAAATACTGGTAGTCAAAGATGATGATATATTTGAGTTCTTAACATCTTCTTGACATCACAAATTACCTTTTACAACATGCATGTACTACTACTCTTGAACATGACACAATTTTAATTAATCTTACAAAATAGGTACTTTAAAATACAATTATGTACTTTGATCCCTTTTGGTAATTTTTTGTGGGCCCTAACATGCTTTCACCCGTGGACAAATTGGGGCAATTTTGGGACCACCACATCGCATAGAATATGATCATAAGTGGCACGGGCCCGGAGGGTGGGGCCTGTTAGTCGAGGATGATGCCAAACATGCAAACTAAGGGTGAAATCCGCATATCTCGTCGAGATAGGTCGGATTGAGCCCCTTACTTGTTTATTTGGATAAGTTTTGGGCCTGTTAGGGGTTCCACCACTCACAAAGTGGCAAAGGCGCGAGGCGCTAGGAATATGATCCTAAGTGGCCTCGGGCGCCTCGGGAGGGGTGGGGATCCATTTGAGTTAGGGCCAAAAGGGTCAAAATCCTGCTAATTAAGGTGAGCTGAATCGAATGGTGTGCTTACTTTCTGCATTTGGACAAGTTTTGCATAGATCGATTGCTTCGACCACTCACACGGTCTTGGCGAGGCACTTAGGAATATAATCCTAAGTGGCCTGGTGCACTCGTGAGGGGTGGGGCCAAAACATTGAGTTTTGCTCCAATTTGTTGATTCCAAATGCAGGAAGCTTAGTAATACCCCCTAATTAAGCATGATTTACACATTAACATGATCAAAATATAAATTTGTATTTATAATAAACTAGCAATCTTCTTTTCTCACGAGAGCTCGTGGATGTTGCACCCGAGTTCTTGATAGTCGGTGAAGGTTCTTCATCTGATGATTAACGTATGTCTTCCATTCGATGAAGATTGTTGATAGGCCTAGGTTGTGCCTTACCATGCTTTGCTTCGCTTTTGTAGAGGTGTTTGCCATAGTGCTTCCTCTCTTGGCTCTACCTTTTTTCATTCTCCTCCTTTTGTTGTCGTCACGTCACTTTGGGTCTTCAATGTCTTCACAAAGTCGTGCTCCTTGCCCTTCCGTGGCTCTAGCCTTGTACTAGAAAAAGCTATTGCTTCTATTTCTAATTAAACTGTAGTTTGGAAGACGTAATTTAGGGTTTGAGATACTTCGATTATTTTAAGGTGGTATATAATACTTTTAGCCTAATTTGAGGTCATAAATTGATTCTAGACTCTTTAATAGTCCTAACGCAACAAATTTGGAGCTGATAACTCAAGTTATGAAGGTTCAAAGTTTTGACCACTCACCGCGGCGCGAGCAACTCAAATATGATCCCAAGTGGCCCGGGCGCACTCGTGAGGGGTCACCTCTTTTGGACAATTTAGGTTGGGTTTTTTTTTTTGCTAAAACTTATCACTACTCTTAGCATTAACCTATTGTCGCACTACAATTGGGAAAAAAATTTCACCTCGAGGTTCTTGTGGGAGGTTGTTCCCAAGAATGGAAGTTTTTAGTCCTAAGGAAAATGGTCGTTTCTTTACAAAGAAAAAAATAAGGAATTGCTAAATCCAAAGTGGTGAAATAGACTTGGCTAAAGTATGCCAAAAGTTGAGATGCAAGCTTCTAACGTTTAGCTAATCTTTTCAAATTTTGCTAGCTCTACTTTCTTACATTTGGCTAAACTCATATTTAAAAAGAAAAAATATTTTGCACTAATTTAAGACCTAATATTAACTGGTCATAATAGATATAGAGGTTATAAAATAATTTGGCTAAAGTGCGTCAAAATTTGAAGTAAAAGCTTCTAAGTTTTGGCTAAACTCTCCAATTTTTGGCACTTATACTTTCTTACGATTAGCTAAAGTCCTGGATGAAATGGAGGTGGGGCATGAAATAGACTTGGCTAATATTTTTTTTTTTTGCCCAAAAGGGCCATAGTTTTAGCCGTTTTTTTCCCAACTAGTCTAAAATTTCGCCATTTAGCTAAGATTAGCCACTAATTTTTTCCCTGGTGCTCGATCTTGGTCTACTAAGATCATGCTCTGATACCACTGTGACGTCCCCTACTCCTTATACGATGCACACATCATATCTGAAGGAGGAGCATTCCCCCTGGTAGCTACACTGATAGGGGCCATCCACCTGACTCCACTCCCAGTGGAATGAGCCAGCAAGGGAAGAATGGATGTGTCACTCACCCGTCTTCCATCGGTCGACCTATCTCTTGAGCTAGCACGAATAAACAAACATGAGCACAAACTAACAGTATATATAAATACAACCACCTCGAAGGGTGAACATATCATAACATCACAGAGATAACAACATCAACATAACAATAACAGAAAGGGGGAATCCTACCCAAGGCTCAGACTCAAAGGGGTGTGACTGACGGCTTGGGCCTCCCGTGTCAATGCATTTCGGAATTCATGGCAGATTTGGTTGGCATAGAACATGGCTGAGGGTAGTCCACTCCATCCGCCTCCCGCACACACTTTGCGCAGTAGGCCAGACAAGTGCCTGGACTCGGCCGTAGCCTCACGGGTGAATAGCCGGGGGGGCTACTACTATTGGGTTGCATCTCCCGGCCCAATGAGGCAGGAGGAGAGTTGCCTCTCCTCGAGGCATCCATGCTCATCACAGGCGGCTAGAGGGCCACCGCCCTTATTCGACTAAACTCACTGGAAGGCGACGCATCACCCCACGAGTGTCGAGCTCATGCCTTGCCCACACGCAGTGGCAAGCCATTAAGCCTAGCCCACGAGACCCCGATAGGCCTTACTACCGTAGGGTCCGTGATGAGACAAGCTCCTCCTTATCAACCTGCCTAGCCCCCTTCACCCACAACCAAAGTGCTCCTTGCGCACGGGCCGCAATAATTGGGTACTAATGATACTATGCTAGGATCATCTTCTACAAGGTTGCTAGGGTCTCTACCCCCCTTCCCAATACATTGAGGTCACGTAGAATGAAATACCATCATCATCACAAAACTTGAAATGAAGAATATCATCTAATCTATCTACCTAAACACAGTAGTTAGGTTCCTTAGTTAGGAGCCATGATCTCGGGATCTATAAGGCCTCTATGGCTAAATGAATATGCTAAACTACCTCATTGCCTAGCTCAAAGACGGATTTTCACAAATGAATCGATCAATACCTCGCTCCCCCGGCCTCTTCCGACTCCTAACGCATCCATGTCCCCGATCTTGTTGAAGATGGCCGCCACCTACCTAACCACAGCAAAGGCGGTTTTACGATTCGAGCAATGCGAAAATGGGGTCTCTACTTCACGAAAAATGGCGTAAGAGACCTAAATGCGAAATGAGAAAGGAGCTTTATGGAAACCCTAAAATGCAAAGAGAGAAAAGGGTTTAGGGTTTAAGGGGAAAGCCCTTTTATAGAAACCCTTAGGGTTAGGTTGCAATGGGGTCCATGGGGTTATAATTGTGTATGTTTATTTAACATGCACAACATTCAATGTTGCCCCCTAGGTGCAACCCTTGCCCCCTAGGTGCAACCCTATCAGGGAATAAATTACTAATCGCATATTTCTTATTAGTCAAAATGACTTTAGCTAAACTTGCTCGATATTAATCCCAAAACTTTCTGTGGTTTAGCTAAACTCTACACATTTTTCCTCTCATACTTTCTAGCGTTTAGCTAAACTAACCCAAACATCATCCCAAAAAATTCTATGGTGTGGCCAACAGAAAATATAAAATCAAATTACTATACTTTTTTTCAATATATTCCATTTATTTTAGTCATTTTCTTTGTGAAAACATTCTAAAATAATGCAAACTATCAAAGTCTAGGACTCAAATTAATTAATAATGCTAAAAACTAAACTACTAATCATATATTTCATATAAACTAGAATGATATTAGCTAAACTAGCCCGAAATTCGATCTAAAAGTTTCTATGGTTTAGCTAAACACTACAAAATTTCGCTCACTTACTTTCTAGCATTTGGCTAAAGAGCTTCAGGATTGGTGTAGTCCCGAAAAAAGTTAAGCTAAAATTATTATTTTTTTTCCAATATTTTCCATTTACTTTAGCCAATTTTTTTTGAAAATGTGCTAAAAAATTGCCAAACAACTAAGTTTAGCCCTTAAATTATTCCATGAACCCTATATGTCTCAAGAAGTACATGTCATCCGTGACATGTATGGGTGACGATGGCGATAATATAATATACGATTCTAGGCATATATTATGCTAGAAAGATGTACTGAATTTAGTTTGACCTACTTCCGGCAGGATATAACCTTATTGGGTCAATAGATAATGCATTTGGCTGGAAAATTTAAATATCAGGTCCTGGTGGACATGGTATTCTGTTAATGCGCTTCTGCTATGATATAATTGTATGTAGTTGGATTAAAATCATAATTTGGCTTCATCAATGATGTATGTGTATAGTAAATATAAATGATTAGCTGGCCTTTTATATTATTCCCAAGGTAAGTGGAGCACGTGACTGGCGTCGGATAATTATGACTACATCCTCAGTGCGTAATCATCAGTAATTAGGATGCAGATATGATTTGCTGCCCAGTTCCGAACTGAAGTTATTCTCACCTATCAAGACATCGACACTAGTACCATTAAAAGTCATGGTGAAATACCCGAAGAGTCCCACCGCTAATTGCTAGTAGCTTAGGGCCTACCCGATTATGCCAATCATTCTTTGGTTCTGCAACTGTGTTTTTGCTCCATGCTTTGACGTTTTTAGCTTTATGGTTTGATTCGCAAGGACTCAAGTAAGCTCGTCTGAACAAGGGAGATTTTATTTCTCATGTTTATAAGACTTGATCATGTTAATTTACTTGTTAAAATGCTTTATCCGTGGATATGTATTAGCTTTCTGACTAAAGCTTTGAGAATTGTACATTTGTGAAATTTAGCATATGAGTTCAATCTCCTCTCGAAGAAAAAGTCTCGTACCATTATTCTTATATGGTTATGGGATGCAATAGTCATAGATGTTGCATTCTATTTTGAAAAGGCAGTGTAGAGTTGGTCAAGCTCGAAAATAGGAAATGCTCTTTCTTTGAAATACAAGGTGGCACAATAATTGTGTGTATTAATGATGAAATGTCTGAAGATACCTGGGTCTAGACTTTGCGTTTTGGTTATAAAGTACAGCCAATTGTGTTATAATCTTTATCCCCGGCTTTAGGGAAAGAATACCCGCACTTCCTTAGAAGGATTTGGATATTTCCAAGAGGAATTATCAAGGATGGAAGTCCCGAAATGCATTTTTTGGTTTTTTGTTCAGAATTCAGCTTTCTAGTTATACTAGAAACCAGAGTTTATCATAAGTGACCACAGTGATAACTTATTCTAATACCTCCTGATTATAATGAGAGAAGATGCCAAGATGATATGGGCCCAACTTTGATCAAAGAACTTGGGTCTTACCAACAATATGAATATGAATTGATAAGCGTCATAATCTATACCTAAATATGGATGATTGGGACATCATTTACCGCCTAACAATAGACATGTAAGGGCTCTAAATGTCATAGCCGCCATTCAATGCTACTAGTAGTAAAATGCGGTATATTTGTCGAAACAAGCATTTGCCGACCTGTGAGAACTGCGGATTCCAGAGATTCTGCAATTTGGCTAAACTATATCCAAGATCGGCTTTTGCCAAGTGGAATAGATATCCTGTAGATTTGGCAAGTAGTTTATTCCAATGGAGTTTCCAAAGAGGAATGTAACTTTCCTGACTATTGTACAATTCCTAATCGTGGCGCCATTGTTAAAATTTGAAGATTACAAGTATTTTGGTCTGCCGTATTAAAACTTATGGGATATGATATATACCGTATAATCATTAGTAAAGTAGTAGGAACCACATCCTTTGGCCGTTGTATACAAGGAAAATAGTGCAGGAAGCACGTGAGGGCAGACTTTGCATTACGTGCCATAGTCCTGCACCTCTTGTTGTAAAATTATAGTTGTGGCTTGTCTGAAAACCCAAACTAGTAATGTAGTCCCCCAACAACGGCTCTGAGGAAGATTTTTATTATAACTATTTGGTGATAAGATTATGATGTGCATGGAAACAAGGTATGCATAAATAAGAAGTCGTTAATTATACAACAAGATTGGGCAATGGCTGCGGAAATTATATACAGAAAGCTATGGGATTCAGAACATTCCGTATGGCATGAGGTTGAAAGCAAGGATAAATCCTGAGATATGTGGAGTCATTACAAGACCTTTATGGGGTACCGAACTTTGGGCTTATAACTATACCTTGGCCAATGGGGCCAATTTGAATAAATAAATGTACAGCGTGTTAAGGGACAAGGAAAACAAAAACACTCTGTGGCTGCTTTAATGGTTACACCTTTAGGGTTCCAGACACCCAAACTCTAGGGTCTACCGATACATGCAAAGGTCGAAGATGGAGAGTGCACGCCCTCAAAAGAGAAGTAGCTAGAAAAGAAAAGAAATGGTATTGGAAAATTTTGATAATATTCATAGATATAGAAGCAAAAACTAGGTATTACCACCAAAGGTGTAACCTTAAGGACAGAGGCAATGTAAACAGCATGGGCATCTCGCTTGATACTAATTCCAAATTTCTATATGATGCCAGATTTGGGTATCTTGGAAGGCTTTGTAAACATCGTTAAATCAGTTGAAGAGCTAGAAACTCTAAGGTGACGAAGTTGGGAATGTGATGTGAGGAATAATGAAAGAATGCGTATGCAGAAGTATAATACAGTAGCAAGTGAGTAAAATAAGAGCTTCTAGCCAAGTTCAAGTAGCATATCCTTCCTGTTTACATTGATATCGTTAAAAGGACGATTCTCGCAAATATAGCATGAAAAACAACTCCAAGGGATTGCACCTCCTTGGAGTGAAAATCATTCAGTTACCAACCTATTTGCATTTGCGTGACTCAAGTAATGTAGAATGCTAAGATATGAAAAATAGTACGGCCAAAAGCAGAACTATGATTATGTAGGATTGTTTAAATGCAATAGATGGAAAGATAGAATAAAGGGGACTTGTATGGTTTCAAGCAGTTTTGAAATAAAATTATAGATAAAATGCTAGATCTGCGCCATGAATATGGATAAAATTTTGTTTTGAGGATGTGAGACCGCAAATAATGGTGCTAAAATGAACCACAACTAATATTAAGGCAAGAAAGAAAACTCATAATATACATGGAGAAAGAGAAAGATGTTTATTAGAAGAAAAATGTAGATTAGGAAAATATACCAATTTGGTGTCAGTTGGCGCTTTATCTATGTTAGGTCCGGTGGCCGTACTCGCATCTATGATAGGGATGTAATTACTGAATTTACGGATCCTATCGGGCGTGGATATAATCTATTGGGTCGGATAGATAACGTGTTTGCCAGTGTTCTGAAAAATAACAAAATCGCGGATAGCGTATTCATAACGTGTTGTTTATGCCGATACAAATCGTATAGGGAAGCGTTGCTACCACCCGATAATTTGGTCAGATTAATGATAGTAAATATAAATGATTAGTTGGGTCGTGACATGACCCAAGGTGCGGAGTACCGTGTGACTATATAACATAATTATGACTAGCATCCCAGTAAGAATCACTGTGTAATTTAGATATATGATTTTGCCGCTCATAAGCCCTGGGAATCCATGACCTCTGTCAGATTATTAACGATACCAGTACCATTAAAGTCAAGTGTAAGGGGAATACCCAAGAAACTCACTCGCCACCTGCTAGGGCAGCTTAGGCTTCCACCGATTACACAAATCGTCCTTTGGTTTCTAACGGTAACTGCAGTTTTAATTCCATGATTTGAGATGTTTCTTAGCTTATGGCTCTTGATCTGCAAGTAAGGACTCAAGTGCTCTGCTCCAATATGGAGATTTATTTCTCAATGAGAAAGACTTCGATCAGCAGACTTACTTGTTAAAATGCTTAGACTGAGGCACAGCCTGACTAAAGCTTTGAGAATTAAATACTTGGTGAAATTTGCCATGAGTTCAATCGAATACAAAAAGTCTCTACTATTATTCCATATGGCGCGATGCAATAGCTTAGATATGTATTCTATTCTCAAAATGCAGAGTTGGTCAAGCTCGAAAATAGGTAGAAATGCCTTTTCTTTTAGAAATACAAGGATGCGTGGCAATAATTAATTGTGTATTAATGATGAAATGTTCAAGATACCAATTAGATTTCATGCAAGTTGGTTATAAAGTACAAAATAATTGTGTTATGACCTTATCCCCGGGCTTAGGAAAAGAATAGCTGTTACATTTCCCTATATCGCTAGTTATGAGATTTATGAGATATTTCCAAAAGAGAATTCCTATCAAGATGGAAAGCTCCAAAATGATTTTGGGTTTTTTTTTAAGTTAGTTATTATATTGTTATTATAAAATGGTGATATGGATTTGATGTTCCAGCACTGAAGCTATGATTATTTTATTGGTGGCAATGTATAGGGGAATGTAACAGCTTGTTCATGAGGTACATCACGTTATACTATGTACAATAAACGGTTTGTCTATAATGACTATATTTTTTTTTTTTTTTAATTATTATTATTGAGAAATGAAAGATGGCCTGGATGCCTAATACACTATTTTTGATCATTTATTGTGGCAATGTATAGGGGAATAATAAAATATTCACTTCCAGGACGCCTATATACACTAATATAGTACATGATGACAATGGTTCGGCCCCCAGAATCTATCATACCTTTTTTTAACTATTATTATTATTATGAAATGAGGCAAAACATTTGGATGTCTAGTGCACTAGTTTCTTTTAATATAATCTATTGTGCAAAGTATAGTGGAATAGTATTTGTATTGTACACTGTTGGCTGTCTAAATATTCATGTAGTGTACATATCATATGATGATATACTTGTATTGTACACGTGTATATGCAAAACCCCGCATAAGGTCTATACAAAAAATTCCAATTTACTAAAAAATTTCCATTATAATGAACTTGTAGGCTTTAATTAATGCATTGTATGAAATTAAATTGATTTTTGTCACCGGCTCTGAATTTATCACCAAAGACACAAATTTCAATCTAAGTTTTGGTAGTCTGATGAAAGGGTTAGCATTAGAATCCAGTCAAGGAAATTTCCCTTGTGGGGCAACCGAGTCACACCTTCCCCAAGTCAAACAAGGCTGACCTCGCAGATGTATCGCCCACAAGAGGGAGAGAGTTCAAACCTTAGCACCAAAGCCCGTAGGCAATTGGCAGTCATTCTGGTCAGACGCTAATGACCACCCTCCCGAGCTCGGTTCCCCATCCCGACCGCTGAATCTTTCGCTCAAGGGCCCTCTTCGGTAAAGGTCCAAAAGATTCCAAGACCGATCCGAGAACTTATCAAATCGCGATGCCTGTATGCACTATGTAGAAACCACTGTTTTGTCGTCACATCGCGGGCTCCTGAAGAATGCACCACCGCCAAGTCGCTCGAATGGTGAAATTACCCTTTTAGGGAGCAACTTTAGATTGAGCTGTGCCTGGCTATTCCAAAAATCAATGCAGTATACATTTTGCTCAAGGGTGTAGAAGAAAAAGTAAGATGCTTCTTCAAGTAGACGTAAAAAGCAATGCATTTGGAAATTGACATCAGAATTTTGATAGTTCATGTAGTTATATTTTTTAAGCAAAAGGCTGGAGCAAGTTGGGCGCAAAGAATTTGGCAGTGTGAATGACGTGATTTCTTTTAAGAGGGAGATATCGAAGCAGAAATTCCTATACATCACCGGCAAAGGGATCGTTGATCCGCTGGATCCGTAAACCGATGCAGGATGCAACAACCTTTGAAGGTGGCTTTAGGTTGTTTCGGAGTTGATATATGGTATTGAAGGAGCTTAATTAATGCAAGCTTATGATGCCAATTTATGGTGCTTTGTAGAGCCAAGATTAGTCAAGCTTCGTTGATTTTAGAAGTTTTTGAGGCAAACTCCTATGTATATAAATACCTATGTATTTTTAAATGAAAAGGATCGAAGATTTTCAAAACTAAATCAGAGTGCTTATTGGGTAAGATAGTCTCTGGAAAGCCACATAATTGCAAAAGGGAAAGATCCTGACCTACCCCAGTGTGCATCACCCCTATTTGGTTCTTTGTAACAATTTAAATTTTGGAGGATTTTGTACTATGCTTTTCAACCCAGTTTTAGGGCCAGTTGTGCCACATATCTAGTAAAGTGTGGCATGGTGAGAAAGGACTGGGGGAAGGCAAACAAATTGTCTTCCTCAGGTGGAGGGTGTAGCACCCATGTTCCTGCGGGTTCACTCCACCATAGCTCATCCAAATCATCTTTACTCAGAGTCATATTCTTAAGAGAGATAAGATCATTGAGAAGATTATCTGATTCCACATTTACACTTTCATTTATAATATAAGTGTTGCACATTTTCTTCTTTACTATTCATCCTTCACCATTATTAACTTTTTTTTTTTATACGCACTGGCCATTTCCATATCCAGATGATGCCCAGTGTCCCCTGAATCAACATTGCCTCACTGTTCTCTCGAAGCATAAACAGACTTTTCTCCCCGCTATTAAATAATGGAATATGTCTGCTAGCCCACACCCTCTCAGACCTTTTCAGCCATGGTTCCTGCTGAAGCAGGCATCACCAATTGGCATCTTTATAAATTGAGGCACTACCAAATTCAGAACCGGCGAAGTTTTCCATAGGGTAATCTTGTTTGGGAACGCTACATATCACATCAAGTAGCCATTGAAATTGTTTACATGGTTGGTTTTAGTTTTACCCTATGCTCAATGGTTGTGTGTGCTGATGTTGCCATTTCTTTGTTTTCTCAGTAAGGGCCCGGCGCTCCAAAAAGTTTTTGATACAACAATTAACACACATAACTACATTAACATTAATTAACTTAAACCATTGCATCTAACATTTTAAATTACAAACCGTTTGAAAAGGCTCACATCGGGTTGTGAGGGCAAATGAGAGCCCTAAGAACTTACAATATCGTACAAAATTAACACCATTAAGTACATTCCTCAAATCTTATAGTATTTTATAAACCTCATTATACCGTGTACAAAATCCTAGACATGCATACCCCAAACGGTATCACTTGGAATAAAGGGGCAAATATGCCCATCCTGATGCAAATTTCGTTGTCTTGAATAACCTCTGTGAATATGCACCCAAACCAAAGGGGTTTCAGGGGATTGTAACAAGCAGCTTAATCTTTGTAAAAATGTCAGATCTATTTGACCGATTGAAGGCTATTTCCTGATTTCCAGTGCATTTGAAATCACATATTTTAGTCTTTGTAAATATTTTACCTTTCCTATTTTTTTCTTCTCATAGCTCTATCTAGTCCGGCTCTTAACATTCTTTGATGTTTTTTCGTGTCTCCTTGAGTTTTGTGTTTTCTGAAAAGGTTGTAATGGCCCAAAATTTAGTGGTTATTTGTCTCTTGTGCAAATGGCCTTAGTGTTTTGAAGTTTTTTCCTTTGCTTACCTACTATATGGTTTGGAAAACCGTAAAGGTCAAGAGGATATTTGGATAAAAATCCCTTTAACGCGTGTGGCCGAAATGGGAGCTGTGGATGTGTTTTATGTGGATAGTCTGGCGAAGATCATGAAGATAATTTTGGGGCTTTATGCTGAAAGAGTCTTGAGGGCAAGCTGCTTGGATTATGACTTTTGAGGATAATTTTTCATTGACTTTGCAATGATAATTTGTGGATTGTTATCCAGTGTGGCTTTCGTAGCTTAATCATTCTCGCAATTGTAAAATTTTTATATAAATTCCAAGTGTTATGAAATCAAAATGTAATTTTACTGGTGTGTATTTTCAACTTGATCCTCGAATGCATTCTCGATTTGTCCGAATGCATTATGGACTTTAATTGAATCTAATTGTAAATGCACTTCGGTTTGAAAGGGGCGCGGTCATCATGTGACAAGGGAGCAAAGTTCATACAAACTTTCCAGGTAACTCATGATCGTACGAGACCTATTGTCGTGATGCAAGCATAAAAGCAATGTATAGTGTGTGCACAGCTATAAATGCAAGAAGTATGCAAGCGGTATGTATGTGAAACTTGATATGGTTTAGAGAAAGTAACCTAAGGAAAACACCCTATCCAACACGATTTTGGCAGAAATAGATTGTTACTCTCAAAGGAGAACTATGGCAAAGGTTTTTTTTTGTTACGTTTTAAATCCATTGCATTAAATATGACACCTATGAAAAGACAAGGCCCTTTAATTTTCCGCAGTTTCAATTTTTAGAAGCGTTCTCTATAAGTGGGCAGAAAATAATCTTACCTTTGTTTAGGTGATTCCATCATGCAAGGATTTACCTTCCAATGGAATCACTAAATTCCTCCAGACCTGGATATGTTCAAGCACTTCATAGCGTTAGGTGCTTCTACGATCTAAGCCGTCTGCCGTGATGCAAAGATCCTCCGTCCAAATGATACCTCCTCGAGGAATCACATCCGCAAGATCCCAACGGATGAAATCACCACCCTTGGTCTCACGATGAAACGCCTTCATTGATCCCGCCCAAACTAGAATCACATACTATAACACTTCTCCCCATGGAATAACCGTGGCATATTCCACCGTAAACGGAATACATTTTCCCCAGTTATCCCTCCCCCGATAGAATCACTGTGTAATTATATTCCTTGAGGAGGAATCACCACCCCCGAATTCCATCCAATCCATCACCCCAATAAGATGGAACCTGCATCTGTTGAAGACACCCCATACAACTCCTAAAATCAGATCCTTCCGTCGCTAGACGGATAATCACCATTGAAACGACTATTTCTAATCGTGGAATCTCCACTGCAAACATTCCTCGAGAAGGATCATTACCGCCATCATATATCCTCTTATGGAAAGGAATCACCCTCTGTTATACTCCTGATCCGAGGGAATCACTCTCATGATGATTCCTATGATATAACTTTAAATTACAATACTGTGACCGCCATTATGGATTGCACAGACAAGACTTATTGGAAGTGTATGATTACAAAGACATCGCTGCCTTCCACATCAAGCGTGATAACGCCCAAGTTTCTCCCTTATCTGCCGGACACTTGTCTCTGTGATTTGAGATTGCCGGTTTTGACCCTCCCGCAACTCGAGATCTCGCTCTAACCTGTGGCCAGATTTATGCAAACGTGAATTGTAGTGAAGAATTAAATCTTCCTTTGCAATTGAACCAAAGTCTAAACTCACTGCATAAACCCCGCCCGCATTTAACATCACGCAATCATGTTTAATATATCCCAAGTTTCACTGAGCAAATCAGCTCAAGTATTTACAATGTGTTATCAATATACATGCACTATAGCATCGAAAATCAATGTAAATTACAAATAGAACCTTAAGACGATTCCCGCCACATTGCCACCCATCAATCCTGACTGGCCGCCTTGCGGGTTCACCGTGACATGCACCACCGTTAGTCCTCGGACTAAGTGGGATCCCATAGTCACCGTGATACATGGAAACACCGCATCTGATAACAAGAACATAAACAATTCAAATGACGATTCTACAGCAGTTGCTAGGACAAGGAAGAAACATAAGAATTAAAGAGCAAAACAAGTCAGAAAACAACATAACAAAGTTCGGATAATTAAAAGCCAACCTGCTGGGCAGCCTCGCTAGGCAGAGAAATGCTCCCAAGGCAGCCTACATTCCGAGGCCCATGGGAGGCCAGGGTGGAATTTCAGACAAGATACTCCTTCCCACCTACTGCCCGGCGCTGAGACCCCTGGAGTCAGAGACATCCTGCCAGAGAACCACGATAATTCAAAGAAGGGAGCACAAGAATACTACATAGAATGGCACATGAACATGGAAGAATCAGAGTTGAATCAGGAAGCCTCACCCCTGGACCCAGAAACATATAACTTATGGGTGACTCAAGATATAACACTGAATATATATGTGAAGTTCATGGTGTTTAAAAGCAACATGTGCTTAGAGACCATTCTTTGCTAAGAGTCATGGTTAAGCCTCTTCCACTGTACTCTGAAGGAAGAAGCCTTATAGTGGCGGCCTGGGCATGGGAGGGAGGAGGTGGAAGGGGTGGACTTAGCACCTCAAAGGTGTCAATTTATTGAATAAGCACCTTGGCTATGCTCAATATTTTTAGGTTGCCACCTGATATTGTTAGACCACCTGCTCCCAGACTTTGAGTCCTAACTTATGTCTTGCTTAAACTGGGTCTCTGAACCACCTGAACTTCATCACACCCAAACCCATCTCATATAGTTTTTACAATTTACTCAATATCCAGTTATAAATTGTCATTTATTCATTCTTATCATATTCATTGGTATTACAACATGCAGATTATTCTTACAAAACAAGACCCATGGCAAATGAAGTTCCTACATTCTCATTCCATTGTATTCCCAAATCCTGCCCTGCCATGGCAACCCATCTGAATAACCCACTTCATCCGGCCCTGAGGCCTTTCCCGAACCACCAACTCATAATCAAACATAAGACAATAGAATAGAATAGAATGATGATTTATCTAATGAAGACCAACCATAGACCCATACACAAAGAGTATTATCACCAGGATTAGCAACCCGCGAGTTTCTAAAACCTGTACAAGACACCAGTGAAAAATTGAGGTTAATGTCGATGGGGGGCATAACTCGAGTCCGGCTGTGATCTGGCTGGCTCCTGAGGTGCCATCCCGGTCAAGCAGGCTGTGCCTCGTGAGCTCATGCAATGATGCAACCCAATCATACACGAGCCCGACAGTGACAGCCTGAGGAAGTGATTTCATCCCTCACGCCGGCGCCTGATGTGTGACTCCATGATCTGCCCTCATGCCCTGAATCCATCCCCTGCCTCAATGCGTGAGGGCAACCTGGCGAATGGAAGCAATCACCCCTGTGCTTTCATGGGTGATGCGCAGTGGTGCAGCATGGGATTAACTTACACTGCTACCTTGATATGTGATAGGGCTCTGTGATCCCAAAGCTATTACTAGCTAGAAGTAAGCATCCGGCATCATTGGCATGATTATCCACATCCGTGTGCCCACATTCCATCTGAACCACTGGCTTGCTGGTCTTTCCAGCAGTGAGCCATGTGCCCACGCCACCGCTAAAGTGTGCTGGGCACGCCCACCCGAGGCCACCACCTCTCCTCCTGAAGAAGGCATGCCCAAACAGAACGGAAGCCTGCCTCCCGGCAGCGATCCATATGGGACTGATTCCACTCCCGGCCAAAGGCCTTCCACCAGCCCACCTGCCCAGAAGTGAGACATCACCCGGCCCCTACACTTTCAGCCTCATAGAGGAGGGACCTAAGTCTCAACCAAGGCTCTCGAACAAGTGTGCCTGGGGTGAATTGCATGTATACAAATAGACTCAGCATTGCATGGCTTCATCCAGGACAAAAGTAACAACAAGGAACAAACAAAAGACAAAACAAACCTGCACCCACTTTGGGCTCCGACTGCAGACAGAGGTAAGTCTTTTGGCATCGACGACCACGAAGAGGCATGAACAGAACGTCCGAGGCCAAATCAGCTAATTTAAAAGCCAAAACGAAATGTGGATTCATCGAAATGTCTGTGGATCTTTGGGTTCCGTTTTGGAAACATCACCATCCTGTGTTAAGTATTACGGTGGGATTCAAATTGCTTAGGCACTTCCCAGACCATCCAAATGTCAAACCCTGTACTAGAAGACTACATCTACCGCTCTGTAAATTAGTATGATTCCCTAAAGATTTCAATTGATTCTAATCCATCTCCAATGATTTTCATCGCAGATAAAATATTAAGTGTCAGGTAACTTGTGGACGCCTCGGCTAAACACACGCTGGCTGTACACTCGCGGTGAGTCCCTGTTGCGATCCCAGCCAAGAATCGCATGCCTTTCTGCCTCTCACCCCGCAGACCGAGGATTCTTAGTGAGGGAACACTAAGGTGTCTTGCGCGCCTTCCCTATGGGGCCCTATGACACGGGGCTTTACGAACGGCATCAACATATACTCACTCTCGAGGTAGTGCACGTAACATTAATCAACCAATGCAGCATGAGATAATCACGACAAAAATACAGAGCTCCTACCCGGCCTGCACTGTGGCGAGGAGGATGACCGACTGCCAGGGCCTCCCAAGATATGCTGCATCAATCATGGCAATGGCGAGGGCCTGCACAGAACAATGGCTAGGCTGACCACTCCATCCGCCCCTCCCTGCATACTTTGCATGGGCCAGATCAGCCTCGACAGACTCTAGCCTCCGTGATAATCCCATGTACCCAACGGGATTACTCCAGTTGCATCTCCCTGGTCCGAAGGAGGCGTGAAGGGTTGCATCTCCTTCCTGTGGCTCAGAGAGCCAAGGCCAGAGAACGCTGCCACACGATTCGTACCGATCGAATTCCCCAAAACGGAGCCAAGCCAACACTTGCGCCTCCCGAGGCAGTGGCAACACTCATTGCCCCAGAGGTGTCGAACCCATGCTCAGCCGCATACCTAAGTGACCGACTCACCATAAGCCTAGCCCACTAGGATCCCAAGCCCCACTGCGTGATCCCTCCCTCCACTTTCCTCTAGCCCCGGGCGGTCTCGCGCCGAGTCAGCATTACAGCCTCATTAGCCCCGGTGGGCCCTATGCACAGCCGCAACTAATAGAACTAAGGATTCACTCTAGAGCATACCAAGAATAATTCAGCCATGCCCCTAGTGCTACAATCTATGGTATACAAGTGCCAGGCGAAGATTTCATGTGTGATGTATCCAGAATATACGGGCTTATGGCGATATCTCCTCGGACCGCCACATAACCTGCGGTAAATTTACCACTTGTTCAGATCAATTCCCACTCATTCTCGTGGATTTAAGTTTCCAGTAACACATCTCGCTCAACGATTTCGTGCACCCACTGCTTTTTTAACATGCATCCCATTTCTCAAAGTACTAACCTTTAATCTTAGCATACACATATCGATTAAGAATAGCTTATGCACTATAAATTCACAAATCCCACCTCGAAAAGGAAGAATGATCCTGATGCTGCCTATGCAAGCCCTTGCTCTGATAGCCTCCTCCAAATTCTCCAAGAACTCAAATTCAGCTGGTGCTCCTTGCAAAAACGTTCCCACGCACTACCAAAGTCTGCAAAAACTTTTCTAAAACCCTTGTTCATATGCATTTATACCATACACGTATCTTCATGCATTTATGTACAAATACTTGTATAATATTGGTCCCTAGCTTCCTAGGGTCATTACATCCCGTGCTGAATTCTCGAGGAATCATGATCATACGCCTAAAAATCTCTCCCATTGCTTTCAAATTCTTTCACAGAGTTTATTTCCCAGAGTGTTGGGACCTCCTGCGCACGAGAACTCTGTGTAGGCAACTCAGTGTCTCTCGCTTTTCCCTCGCTAACTATCCCTGTGATGAGGAACAACTTGATTCGAGGGTGACACCTCCCAAATTTGATGCACCTGACCTAACTTCTAAAAACACATGCATACGTAGATGCCTGTGATAGGTTCAATATTTGTATATTTATAATTAAATACATATTATTTGTTAATAAGACACAAATTTGAAGAACAAAAATACCAGCACCAGACGGAACTTTAAGCGAATGTAGGTTTTCGCCATTAAAAATTTAAATTTTGTTTTCTTTTTATTCTTGTTTTTTTCTATTTTTTACAATAAACCCTCCGTCATTACACAAAACAAATAAACCTTCACAGAAGCCGTAAATGAGAGGTTCTTTGTGCTGCCGGTGCCCAAATTTTTTTCCTTGCCAGAGTTAAATAGCCTCTGATTTTGACTTCGCTATTATTTATTTATTTCCCTTTTTGTCTTTGCATAACTTCATCTATCTACGAAGAAGTCCTGTCATCTATAGAACAAGACGCCATCCCCACTTTTCCCCGATGGAGGGGCGAGTTGCAAGGGCCCACTTTCATAGACTCTACCTAGATCATAGAATAGCAGAAACAACAAACAAACCTAACCAGCCATTCTCTTTTTTTTTTTCAGTGAAATGCTTATTTCACAGCGGAAAAAAAATTTCTGATTTTTTTTCCTCCTTCACAGAAGCTTAAACTTTTCGAACTCCTCATTATTATCGGAAATAGCTGTTGTAAGTTTAAATAAATTATTTTGTTTACGCCAAAATAACTTTTTTTATATTAAAAAAAAATTGCTGTGTTTCGCTTTACGTTAAATTTTTTTCCTATCAAGCAGAGGGAAAAATACTGAACATATTTTAACCTAAAATACGTGATTTTTGACTTTATACATCCGTAAAATAATTTCACGGCTTAACCTATCCTCGAGATGCCCTCAGATAAAAGAACGAAGCAAGCATAAAACCCTTTGACTCTCAACCGAGGATTCAACCTCCAGCCGCAACGTTTCACTGTAGCTCAGAATCTTCCTCGCAAAGAAACTTGCAAGTCTCTCCCTGTTTGATCCCCGGATTCAGCCGACCGCCCCACTGCATTACTTCCCCGCCTTTGATTTCTTGCATATGATGCAAGACCCATTTCCAGAAAGTTCTCCTGGAGTCGAGATGTTCTATTGAGCTCCAAAGCAGCCTCAAACAGAGGCTAAGAATGTGCTCCACGCCGCTAAGCTCCAAGAAAATAACACTAAGATGGCCGGGCCCCTCGCTTCCTCGCACAATCCGGCCCCCGCCTCATTCCAAATGCCAGGATAACTGGCAATTGAAAATAGAGCAACGTGAAAACTATCCACGCCCTAGAAATTAGGCTCAAACATTTCCTTCTTCCCTTCAATGGTAAAAGTTGTCATCCACAACACACCAAAATAGAAAAGGGACTCCAAAATGAATATAAGTGCTCAAAACATGGAAAAATAGTATTTGAGATGTTAAATACAACACCAAAATCATAGTCCCAATTGTGTGAACAAGTGACCCAAAATCTAATTAGAATATTTCATAACACCACCAGTGTAAACCTGTAACAGTTCAGGGTTTAAGCACTATGGAAGGGGAGAGAGAGCGTAGTTACAGGCACAGAAATCGTGGAAACTTTCATAAATGCATCCTATTACTGTGCAGCCTCCTTGGTTTTTTACTGCCGCAGCGAATTTACCATTTTCATCACTAGTTTCTATCTCCACACCCAAGTCATTCGACAATTCTTTTTTCAAGGGTGTAAATGGTAGTGCCATGCAATGCTTGGATTCATCTGATGCTAATTTCTTGCTCTAAATGCTTTTTCCAATCCTTTTGTTCGGTTTTGTATATAGGTCTCTGATGGGGTTCTGAAGTTTTCTGACAGTAAAGGAGGGACAAAGCTTACGCTGCTTTCGACATGTTAGTATGTTTCAACTCCGTGCTAAAATTGTTTGACAGGAGTGGTCAGACGCGATTTAGACACATGTGTGTAGAAGTACATTGACAAATAAAGCAATTTGTTGCGTTTTGTGCTTATGATCAAGTCTCATGCAGGCCCAGCAGATGCATCATGAAGCCATAGCTGATGATACTATGGTTTCGTAGCTGTGTGCTACTTTGAATTCTAAAACAGAATCTTTATAAAGTTGTTAAATAATGAAAAGTCCGAAACAATTTGAAGGCAAGCCAGCTTCACTAATTTTGCCTGGATGAAGTTTGGGATATTTCATGCATTTCAGCACCCAACGCAGCCAGCGCCTTTATTTTCCAAAATTTCATAAATTTCAGAGACCAGATACTACCTGATTTTTGTTTCTCTTGAACTGTGTGTGTTTCCTTTCGGTTAATAACAGATCTGGTTATCTAACAAAATGCTTTAGGCTCAGTTTATTCAGGTGTATCTTATGGTTCTGGCATGTTAGATGGAATTGGGAATGGTGAAACATTTTCCAATTAATATTTAGCAAATCTGAAATTATGCAAAAGAATTCCAAAGAAGATCCATCTGTTATTCAAGGCTATGGAGTTCCAAATTTTTGGAATCAGAATCAGGAGGTCATTTACGTAAGAGCCTTTTCAGGAAGCCTTTTCACGTTAATTCTATATTGTTTGGTTTGGCCAGATTCAACAAGAACTGCGTTTGGAATATCTGAAGGAGACTGTGTAGATTCTGCTCGGTATCCACACATGATGCAATGCAAGGTGAACTATAAGTGCATTTGATATACCGGGTTCTGCTAAAGTAACTTGCAGTTGTTATCAGATCCATCAACATGTGTTTTTTGCACAACTACCCGTGACCCATCCTGGCAATTCTGGGACTCCTTAGATGGAAAAGGTAGTTTTCTGCGCCTAATACTCAATTTTAAATGAGATTAAGTGATAAGTGTATGTTCACAATCTCACAGTAATTCCTAAGGGCTTGAGAGACAGAATCCGCATGGCTTATAATCACTAAATAAATTTCTCTTCGTATGATTTGGTCTTGAAACTGTTTCACCAGCAAAACAGAAGGAATCAAAAGAGAACAGAATTGGGTTATCCTAATTTTATTGAGGCTGAATTTGCTAATAATCAGGATTAAAGTATTGTAACTTGTTTGCAGCTGCGTTGCACATATAGAGTATATGACTACAAGAGATGAGATCAGTTCTGGTATCCTCTGCTGTATCAACAGGAACAGGTCGTTTTTCCCTCGGTTGTATGGATGTTTTATTATACATCAGTAATAGCCCATTTTTGGTTTTGTAAGTGTTTTGTCCTCTGCAGCATTTAAAATCAAATATTAATGCCACCCCTGGAAAAGTAGAAGCAAAGAAATCAGACCACCTTATATTTATAAACATTGAGAGCATTGAATCATTAGAGAATTGAATTAAATGAGCCAATTGTCTATGTATCCAACAGTTAACCAAATCCTACTGTTATTTCAAAGTGAAGCACTTTAATATTCTGGTCTTTTCTAGGAGTCTCAACACGTTTAATCTTCCCATCACGTGATTCTTAATTTTGACTATGGTTTGGTAGGATTATTTGTGGAAGTTGCACAAAAAATAATGGGTGTTCAAATAGGAAAGCGCTGGTGGTCGTGAATCAAGTCAATATTCAAGCTCACTTCTTGATCCAGAAGGCCAAACCGCTATCTCGCTTGTGAACGCCTTTAGCATGCTTTAAGGCTCGATATGCGCTTGTCTCATGATGAAACAGATGGATGTTAACGCGTCTCATGACCATTCGTGTTCTTTTCTTGAGAACAAGAGAATTCAAACGAGAGTTTTAATCAAAACATTTCCTCTCATGCCGCATATTGCCAAGTACAAGATCCAGCTTAGCACATTGTGTGCGGTAAAGAGGACCTTGGTAAATTTTCTTGCTTTTGAAAACCTCCTTAAAACTCCAGAGCGGCTCTTGCTGTAGAAGGCCAACCGTGGAATTGAGGTGAAATATATTTGCTTCTATATCATAAGACTTGCCATCAATGTAAATACTATCCTTTGTGCCTACAAGGCCCGGAGAAGAAGACGAAAAAGCCAAAGTCATCTGGCCTCATATTCTACTGCAAAGTACCAAAACCACTGCACTGCCAGCATTGCATCCCTGAGTTGTGCATATCTATCAATATGTTATTTAAGGAAAATCAAGTGGTATTCCATGGGGCTACATCTGCAGTTGATATTGAGTTTCTGGTCATATGGGAGTTCATATGCACTACAACAATATGTGAAATCCAAATTTACAACATTTGTGAGCTAATGCCAGTGGCCAACATTTTGGATATGTGATCAACCTTGACCGTAGTGGAGTCACATCCCCAACTAAAAATAGGGTACAAGTACATGGAAGTGCTATCAGAACAAAAAGAATGTATCAAATTATTGTTGCTTAAAGTGTTAAAGACAGAGGGGTATAGTATGATGCAGTCTCACACCACCTTCCTCATTTAAGGATTGGATGCAACAACCTTAGGTTTTGGAAGTCTTTTAAAACAGCCGTGGCGGAATTTAGAAAAACATTATTTTACAGTTCATTGTAATCGGCCTCAACTTTATTCAACTTCCAGCCCTAATTATTGATTGGTAATGCCAAAAGCTGTCAACCCTCTTTGTTACCCCATTACCTTGAAAACGAATTAAGCCCTGCAATTCATTAGCTGCAATTGAGTTGCTTGTTGATTGGTGAAAAATGGAACCATGCCGCTGGACCTCAAATTGAATCAGCGCCCATGATGTGAATCAACTGTAATCATGGATAAGTGAAGTTATAAGCAATTCAGATGTGGATTTTGTTGCACCTTTCATATGTGGGATTCACAAACAAGGTTAAAGCGAAGAATCAATCCAAATTGAATCCTTGCCAATTATGGATAAATTGGCTTGGTTAAAGCGAAGAATCAACTGAATTAACCCTTGTCAACTCCATGATTGACAAATTGGCTCATCTCATTTATTTGGTATTACTTCAGGTATTATATCATGCTTAGCATTCAACAGCCACCACTCAATCTTTTAGCAGCTTGAAGTTCATATGACTCCAAACCCGATTGGTATTTGCATGTAATGAACAGAATGGGGAATTGCTTTATGTGTTCTATGAAGGAACAACTTGAGGAATCTCCAGGTAACATATGAGTCTACTGAATTCCCTGGGCAATAATAAAATTAGTGATTGTACTGATCCCTATAATTGCATTAGGTTCATTTTCAAAGAGATGGAAACCATCCCACTGTGGAGCTCGGCAGAAGTTTTGTTTTGAATCTTTTGGGAATTTTTAAACATCACCAATAACCCATCCCTCCTCTACAACCCAAAAGGGCCAAACAAGAAGGAAAAATGGTAAGCACACCTAGGGCCCCTACAAAAGCACAGCATTTGTAAAGTTCACGTCGTGGTTAAGTGAAGATACATTCGTTCATCCCAGTTACAAGGGAAGCGAAGAAGGAAATATTTCTGGGCTGACGCCTTCCAAGTAAAATGCAATGCTTCCAGGCTCATTTATGCTTCGAATTTAGAAAATTTATTCAGTTGAACTGGGTGTATTACCAGCGAAGTGCGAATCAACATCATTTGCTGGGACATTCAGGCATGATTCTGTAGCCAGCCTAAGCAAGTGAGTGCCTTATCAGCCTTCTTCAAAACAGAAGCTTACGTTTTTATCTCTTTCTCTAATGGGTAAACAGTCGTGCAAACAATAAATACAAAGAGAAGAAGTAATATGCCAAATGAAGTGAATTACAATCCAATTTAATATTTTGCTTTAGCTTCATTATCTAGAACAAATGTATTAGAGAATTTTACTAGAATTTTGTGAAAGAATCAAGTGGAGACAATATGGTAGTATAGGATTCATCTATAGAATAATCGGTTAGTTCAACTATAAAGTATTACCTGGATTGCTGAGCTCCAAATATCAAATGAAAGCAGAAACAAAACTCAGTTCATTGCATTTGATATTGAACCTCTGGTCGCATCCCGCAATGGGAGGCCGAAGATTTTTTAAGGATGAAACATTGAGGTTGAGGCCACCTTTATATAGAAGATGGAAGGATATGCTTTGTGATCTCGACAGAGAGTTGCTGGTTGTCAGTACGTTCAGCCTCTGGTAAGTTGCCAGTTTAATGCATCTGAATCTTATTGATATCGAAGCCTCTATTCTGCCATGCCCTGGTGGTCAAAACCCACCTTTATGAAAATATGTAGTTGAGTTTATTAGAACATGAACATTTGTATCTTCTAATTTATTACGGTTGAGACTAAACTGGTGTGAATTGAATGTTATAGATACTGTCAATGGTTTCTGCCTCTCATCCGATCTCCGGCACGGTCACCGCACCAGGGACATGCTAAATACGTAACCGAAATCCAAGGCACCAT